>CM062296.1:498340520-498940520 GCA_031216915.1 Pictodentalium vernedei | reverse complement strand
AATGAACCTAAAAGTCCCTTCTATTGGAAATTAATGACAAAAGAAGCGCTTCTTCTCTTCTGATAAACTCTGATCTGCGTCTATAAATACATGATCGGTAATAATATAAATTCAATGATGTAGCATAAACAAAGAGACATCATTTCTGAATATGTGGTTTCCATGAACCGAGGGTCCCAAGATCCCTGCATAGAGAGACCATCGGACTCAGGATTGTAACCCAATAAATGAACTCACGTCCGTCATAATTGAGAAAACCGTTAAATATATGCCCAAACTTGACCTTATGTTAAAAGATTCTCTAAAACAAAACAGGTCTAGAGCGAAAAACGTCTACCACCCCAGTTAAGAATAATTGGAGGGGATGTGTGCGTAAGCGACCCATTGAAATAACATTCATAGCTGCTCCGCACAACCCCATCCGGCGCATAAAATTTTCTGCTGTTAATGCGTCAAATAAAAGATAAAAGCAAGCCAAACAACTGGCTAATTGGCTCTGTGAAACGACAGACGAACCAGCCTGTTGAAAATGAATTGTAGGATACATGTATCCTATCATTCATCCCATGAGACATTATCTAGTTCATAATTCAAGTGATCTAAAGAACTATACTCGCTGCATCGCCGAACGTTCAATTTTCGACTGAAAGATTATCATAAACAACCTAATTATCCACTTCCAGTCGAAATCGGTTGGACCAAGCTCTATAAGAGCCTTGAGGCACCGGCTCAGGGGTGTCAGATCAGTAACTCAAACAGACGAAAACCCCCTATCCAAGTGGCTGTATAGACAATCCCTAAAGAAATATATAGGAGGGATACCTATACCTTCGCTATGAGTCCTTATAGACGATCTGAGTCTAGGACAACCTCTCCTACTCTTTCTGCTGGTGTGGCCAATTAGACCCAACTTAAAGAGTCGAGTATTGATGCTTTCTTGTAGCTTAATCCTACAATAATGAAAGCTTACCGTCAAAGACTTAGGGATAGCTATACCTTTGCTATGAGTCCTTATAGACGATCTGAGTCTAGGACAACCTCTCCTACTCTTTCTGCTGGTGTTGGTCGATTAGACCACAACTTAAAGAGTCAAGTATTGATGCTTTCTTGTAGCTTAATCCTATATTAATGAAAGCTTACCATCAAAGACTTAGGGATACCTATGCCTTCGCTATGAGTCCTTACAGACGATCTGAGTCTAGGACAACCTCTCCTACTCTTTCTGCTGGTGTCGGTCGATTAGACCCCAACTTAAAGAGTCAAGTATTGATGCTTTCTTGTAGCTTAATCCTACATTAATGAAAGCTTACCATCAAAGACTAGTGTCTGGAAAACTAAGGCGACCTGTAGCAAGTTTTCCACTTAGTCAAATGTTAAAGATGAAGATGCAAGGCTTCGTCACATCAGAATAGCTCCCACTTAACATTTGTTAAGACAGAGATATGTATTATAATAGGTCTGGAAAGAATTTTTAAAAGGTACAGACGACCACAAAATTACTTTCCATATAGACGTTGCATCACAGTACTTAAAATTGAAGTACATAAGACCATGAGTCTAAATTTGCCCTGAATAAGAAATTATCTTCTCAATTGTGCCCAAGTGAACAGCTAAATGATGAAGGTAAGACTACAACTAAGATCTTAGCCTGCTCATTCAAAGCAGAGAAACTCTCAACACATCTTCCCGTCATTTTTTAAATGTATGTGAACAAAAAAAAACCAGTTAAACATACAGAAGATGATAAGGAACCGTATTACTTTTCCCCCCAGGAAGTTGAATATGGCATCGTCTACACAATCGAAGACCTGTGACACCCGTGTAGACTTAACCGGAAAGAGATCTTATTATCCTGCTCTTTGTCCGGATGAAGTTAGCATCTAACAACGCTAGCGGTTTCTCATAATTATTCGCAGCATTGTGATTCACTGGAACAAGTTCAAGGAAATGATAATGTATAGTATCCATATCATCCATGAGTTGTTCTGAAAGGGAAAGTTATCCTCCTCCGTATCCCTTTCATCATTCGTCTAAATCAGTTAGAATCACGGTTACCGGCATATGAACAGGCAGATGACTGGACCGATCAAGCACCATTCAACAGCTCAAGTTTTGAGACTGTCGTTGAGTGCTTCTGCCTTAGCAGGAATACTGCGATTAGCTGCGCAGTTTGCGACAGCAAGTCCATTACGGAGGCCTAAGGAGCAGCGGTCATGAATTGCTTGTCTGCCGGCTGCTCCTGGGACAGTGTGTCTGAGATGGCTCTTACTGCGGATGTCCCGATGAATGAAGCCTCATCTCCTTGGCTACTAGATGGTGCGACTTTCTTCACAAAAGATGGACGTTTTGACAATGCATACTAGATATCCTAAGTCACTTAGCCAAGGTGCTGTTGGGAGTGCTTAGTAGATGCTGAAGAAGCCAAACTGTAGCCATCCCCAGCTAAGAATTGAACTAAGCATACCGGACAATAGCTATGTACGTCTATGTACGTAAGCTCTGACTGACGCAAGTTCCTACCAACAACACCTGGCCCCAGATGTTGTTAAAAGAGAGAGAGGGGTCTTGCTCGCGGTCCGGGGAGACTTAACCGAGCGTACCTCAGAACTTGCCGGCTTCTTCCTTCGATCAACACAGGGTGAGCATGATTGGATTAAATAGTGCTCGCTACACCCTTATTCTCTCTCGACAGCTACGGACATACCCAGAGTCACACTACCCATATTCTGAGTAACGATCGGCCGGTCAAGCTAGTTGGAGACAAGGTCATAAACCCTATATTCTAAGATCTAGAACTTGTCTTATATCATTGAGCACTTATGCCACTAGCTCTGAATACAATGCACAATTGTGACACATCCGGTGTCACAGTCCTCATATTCAATCTTAACCGCTTCACTGGCGTCAGGGAACTGAAACCACTCATCGCGGTTTATAGCCCTGTGCAATATAAGAGCACTTTATCCATTATGTAGAGGGAGCTGCAAGACTAGCCGACCCTGGCTGCCTATTAGATGGGACGTCCCGGACAGGAGGCATGGACGTATACTCCGACTGATGCAAGTTCCTACCAACAACATCTGTCCCCCAGATGATGCTGTAAGAGAGGCTTCTCTCTTGCTTACGGTTCTGGCTGACCTGGACGAGCATACCTCAGAACTTGCTGGCTTCCTCCTTCTGTCGTCGCTGGGTGAGCATGGTTGTATATTATAGTGCTCGCTCTACCCTATATCATCTCCTAGCCCGGAGCAGACACACCTGCCGTCACAGTTCTCACAGGCCTGAGTAACCACTTCACCGGTCGAGCTAGCTGGCAACAACGGACTTTGTGCAGTCATGTGTGCTTTTCGAACGCAGAGGAAGCTATAAGACTAGCCAACCCCGGCAGCCTATTAGAAGGAGCGTCCCGGACAGGAAGGCATGGACGTAAGCTCCAACTGACACAAGTTCCTACCAACAACCTCTGATCCTAGATGTTGTTATAAGAGATATATGGTAGACCTGGACGAGCATACCTCAGAACTTGTCTGCTTCCTCCTTCCCGTGCTTCCTCCTTTCCGTCGTCGCAGGGTGAGCATGTTCGTATTTTTCTAGTGCTCGCTACAACCCTTATTCCTCTTCTCGACCGCTACGGACATACCCGGCGTCACACCACCCATATTCTGCATGATAGATCTACCTTTTGAGCTAGCTGGAGACAAGGGGCATAAACCTTAGTTCAAAGGCATATCCCTGGTCTTATATCATTGAGCACTTTTCAGCTAGCTCTAATAGTATAATGCGACAACGGAAGCACACTCCCTGGCGGCGTCACGAAACCACACCATGTTCTTGTTCCTATGCAAACAGAAACTAAATGAAAGTGTCAATGACACTAGCTTAACTTGTGTGTTGTGTTTGATGAAAAGGATAATGTTCAATGTTTATGAAAGGATTATGAAATAAGACAAGAATTGTGATAATTGGGAATATGTTCATTTCTGTTCCCTGTATGCTATGTTTTTGATGAAAATAATATGAGGTGTACACTGTACTAAAGAGCTGAGGGGTGGGTTAATATGACCACACAGTTAATGTATGTGGCCCTCACAGTTAACGTTTATCAACGAAAGTTACCAAGTTACAGTGAAATTATTCCAAAATGAGTCATCCTATCAAGTTACATTGAAATCCCTTCATAAATATGGCCTGTAGACTGTGCTAAAGGTTTTCGGGCTTTGGCCCCTGTAGCCATCAGTTTCCCAATTGCGTCCAAAGGGGACGTTCTCATCTAGACATTATATGAAGTCAACCTACCAAGTTACAATGAAATCCCTTCATAAATATGACCTATAAACTGTGCTAAAGGTTTTGGGGCTTTGGGCTCAGGCAGCCATCATGGCTGAATGATCATAACCGAAAGGGGACATTCTCATCTGGGCATCATCTGGAGTGATCCTACGAAGTTACAATGAAATCCCTTCATAAATATGACCTGTAGACTGTGCTCAAGGTTTCGGGCTTCAGGCCCCTGAAACCGTCACAGTCGACCAATCACGACCAAAAGGGATGTCATCATCTAGGCATTATATGGAGTCAAACTAACAGGTTACAATGAAATCCTTCCATAAATATGACCTATAGACTATGCTAAAGGTTTTGGGCTCGGGCAGCTATCAAGGCTGAATGATCGCGACCAAAAGGGGACGTTCTCATCTATACATTGTTTGGAGTCATCCTACCAAGGTACAATGAAATCCCTTCATAAATATCACCTGTAGACTGTGCTAAGGGTTTTCGGCTTCAGGTCCCTACAGCCGTCACAGCTGCCTAATGGTGTTCAAAAGGAGCTGTTCTCATCTAGACATTATATGAAGTCAACTTACCAAGTTACAATGAAATCTCTTCATAAATATGAACTGAAGACTGTGCTAAGGTTTTCGGGCTTTGGGCTCGGGCAGCCATCATGGTGTTGAATCATCGCAACCAAAAGGGGACATTCTCATCTGAGTGATCCTAGAAATCCCTTCATAAATATGACCTGTAGACTGATTTTCGGGCTTCGGGCACCTGTAGCCATCACAGTTGACCAATCACGACCAAAAAGGGGATGTCATCATCTAGGCATTATATGGAGTCAACCTAACAAGTTACAATGAAATCCTTCCATAAATATGACCTATGGACTATGCTAAAGGTCTTTGGGCTCGGGCAGCCATAAAGGCTGAATGATCGCGACCAAAAGGGGATGTTCTCATCTAGACATTATTTGGAGTCATCCTACCATGCTACAATGAAAATCCCTTCACAATTATGACCTGCAGACTGTTCTAAAGGTTTTCGGGCTTCGGGTCCCTGTAGCCGTTACAGTTGGCCAATCGTGTCCAAAAGGGACGTTCTCATCTAGACATTATATGAAGTCATCCTACCAAGTTACAATGAAATTCCCTTCATAAATATGACCCGTAGACTGTGCTAAAGGTTTCAGGCATCGGGCACCTGTAGCCGTCACAGTTGCACAATCACGTCCAAAAGGGGACTTTCTCAACTAGACATTATATGAAGTCAACCCACCAAGTTACAATGAAATTCCTCAATAAATATGGAATGGGGAAATTCTCATCTAGACATCATAAGGAGTCATCCTACCAAGTTACAATGAAATCCCTCCATATTAAACATGACCTGCTGACTGATCTAAAAGTTTTTGGGTTTCGAGCTTGGGCAGCCATCAATGTTGACAGGCCATGCCCAAAAGGGGACGTTCTCATCTAGGCTTTATACAGAGGCATCCTACCAAGTTACAATGAAATCCCTTCATAAATACGACCTATAGACTGTGATAATGGTTTTTGGGTTTTGGGCTCGGGCAGCCATACCGGTTGACCAATGACGACCAAAAGGGGACGTTCTCATCTAGACCTGACCCCAGGAAAATGAAATTTTGTTACGATAAGACAAGAACTGCGGGGTGCAGCCTGCGCTAAAGGAAAATGTGAACAGACTCACAGACTAACAGACTTCCGCACAGCATGATGGCAATAGCTTATCTTGACTTTGTCAAGTTAAGCTAATAACTATAGTGACATTTTGACAAGAGTCCCCTCGCCACGATAGGACCGATAGTGTCCACTCGCCTAACACAAACCATGACACCCGTCATCAACATTGTCAAAACCTGACACATGGACCAAGAATTAGTGGTAGTACATCAACTGTACGCAAGACAACGACCATGTAAATAGAGGAAAGGCTTCCTCTATTTGCCCTACTATTAGATAAATATTATATCTAAAATCTAACATAGGTCATTTGAACTACCACCAAATCTACATAAATATAAGATAACATTAAAATACAATCGATGAAATAAATACATCCAAAAGAAAAATTCCTTCAAAAAATTAAAAAAAATTTTGAATAAATTTTTCTTATATAAGAGCCCAAGTTCCCAAAGAGAATGATGAGCCCAAAAAAGCCTAAGTGTGGACAAAATTATAATAGTATGTCATAAAATTAACTACCACACTATCAGGATATTTAATGTTACTTACAGCTGTTGTTCCTTAAAAATAATAGAAAACTACCTAGAGCAATGTCAATGTAAACAACTCAGAAAACCAGAAACAAGACCCCAGGCAACACAGCCCGAAGTCAGTAACAGAAACAAGACTATCCGATGTATGATGCATGACCAAAACGCCTAAACACCCTAACGTAACCTGGGGGATGTACAGAATATCTTCTGTACAATACGTTAAACTCCCAAGAAATTTTATAAAAAAAATGTTCAATAAAACAAGCCAAAAAGCTTGGAAGCTTAACTTGGGGATCAAGGGAAGGAAGGGAAGAATACTAAATGAACAGTGGACAGATCATTATCAATGAATGATGACGTCAGGCCATGTCCCGAAATTGGGGAACATGAAATATAATTTTTATAAATATTATAAAATTACAGCCCTGAACGTTTCAAACCACCATTTCTTCCTTCCTTCATCCAGTTGTGTCCTTGGATCCACCAATTTAACCATTGATTTGTGTCTGGCATCATTATTAATTGAGATTTAAAAAGCACAAATGTCAGTTTGTTGTTAACTGACAAGGGACAAACAAAGAATAATGGGTGGTGCCAGTTTCGGTGACTTCCTGGAGTCTGCGCAAGCGCAGAGGGTAAATGTATGGAGGGCCAGATAGGACTTCTAATTTTCGATTTTGCATGCAAATTTTGGGGATTGGGGGCCAAAATTTGTGTTTGGCCCTAGATATTTTTGAGTTAGCACCAGCTAGTCTGGGCCATTGGTATACAGTATAAAAATATATCTCATATTGAACTAAGTTATAATTCGGGCTCCCCAGGGAGCCCAAATATGAACCCAGAGACTTGGCTTGAACAAATGTGAATCTCACTCCCCTAAGGATGCTGCATACCAAATATCAAAAGATTCTTACTAGTGGATGTGAAGAAGAAGATTTTTAAAGAAAATTCCTCATATTGAAGTAAGTTATAATTCAGGCTTTCACAGAGAGCCCATACATGAACCCAGAGACTTGGCTTGAACAAACATGAATCTCACACTCCCCCCCCCCCTCCCCCCCCCCCCCCCCCCCTCCACAGGATGCTGCATACCAAATATCAAAAGATTCTAAGTGGTGGATCTGAAGAAGATTTTTAAAGGATATTCCTCATACTGCACTAATTTAAACATTTGGGCTCCCATAGAGAGCCCAAAAAAAAAGACCCAGGGATTTGATTTCAACAAACTTGTTAAACAATCCTCCAAAGATGTTATACGTGAAATTTGAAAGCTTTTGGAGCAGTGGTTTGGGAGAAGAAGAGTCTTAAATGTTTTCCCCATTACCCACAGTGTTAAAAATGCTGACTCAGCATATTTTCAAAGTCCTGAAAAAGTACCCTATGATAAAACCAATAGCAATTTGTTTAGACCACTCCATTCTGTTGGTCCTAAGGAAGCTGCACATAAAACAAGAGGCCCCAAGGGGCCTGAGGGTGCTCACCTGACATGGTAGCCTAAATATCAACCCAGAGAATTGATTTCAACAAGTTGCATCTGCTCCTCCTAAGAAAAGCTTATACCAAATATCCAAAGATTCTGACCAGTGGATCTAAAAAAAAAAAAGAAGATTTTTAAAGAATATTCCTCATATTGAACTAAGTTATAATTAGGGCTCCCTCAGTGAGTCCAAACATGGACCTAGGGACTTGGCTTGAACAAAGTTGAATCTCACCCCCCTAAGCATGGTGCATACCAAATATCAAAAGATTCTGCCTGCTGATCTTGAGAAGATTTTTAAAGAAAATTCCTCATTTTGAACTAAGTTACAATTCAAGCTCCCACAGTGAGTCCAAATACAGACCTAGGGACTTGGCTTGAACAAAGTTGAATCTCACCCCACTAAGCATGGTGCATACCAAATATCAAAAGATTCTGCCTGCTGGATTTTGAGAGAAGATTTTCAAAGAAATTTGCCTGAAATGCACCGAGTTCGAATTCAAGCTTCTATAGTGAGCCCAAATATGAATCCAGGAGGCTGATTTGAACAAACTTGAATCAGATCCACCCCACAATGTTGCATACCAAATATCAAAAGATTCTGTCTGCTGAATCTGGAGAAGATTTTTTAAGAAATTTGCCTGAAATGCACTAAGTTTGAATTCGGGTTTCTATAGTGAGCCCAAATATGAATCCAGGGGGCCGATTTGAACAAACTTGAATCAGATCCACCCCACAATGTTGCATACCAAATATCAAAAGATTCTGCCTGCTGGATCTGGAGAAGAAGATTTTTAAGAAATTTGCCTGAAATGCACTAAGTTCAATTTCAAGCTTCTATAGTGAGCTCAAAAATGAATCCAGGGGGCCGATTTGAACAAACTTGAATCAGATCCGCCCCTGAATGTTGCATACCAAATATCAAAAGATTCTGCCTGCTGGATCTGGAGAAGAAGATTTTTTAAGAAATTTGAATGAAATTCACGAAGTTCAAATTCAAGCTTCTATACCGAGCCCAGATATAAACCCAGGGAGCCGATTTGAACAAACTTGAAACAGATCCACACCACAATGTGCATACCAAATATCAAAAGATTCTGCCTGCTGGATCTGGAGAAGATGATTTTTTAAGAAATTTGCCTGAAATGCACTAAGTTCGAATTCGAGCTTCTATACTGAGCCAAATATAAACCCAGGGGGCCAATTTGAACAAACTTGAATCAGATCCACCCCACAAAGTTGCATACCAAATATCAAAAGATTCTGCCTGCTGGATCTGGAGAAGATTTTTGAAGAAATTTGCCTGAAATGCACTAAGTTCGAATTCGAGCTTCTATAGTGAGCCCAAATATGAATCCAAGGGGCCGATTTGAACAAACTTGAATCAGATCCATCCCTCAATGTTGCATACCAAATATCAAAAGATTCTGCCTGCAGGATCTGGAGAAGAAGATTTTTTAAGAAATTTGCCTGAAATGCACTAAGTTCGAATTCGAGCTTCTATACTGAGCCCAAATATAAACCCAGGGGTCCAATTTGAACAAACTTGAATCAGATCCACCCCACAATGTTGCATACTAAATATCAAAAGATTCTGCCTGCTGGATCTGGAGAAGAAGATTTTTTAAGAAATTTGCCTGAAATGCACGAAGTTCGAATTCGAGCTTCTATAGTGAGCCCAAATACGAATCCAGGGGGGGCCGATTTGAACAAACTTGAATCAGATCCACCCCACAATGTTGCATTCCAAATATCAAAAGATTCTGCCTGCTGGATCTGGAGAAGAAGATTTTTTAATCTTTTTCCCATTGCCTACAGTGTTAAAAAGTACCTTGTGATCAAACCGATAGGGATTTTTTTTAACCACTCTATTCTACTAGATAAAAGTAAGCTTTATACAAAATAAGAATTCCCTATGCCGTGTAGTTTTGGAGATATGGCAGTTTTAAGATTTTTCCTATTTTTAGCTCCCGAGGTTCCGAAGGGGCAATGAGAAAAATTTTTTTTGCATCAATCAACTACTTATGACCCATTATCACCTCATATAAAATTTGGTTCAAATCGACCTTACGGTTCTGAAAATAGAAATTTTAGGCGTGGCCAAAATTTTTGCCCCTCCCATAACGAAGGCAAATAATGCATGACAAACTTCTCTTGAACAAACTTGAGTCTACACCTCAAAAGGAAGCTGCATACCAAATATCAAGTTTCTGCTATTGCTCCTTCTTGAGAAGAAGATTTTTTAAGAATTGGAGCATTTTTGCCCCATCCCTCTGCTCAATATGAGCCGAAACCTAATTTGACAAAAAATCAAAATGCCCTTATATAACCCCTACTCACATGAAATTTCATTAATATGTGGCCAGTGGTTTGGGAGAAAAAGGCCCAAACACCACCTTCACGACGGACGCCGGACGAAAAGTGATCAGAAAAGCTCACCCTGACTTTCAGTCAGGTGAGCTAATAAGAATTCTCAGAGCCATGTAGTTTTGGAGATATAGGCATTTGAATTTTTGTCTATTTTTAGCTCCTGTGATTCCAACAGGCATTTTGAAAACAAAATTTGGCATGAATCAAGTACTTGTGACCCATTAATACTTATATCAAATCTAGTTCAAATTGACCTCTCGGTTTGGAAAATAGAAGTTTTGGGCAGGGCAAAACTTCTTGTCCCTCCTGTAACGACAACAAATATTGTCACTCGAACTTCTCTTGAAAAAATTTGAGTCTACACCTCGAAAGAAAGCTGCATACTATATATCAAGTCTCTGCTACAGCTGGTTCATGAGAAGATTTTTTTAAAAAATTGAAGCATTTTAGCCCCACTCCCTCCTCAATATGAGCTGAAACCCAATTTGAGGAAAAACCAAAATGCCCCTATATAACCACTACTCATGTGAAATTTCATTAAAATTTGGCCAGTAGTTTGGGAGAAAAAGACCCAAACACCACCTTCATGATGGACGACGTCCAAAAAGTGATCAGAATAGCTCATCCTGACTTTCAGTCAGGTGAGCTAAAAACTAAAAAACAAATTCCGGCATAAGGCCTAAAAAAATAAAAAATCTGTTTCTCAGGCCCTCCCATATGGTCCTTTTGGCTGCCGCATGCTCTCTTCTTATAACCAATTTAAACTTAAAAAAAATTAAAATTGAATGGTTTATGCCTGATATTTTACCCAAGTTAAAAAAATTGATGAATTTGTCCCTTGAGTGCAAGAAGGCTTTGCAATGCTTTAGCATTGCAAAGCCTTCTTGCACTCAAGGGATGAAATACACCACCACCCATGCTATTCTGTACATTATGTGCCTAAAACTTGAACCAAGAACATGAACTTTTGATGGCAAAGAAGTAATTACTGAAATAAAAAATAAAATAAAAAAACGCTCGGCCGAATGCAATTTCACAAATAATGGCCTGAGAAACAGAAGATCTTCTTTGTGTGGCCTAAATGAAATATTTATGACCCAGTTATATACTACATGACAAATATGGTTCACATCTGCCCACTGAATCTGAAAATAGAAAAACTGAGTGTAGCCCAAAATTTGGGCTCTGACTTACTGAGTTTCCTTGAAAAAAAGTGAATAAGCATCACTAAAGTAAGTTCCAAACAAGGAATCGAAGCATTATTGCAAGTGGCTTATAAAAAGAGGATTTTAAAAGCATATTAGGCTTATGGAGCATTAACCCCATGCTAAGGGATATAGTAATTTGGAGGGAAAAATCAGAAGAGTAAATTCCACCAGCCTGAAGATGGCAGCAGCTTCATTTGAACAAAGGAGAAAAGGTTTACTCCAAATATGATCTGTGCCATAAATGAATGAATTTGGCCCAGAGGTTTTAAAAAATAAGAAAGATTTCAAACTAGAAGAGAATTTTACTGCCACCAGTAAAGTCAAGTCTGTGAAAATGGTTAAAGCATCAAAAATAAACAAAACAGAAAAAGAATTTATGGAAGCTTTTTTTTTTTTTTTGGGGGGGGGGGGGGGGGGGGTCAATTATTTTTAAAGAAACCAGAAATAGAAATAGGTTAAGAATTAATACTATTTGTATTAATTTAATGGAAGTTTAAGCTGAAACAAGAATATATTTCACTAATAAAACTGATCTTGTATGGTTTCCATGTATACCAGGCAAGGAACAAGAAGCTGAGTTGCTTTATACCATGTATAGCCTCAAGAGCTATTTCTGTAAGTTTAACTAAGTTCTGTGCAGATATTTTAATGTTAATACTGGGCTTTCCTTGGTTGTTGAAAATTACCATTTGTTGCCTCCAAGCTGACTCAGTCTTGCAGGCTGCAGAATGGTATTTTTCTGCAGACCTGAACAATCCATCCATTGTCATGTGTTACCGGTGACATTGTGACATGGGTATTCCAGCTAAACGTTTCCAGGAAAACTACAAGGAGGTATGACCAAATATGGAAATGGGAATTGCAAAACTTGCTTGCATATACCAAGTCCCAGCTAGACCAAATCAGTCTCGCTCATTTCTTTGAAATGCACAGACATTCTGTTCAGTAACCAACCTCGAGCCCCACCAATACCCCTTCCTCCTTGCCCTTTCTGCCTTGTCCACGTTTTCTGTTTCTCTTGGGTTCTTTATGTTTTGTTTTTGACATGCCTCACTGTGGCTCGGTTTGCTGCATGATCTGGCTGGTGGTTGCGCTGCTGAAAATACTTTGTGTTCTCAGCATCATCTCCCAAATTCATTTCAGTCACCTAGGCTGCAATACTAATCTTCAACCATGGTGGACTTGGCAACTGGGTAGGCGGATGCGATGCTGAAAATACTTTGTGTTCTCAGCATCGTCTCCCCAATTCATTTCAGTCACCTAGGCTGCAATACTAATCTTCACCCATAGTAGACTTTGCAACTAGGTACTAGTTCAATAACATGTCTTTGTGTGACACTGCAGTATTCATACCTCGGTCACACTACCACCATATCGTGGTGCGCTCCTAATTTTTCACTGTATTGTGAAGCAGACCGAATCACCTCAAAGGGATGAGCATCGTCTCCCCAATTCATTTCAGTCACCTAGGCTGCAATACTAATCTTCACCCATGGTGGACTTTGCAACTAGGTACTAGTTCAATAACATGTCTTTGTGTGACACTGCAGTATTCATACCTCAGTCACACCTGATGATACAATAACATCGTGGTGCTCTCCTAATTCTACGCTGTATTGTGAAGCAGACCGAAGCACCTCAAAGGGGCAAAATGTTTGAATGTATATATATGTACAGTTCATTTAAATAAATAGAAGAAAAAATATAATTCATACTACTGTGTTGTTTACTGTGTAAATTTTAATTAACAGTGTAACATGAAATAAAATCTTTGGAACCCACATTGAATCCTTGAGAGGGTTAAATTAAGAATATTCATACAGAAATTAAAGAAATCTTTTCCAAGAAACCAGAAAAAACATATGTACACAGCATTGAAAAGTTTTGATGAAGGCATTCATAAAGGAATCAGATAAATGTTTCCAAGAAACCACAAAAAAACAAATATGTGCACAAATTAAAAAGGTTCAACATAAAATAAAATCTTTGGAAAACACACTGAAGTCATGAGAGGGTTAAATTAAAGATATTCATACAGGAATAAGATCAATTTTTTTCCAAGAAACCAGAAAAAACATATATGCACACAACATTGAAAGTGTTTGATCATGTTATCAATCAACTTGTCGGAACCCACATTGCAGTCTTGTGAGGGTTAATTAAAGATACGCATGCAGTAATCAGATAAATGTTTCCAAGAAACCAGAAAAAAACATATATGTGCACAGTAGTGAAAGGGTTCATCAAGAAATAAAATCTTTGGAAAAACACACTGAAGTCATAAGAGGGTTAAATTCAAGATATTCATACAGGAATCAGATCAATTTTTTTCCAAAGGAACCAGAAAAAAAAAACATATACGGCACTGAAAGAGTTTGTTCATGGCATCAATAAAATCTTTGGAAACCACATTGCAGTTTTGAGAGGGTTAAATTAAAGACATACATACAGGAATCAGAATGTTTCCACAATTGAAAAGTTCAACATGAAATAAAATCTTTGGAAAACACACTGAAATCAGAAATTTTCTGAACAATTTCTTAATTAAAATGACAGATTACAATGTGCCTGACAGCAATTTGTTATTTTAAGAACAATATGTTATTCTAGCTGTCAATCAAGGTTCTCAGTGAATGAAAATTTTTATCCAGGATAAACTACTGCAAAAATGCTGACTCATAATTTTTCAATACCTTTTCCCGTGCACCCTGATTGAACTGGTGGTAATTTTTTTAACCAATCCCTTCTAACGGTCCTAAGGATGCTTCATACCAAATAACAGTTCTCTGTTCCTTGTGGGTAGGGATATATGGGCTTTTGAATTTTTGTTTCTGTTTTTAGCCCCTGGGGTTGCCACAAGGCTGTGAACAATTTTTGTGTGTGTGGGTGGGGGGGGGGGGGGGCATCAATCAGTTACTTAGGGCCCACTTATACTTCATGACAAATTTGGTTGAAATTGGCCCACCGGTTCTTGAAAAAGAAATTTTGGGCAGAGCCCAAAATGGATATGCCCTCACAGAGAGCCCAGATATTGGCCTATCAACTTCCCTTGAACAAACTTTAATCTTCAACACCAAAGGATGTTCTATACCAAATATCAAGGCATTCCCTCTGGTGGTTCATGAGAAGATTTTTAAAGGTTTTTAAGCTTTTGAGGCAAAAACCAGATCCTGAATATGGCAGCTGCTTCACTTAAACAAAATAGAAAGGGTATACTGCATAGATGGTCTGTGCAATATATGTTTGAATTTGGCCTAATGGTTGTGAAGATGTCATGTTTGCAAAAAGTTAACGGACGACGGACACCGGAAAAAAGTGATAGCAATAGCTCCCACTGACTTGCAGTCAGGTGAGCTAAGAAACTACAGCATACCGATAGTAGCCTCCACTCATGTATATGTATAGCAAAACTGGTCAGAAATTGTATCAGTACACTTACAAATGAGAGTGTCAATGACACTGTAGCTCAACTTGTTTAAGACATGTACATGTATAGTATGTGAAACAGCAATGACAAACATCTAGGTAATGACCTGATAACAAAGGTATATGTAAAGTATTGTAATGGTCTGTACATAAATGCTGACCGTAGCCTGTAACAAATGTGTAGGTAAAGTATTGTAAAGGTGGGCGACAGTTAGATGCTAAACTAGAAAAGAAATCTTTGAGTCCCAGAGTGGGTCTAACTGAACTCCAAAATATTTGTTCTCATACCACAGTGATAACAAAGGCACCCCAAAACACTCGTTCCTGTCACAAGGTGATAACAAAGGTACCCCAAGAAGTTTCGTGAAGATCAGTTCATAAATACAGACTCTAGCCTGAGCCATATTGACATGTGCACTTACTGTGTATAAGTAGCACTAACAAATCAAAGTCCATCTAATTTGCATAATTTCTGCGTGAGAAAAAACCCTGCATTATACATGATGCATCCTACCAAGTTACAATGAAATCCCTTCATAAATACGACCTGTAGACTGTGCTAATGGTTTTCGGGTTTTGGGCTCGGGCAGCCATACCGGTCACCCGATCGTGACCAAAAGGGGTTCTCATCTAGACATGACCCCAAACCTGCATATGAAATTTCGTGACTCACAGACTCACAAACTCACAGATTCACAGACTAACAGACTTCCGCACGCGTGATGGCAATAGCTTATCTTGATTATGTCAAGTTAAGCTAAAAACTGAATGGACCTAATTTTGGTATAAAATGGCAACTGACAGCCATCTTGAAGATTGGACCACACCCAGAAACACTCGTTCTCGTCCCAAGGTGATAACAAAGGTACCCAAGAAGTTTCGTGAAGATCGGTTCATAAATACAGCCCCTAGCCCAAGTCGTATTGACACTTACTGTGTATAAGTAGCACTGAATAAATCAAAGTCCATCTAATTTGCATAATGTCTGCACGAGAAAAAAAAAGTATTATATGTGATGTATTCGATGTTACTAAACATTCATACAAAAATTTATTCAAATCAGAACTTTCATACAGAAGTTCTGTACAAAAAACTGATTGCACTACTTTTAGTACAAAATGGCTGCCCAGCGGCCATCTTGAATTTCGGACTGCACCCAAAAACACTCGATCTTGTCCCTCGGTGATAACAAAGGTACCCAAGAAGTTTTGTAAAGATTGGTTCATTAATACAGCCCCTAGCCCAAGCCGTATAGAAGTTGTGTACAAACAAGAGGCCCCACGGGGCCTGAAGCGCTCATCTTGTACAGAACACAATTTAAACAGAGTCCAAGAATGAGTCTACATTAAGCAAGCCATCTCCATAGGCTACACTGTCAATCCTTGAGTCCCTCAGGTGTGACAAAAATAATCTGGGCATCATGCCTTTTCTTCAGTTGATCATAAGTAAAATGTAGAGCTCCCCTATGAAGCCCCTTGATACAACCTATGTGGATTAATCTTAGTACCTCTAGAGGGTACTGAATACAAAATTTTTAATTCTTCAGCAAAATGGCCAATTCCGGCTCCCAGAGAGAGCCCAAATATTAACCCAGGCTCTTGATTTGAACACAGTTAAATCTGACTTCCCTAGAGATGTTGTGTACGGAATATGAAAGCATTCTGACTGTTGGATCTGAAGAAGAGAAATTGTAAAGAAATTTCTTCGAATTGCACTAAGTTCAAATTTGGGCTACCATAGCGAGCCCAATATTAACCTACGGATCCGATTTGAACAAACTTGAATCTGACCCCCCTAGAGATGTTGTATACCAAATGTGAAAGCATTCTGACAAGTGAATCTGAAGAAGAAGATTTTTGAAGAAATTCCCTCATATTGTACTAAGTTAAATTTCATGTTCCCATATGGAGCCCAAATATTAACCTAGGCACTCGAATTGAACAACCTGGAGTCTGACCCCCCTAGAGATGTTGTATACCAAATATAAAAGCATTCCGACTGGTGGATCTGAAGAAGAAGATTTTTAAAGAAATTTCCTCATATTGCACTAAGTAAAAATTTGGGCTACCATAGTGAGCCCAAATATATACCTAGGGATCTGATTTGAACCAACTTGAATCTGACCCCCATAGAGATGTTGCATACCAAATATCAAAGCATTCTGACTGATGGATCTGAAGAAGAAGATCTTTTTAAATTACCCTCCATATTGAACAAAGATAAAATTTGGGCTTCCATAGGAAGCCCAAATATTAACCTAGGGACTTGGTTTGAACAATCTAGAATCTGACCCTCATAACAATGATGTATACCAAATATTAAAAGATTCTGACTGGTGGTTCTGAAGAAGAAGATTTTTAAAGAATATTCCCCATATTACCCTATGTTAAAACTTCGGGCTCCTGTAGAGAGCCCAAATATGAACCAATGAGCTTTATTTCAACAAACTTTTATCTGACCCCCCTATGAATGCTGTATACCAAATATCAAAAGATTCTGATGATTGGTTCTGGAGAAAAGATTTTTTTTAATTTTTGCAAATATGCTGACTCAGCATTTTTTCGATGCCCATTACAGAACACCCTAACATAACCGATGGCAATTTTTTTTTACCATTCAATTCTACTGGTCATAAGGATACTTCATACCAAATAAAAGCTCTCTGTTCCGTGGGGTTTGGGAAATATGAGCGTTTGAAAATATTTCTATTTTTAGCTCCCAGGGTTCCCATGGGGATGCGGGAATTTTTTTTTTTTTTGCATGGGTCAAGTACTTATGACCCAATACTACCACAAACCAAATTTGGTTCATACCGGACCATCGGCTCAGAAAATAGAAATTTTGGGCGGGGCCAAAAATCTTACCCCTCCTATTACAAAGCCAAATATTACTTCACGAACTTCGTTTGAACAAACTTGATTCTACACCTCATATGGAAGCTCCATAGCAAATATCAAGTCATTGTACACACTAGTTCTTGAGAAGAAGATTTTTAAAATATTTTGGAGCATTTTCCCCCACTCCCTCCCTATGGGGCTGGGCATGCTGAGTTGAACAAAAATGAAATGCCCTTTTGGGACCATCACTCACACAAACTTTCACTTGAATTGGCCCAGTGGCTTTGGAGGAGAAGACCAAAACATGGTGTTGACGGACGACGGACGTCAGACAACAGATGACGGACGACGGACGGAGAGCGATGAGATTAGCTCAGCTTGACTTTGTCAAGATGAGCTAAAAACTGATTGGACATAATTTCGGTACAAAATGGCCACTGGCAGCCATCCTGAATTTTGGACCGCACCCAGAAACACTCGTTCTTGTCCCAAGGTGATAACAAAGGTACCCAAGAAGTTTTGTGAAGATCGGTTCATAAATACAGCCCCTAGCCTGAGCAGTATTGACGTGTACTTACTGTGTGTAAAGTAGCACTGAAAAAATCAACGTTCATTTAATTTGCAGAATTTCTGCTTGAGAAAAAAACCTGTATTATATGTGATGTATTCCATGTTACTAAACATTCAGACAAAAATTTATTCGGATCAGAACTTTCATACAGAATTTCTGTACAAAAAACTGATTGCACTAACTAAAGTACAAAATGGCTGCTGGTGGCCATCTTGAATTTTGGACCGCACCCAAAAACACTCGTTCTCATCCCACAGTGATAACAAAGGTACTCAAGAAGTTCTGTCAAGATCGGTTCATAAATACGGCCTCTAGCCCAAGCCTTATTGACAGACGGACGGATGGACAGATGGACAAACAGACGACGGGCCATGGCATAACCTCAAATTTGACTTACATCAAAGTTGAGCTAAAAATATCACTGTAAGTAATTGTAATGTTGCAAGTAAGCCATAGAAACAGTATGAGGAACAGTATGAGGTGCATACTAACAGGTAGGAAAGTCAAAGTGGATTCTTACAATAACTTTAACACAAGTGTTGACACAGATGCTGCCGTGACTCAGGCTATGACAAATGCTCACACAACTTCACTGGTGAGCTTCAAAGTTAAAAAATTTATAGTAATTTATATATTTTTTATACTTACCAATGACCCAGACTTAGCTGGTGCTAAACTCTTTAATTCAGGGCCAAACACAAATTTTGTCCCCCCAATCCCCAAAATTTGCATCAAAAACCAAAAATTACATGTCCTATATGGTCCTCCATACATTTACTCCTCTGCGCATGCACAGTGTCAAGGAGGTCTCGAAAATTGGCGCCAATTATCATTCTTACAACCAGTGCCTGGTAAGCGTTATGTACTCAGCGGGGAGGTATGAGTTCCTAACTCCTGGGAGGGCCATCCCCGTCTGGGTCATTGGTAAGTATAAAAAATATACAAATTACTATAAATTTGTTAACATTTTTATACTGTACCAATGACCCAGACTTAGCTGAATAGTAAATAGGCTGGAGGGCCTAGGACATAAAGGAAAATCCAATAAGCTCAATTATCTATAACAGAATATCCCTTACAGGAGAAAAGAAGAGATAGGCTTTACATGTATCTTTCTTATTTATATTGAAGAAGAAAGACACAATACCGATCAGTAATTGAGCATAATAATAATCAATGATCTCTATTAACATCCAGTATAACCCTTTATACTAATATTTTTAAAGGTAAGCCAATAAATAAAGGAAGTCCAGAGAAATGAGACTCTTTATATCCATTAAAAGTGCCCGAGGATTGTATATCAACGCTCGTTTGATACATGACATATGCAAATGCTTCACACCGAGCTACACTTTAAAAATATTACATGGATGAGTAAACATTAGCTTTACACCTTAAAACCATCCCGGTACCGACTCGGAATTACTGACTCTAGGGGAGGTATTCCCTTGCTTTTCACTATAAAGCAGGTGAGCTAAGGGAACAAGGTGACACATACGTCTGCAACTGATTGAGATGTGTCGCAAATAAATCTATCATTGGCCGTTCCCATTGGTAGCAAATCTGATTGAATACTTGCTTGTTAAGAGTCCATTCTGACGGCAACAGGCGAGCCCTCCGTGAAAGGGAGTCTGCCAAGATATTCAGATGACCCGGAATATGACGGACCGAGAGAAGAATTTGATGTCCTAGTACAAACAGAAGAATTCTTTCCGTTAGATTGAGCAACGGAATGGAATGAGTGCCTTGGTTCCGAATATACGCAACTACTGTCAGATTGTCGGGCAGAATTTGCACATGTGCATTCTGAATAACGTCTGTCCAATGACGTAGAGCAAGCCAAATCGACATCATCTCTTTGATGGTGATGTGCCTGCTCAAAAAACTGCGGATCCCAAAGACCCTGGCACTTCAAATCCGATGGGCTCAGTGTCGCGCCCCAACTTGTTTGATTGGCATCCGTCACATTCGTAAAACTTGGATCTGGCAATTGCAGTGGAACTCCCTGAGTTAACCACTGTATGTCTGCCCAAGTCTGAATCTCTTGTTTCACTTGGCTTGACAAGAGGATGTCCACCTCGAGCGAATGAATCTTCACTCTCCAATTCTGAGTCAGATAGACCTGGAGAGGATGAGTGCGTAGCCGCCCCATTGGAATGAGATCCACGGCAGCTCCGCACAGACCTATTAGTCTCATGAATTCTCTCGCTATAACTTTGTCTGAGTGAAGACAATAGTGAGCATAACAACTGACTAATTTCGCTCTGGTTAACAGCAGACGAACGAGATTGTTGTGCGTCTTGAAGCTCATCCCCAGGTGGGTGAATGACTTGGTCGGCACCAGATCCGACTTCTCTTCGTTTACTATGAAACTGAGACGTTGGAGCAACAGGAGCAGATTCTGCATATCATTCTGAAGCGTTAACTCATTGCCGTATCTCTGAAGAATATCGTCCAGGTAAGCCGACGTTACTGCAGACGAATGAGCTCGGAAATAAGTCATTACCGAGTTCATTACTCAAGTGAAAGCCCAGAGCGCTAGATTCAGACCAAAGCACATCGCTCGGAACTGATAAACGACACCTAGGACAGCGAAGCGAAGATACTTTCTGAACGTCGGATGTACCATGACGTGAAAGTACCATCACCACAGTGTGTGTCTCCGGGAATTCAGATCAAGTCGAGTTGTTGGAACAGAACAGTTCTGATAGAAGTGCCGTTCTTTTCTGAGTTTCTGAGCTGAGTCCATCTTGGACTTCGAGTTAACGGAGGTTTGCCTTTGAAGGACAGTTTTAGTCCTTCCGAAATAACCCCTCGAACCCAAGGATCCTCCGTAACTGATTCCCAGTTGTTTGAGAAACTCGACAGTCTTCCGCCCACCGGAACGCGACAGAGGTCTAAACCATCACCTCCTGGATCTGCGAGGCTTGCGGGAGGAGAAACTACGTCCTCCGCGACCCGCACCTCGCCCCGTCAGCTTAGGGGTGTCGCACCAGTTATTTCGGCCAGCATAATGGCCCCTACTCGAGTTGCTACTCTGACGGTCTCTAGAGTAAGACCTAGAGGATGCATAGGAACCTCTATAGCAACTTCCCTTGGACAAACTCGTCCCAGAAGTGCCTGGCCTACTCCTCTCTGCTGGTTCCGACTTCTTGGAAGCAGACTTAAATAGCAGAGTCAGAAGCTTTCTTAGTTAATTTATCATATATTGCAGAAAGCTTGCCACTGAAGAGAAACTCCCCGGAGACCAGAGCGATACTAAGAGAGTTTTTCACCTTACTGTCCACGCGTGTGGAAGTAGCTAGGGCCGTGTCACATCTAGCTAACTCCAGATTCGCCACTGAAAGGGCGGAGTTATACGTGGAAAAAGCTATGGCCCTGGACAGAACTCTTAAGGATGTCTGTACATCTTGGAATTCTGGTCCTTCAAAGCGTAATGACAATGCTCTAGTAAGGTGATCTGCGTATGAAAGAGTGTCTAAACTAGCTCTGTTCGACGATATCGTCGTTTCCATCGTTGACGAAGGAAGTGACAGACGACAGCATGGATATATCAAGGTCTTCAGCCTGGTCGTCCAAACACAGAGGAACTCTCTGGATGCCCTAACTTGCCGTATCAAATTTATTCCTTTGATTGATGAAAGGCAGTTGTAGAGCAGATGCCGGAAGGAAGGCTGACCTGCCCATCTTATTGGCAAGTTTGTCAATAGCGTCATCTAATAATTCAAACAGAGACATTCCTGGACTGTGACGGAAATTACTGGACAATGTCCCTAAACCGATTAAAAAAGTCAGTGTCCAGTGGCACTATCACCCTTCTATCCGGCTGTGCAGCATTCTGGTCCGGAGGAACAACTTCTGGAAGGTAATGCCGGATGAACTCTACGGCTATTTTATGTTGTTCTGAAAGGGAAATATCTAACTCATCGGAATCCCTTTCGCCATCCTGCCGGACCTCATGCAATTCTCGGTCGTCTGCACCTGATCCTGCGGTGGAACATACCGACCCAGCATCGTCTGAAACTTCATGTTCCGACAGAGGCTCTGCCGGTTGCTGGGATGCTGCGATGATCTTTGCTATCTGTGATAGCACGTCCGTTACAGAAACCTGGGGAGCCGCGGTCTTACTGGATTTAGCTGCCGGAAGCTCCCTGAATGTTGCATCCTGCATACATCTTTTATGCGAACAACCGGATGTAGAAGGCCTCGTATCCCTGGCTACCAGATGGCGTGACCTGGTCGATTCCACCACTGGTCACGTAGCCAAGGTGCAGTCGTATGTGCTGCCATGAGGATGAGAAAGCCTTATAGGTAGCCTCGCTGGACTGCCTATATACCAGAGCATCTCGAGCGGCGGACGTAACCTCTGACTGCGTAACGCTACGAACTACAACATCTGGTCCCAGATGCTGCTGTATGAGAGAGGGACCTCTCTCTCTTGCAGCTCGTGCCGAGCTGGACAAGCAAAAAACCGGACTATCAGGATTCCTCCGATCCATCCTCCTTTCCGTCATCACTGGGTGTGCACGTGGAAGTTTTATAGTGCTCGCAACACCCGACTCTCTCTCCTGGACCGCAATGGACGAACCCAGGAGATGACCCATTCGGTGAATGGGCGCGACACCGGGCGAGCTAGCAGACGTCAACCCCTTCGAACTCAGTTCGGGTAATTGACGGATCTCCATGAGAACTTTTGCCGCTAGCTCTTCGCTTGTTTGTGACGACGGAGACACATTTCTGGACGACATCACGGAAATATCACACTGTTCTTGTTCCTCTGAAAAAGAGAGTGAAAGACTAGAGTGACTCTGCGGAGAGAGGACCGGCATGGCCCTCTCTCCAGTAACAACATACTGTGACACACGTTTCCAACGTTTGTCATCCCATTTGAAACACACAGAACAAGGATCAATGCGAGTACATTGAGTACAATTAATACAGAGATCATGGGAATCAGAGGAAGATTTCCTCCTATTACAATTTGAACAATAATTATTCATTGTGAAAAAAGGTAAACAATCATAGTACTCGCACTAATCCTTGAAAATAAAGATACATAATAAAACAGCCCATTATAATCATTACGAAATAATGATTCGAAAAGAACAAAATTTAAAAAAAAAAAATTTTCAGAAGAGCCCAAGTTCCCAATGGGAACCCTGAGCCCAATGGATCTTAAAAAGCCTAAGTGTGGACAAAAATTTAAATTCATTTTGAAAAAATTAATGTAACACTTATGGACAATATTAATGTATCTTGCTATGAAATAAGTGATGCAGAAGACAAGTAATCAATCTAAGCAAAAGTGTCAACAAACCGGAAACATGACTCCAGGCACTGAAAAACCTGGCCCGAAATCAGTTACCAATTTAAAATACCATCTGATGCAAAACAGAGGCTTCAGAGAAGAAACTGTAGAACATCAGATGGTGGATGCAGACCAAAACGCCTAAACACCCCTAGGGTGAGGACGTAAACATGGGGAAAAAACAGAAAAAATTCTGTTACCAAGCCAAAACTCCCAACAAATTTTAGTAATAAACATTACAAAATATAAGCCAAAACATGGGAGAATAGCTAGGGGGGAATAAGGAAGGTAGAGAGGAAACACTGATCAAACAATGGTACATTCATAGCAAGAATGACAACAACAGGGCCATGCCTTGAAAATAGGCAACATGAAATAATTTCATAAAATAATTATAAGTTACAGCCCTGAACATTTTCTTGCACTATTTTTTCCTCTCCTCCTTATATTTCCTCTTCATTTCCACCATTTCTCTCCTCAAAATGTGTCTGGCATCATGAAAACTGAGATTTGGAAGCACAAATAACAGTGAAGTGTAACTGTTTTGAGGGCCAAACAAAGAATGATAATTGACGCCAATTTCGAGACCTCCTTGACACTGCGCATGCGCAGAGGAGTAAATGTATGGAGGACCATATAGGACATGTAATTTTCGGTTTTTGATGCAAATTTTGGGGATTGGGGGGACAAAATTTGTGTTTGGCCCTGAATTAAAGAGTTTAGCACCAGCTAAGTCTGGGTCACTGGTACAGTATACAAATATGGATTTTTTAAGAGCAACCACAGGATTAATGTTGGGAAATCACAAATGATGAAATTAAAGATCAACCCTCCTCTGCCTTATAGAATGATAATGATGCATGTGCTTTGTCATGGAGGAACAAAGAACGTTATAAAGCAGTAACTTGTCAAACATTGGTGGCAAATGTTACTGTTTAACAAGTAAAATGCTAATTATTTTGTCATAGGTGACTTGTTACATGAGTGGGTTATTTTCAATGAGAGAGGTTTTTTAAAAATACTATGCTACTAGACAGGGGAACCTCATCACATCAAAACCAGGCAACCAATTGCAAATCAGGCAACCAATTGCCAAGTTATAATGTAAAAGTCTATCACCAGACCAAAGGACATGAAAATCCAACAACCAATGCCAGAGTCATAATGCAAAATGTTTGTACAGAAAGTTTAATAAGTGTAACAAGGCCCATAACTCTGGTCTGTATGCATGGATAAAACCAGCAACATGAGGATGTCTTCTCCCCCATGCTAGTCTCTCACAAAACCAAAGGACATCACAATCTGTACACAAATGACTGAGTTATAATGCAAACATTCGTACAGAGAGTTTTTCTAAGTGTAACAAGGGCTATAACACTAGTAGAAATGTACTGACGAAACCCGCGATATGTGGATATCATGCCTCCCATGCTAGTTTATCATCACACAAAAGGACATTAAAATCTGACAACCGATGCCAGAGTTATAATGCACAATGTTCATTTTACTATTTTTCTAAGTACAAGGGCTATAACTCTGATATGGATGTATGGAAAAAACCCAGGATTTGTGGATATCATTTCCCCCATAAGGTCTCTCACCATATCAAAGGACATCAAAATCCGACAACCAATGCCAGCGTTATAATACAAAATGTTTGTATGGATGGAGAGACAGATATATGTATAGTAAATGGACAGACAGAAACCTCAACTATATACCCACCAAACATCCAAAGGAGGTCGGGACATAACAAAACAACAATATATACAACTATAAATAAAGAGTTGTTTTCTACTACCTAGCAAACAACAAAACTGATGCATACAATGGAAAGACACAAAAGTGGCTTTCAGTACTTTTCGATAGAGACATATAGTGTCTTTTAGCACTCAAGCAGTTAATCAATTTTAGTTGTGATTTATCCAAATCCAAATGTAAACAAAATCTTGCCCTTTGGATTTGCTGATGAAATACCATTAAGTGACACACTTTCATAGGAGCTCTTTGAGCACTTTCAAACAGAGTATCAAATAATAACAGCATATCAGCTTTATAGTAAAAACTCCTTAAATGATTTGGAATATTCAGGGGTGATTAAGATCTTGGGGTTTTTTTGGCACTCAAACAATTACTCCCTGTGAATTCTATTTCTAAATATCAAAGTCATAACAGTAAAAATTCCCATAATGCAATCTGAAATTTAACCAATCATAAACTGTTTGAGAGAGCCTACTGACACATGTAACTAGTTAAAAACAGAACCCTGCATGAGCTAAAAAACATGTCACTGAAGCAAATTATATTTTTGAAAAATGTCAACAAAAATCATATCATGTGACTTTTCACTGGAATGAGCTTAATGAGCTAGTTCCAACAAGGTGGTCACACGATATGGTTTTGCTGAAATTTTTTTTAATTTTATAAGTGGTAAATCAGATTTTCTTGAATAAGAGTGGTTACATAACATAAGTTAAAATGATCTATTTCAGAACAGCATATTAACATCCTAAAATTCAAAAATGGAAAATACCAGCATCCTTCGCGGTTGAAATTAGTGTTGGCACTAGGGCATCCAAATTCTCAGATAGATTCCTCCCTATTACCTTTGCAAACTTTGTACTACTACAACTGATGCATCTGAAGGAATACAGTTTACCTGGGTTTTCCAAAATAAATTAGCCCTAGATTAGTTGGAAAGGTGGAAACAACAAACCTGGCTTCTGCTGTTAGTCTTCCAAGATAAATCACAAAGAATCTTTGTAATAGAAATGGTAGTATGGGATGGTCTACTGGTGTGTCCAAAGATTGCTGAGCCCACCTATAAATGTTCAGTCTAGGACTTGAGGGTCCAGTGTTCATTTTCAGTTGCATAAGACTTTTCTAAAAACAAAACAAAATTAAATATCAGGTGTATTTTCTGAACTTTTTCAGTAGAACATACAAATCTTTGACCTTCTGGAGACTAAATACTGAAAATTTCTGCAGTAAATTTTTCCCATAATGCATCTAGGAATTTAACCAATTCAATCTTGCTTGAAAGAGCTCCCTGAAATAAATTCCTAGTTGCATAATGGGAAAAATCTGATGTTTGAAAATTTGATATTTGCACATCAGTGTGCAGATGGTTAATGCAAATTTATTTATGATTCCTTAAGAAATCCAAATATTTTACACAGAATTTTATTTACTATGTGGACAGTAATTCATAACTCTAATGTAAAAAATGAGAATGATTCTCTGAAAGAGCAGTTAAGAAAGATGAGGTAGGCTTTTTCTTGACCTTGGATGGCAAATGACCTTTCCTAAACAGAGAAGAAATTCAAGAATAGATACTTATTATGAAGGTTGTCCTCAAATCAAAATGACCTAATTAATTATTAAGATTTATAACTGTTCACTTGAAAATGATACGTGTAAAATGTTTCAGCTATGCCATTCAGAGAATTTGAAGTTCAAATTCAAAGTTATGTTATGGTTTTGAAAAATGTATTGTCAATACATTCATATTTCAAAAGTGGTACATAATCTTTCTAATATACGAGTCAGATTTGGCTGAAATATTAGATGACAAAAATGAAAAAAATATGTGCATGTTAGTATGTTTTAATGAAATTTTCAGTAAAATAAACATTAATCTCAATGATTCTTTCATCATCTGCATTTGTCATGAAATTTACTGCTCACTCAGAATGTCAATAATGTAATCTAAGTGTTTACAGAATTTATTTCACTCTTTGTATCAACCAAATCAAACAATTCCATGTAAAAATTCACAGTTTGGTCCTTATCCAAAATCTGAATACAAAAATATTAAAAATTTAAAGTAATATTTATATTTTTTATACTTACCAATGGCCCAGACTTAGCTGGTGCTAACTCTAAACTGTCAAGTGCAAAACACAAATTTTGCCCCCCAATCACCAAAATTTGCAAGCAAAACTGAAAATTAGAAGTCCTATCTGGTCCTCCATACATTTACTCTCTGCGCATACACAGATGCCAGAAAGTGACCGGAATTGGCGCCAACATCATTCTTTGTAAAAGAGAGTATTACATAATAATTCAGCGAGGAGGTATGAGTGTCCACTCATGGGAGGGCCATCCCTGTCTGGGCCATTAGTAAGTATAAAAAATATAAATATTACTTCAAATTTTTAATATTTTTATACTATAACCCAATGGCCCAGACTTAGCTGAATCGTAAAAAGGTGGAGGGCCTAGGACTTCCGAAATAGTTCCAATCCTGCAAGCCATGATGAAAGGAAATTAGAATAATTAGGAATTACATGTATGTCTCTCTATACAGTAATAGAGGAAACATATTCTAAACAAGACCGCTCGTATCGCTGAAGCAATACAATGTCCTCTACCGGACTAATGAGCATTAATAATTATACAAATGTTATAACCTAGATGTGATCAGCATGAATTCCGTTGAAGTATTTTCAAAAAAAGTCCAGAAAACTGATATTTTGGCGCTTTTCCATATTTCCAAAGGCCATAACTCACACAAGAATAATGCAATCAGCATGAAACTCAAACTTGATCTGTAAGTCATTGTTTTATAGTAGGTTACCAAGAATGAAATCATTCGGTTGAAGCATTTCCAAAAAAAAGGCCGGAAAACTAAAGTATGACTGACAGACTGACTGACTGACTGACTGACTGACTGACTGACTGACTGACTGACGGATGGACAGAGTACAAATAAAACTTGATCTGTAAGTCATCATTCTATAGTAGGTTACCAAAAATGAAATCATTCCGTTGAAGCATTTCCAAAAAAAGTCCGGAAAACTAAAGTATAACCGACAGACTGACTGACAGACTGACGGATGGATGGACAGAGTGTAAATAAAACTTGATCTGTAAGTCATCGTTCTATAGCAGGTTACCAAAAATGAAATCATTCTGTTGAAGCGTTTCCAAAAAAAAGTTCGGAAAACTAAAGTACGACCGACAGACTGACTGACAGACTGACGGATGGATAGACAAAGTGTAAATGAAACGTGATCTGTAAGTCACCGTTCTATAGTAGGTTACCAAAAATGAAATCATTCCGTTGAAACGTTTCCAGAAAAAGTCCGGAAAACTGATATTTTGGCGCTTTTCCATATTTCCAAGGGCAATAACTCACACAAGAATAAGGCAATCATCATGAAACTCAAACTTGATCTGTAAGTCATACTTCTATAGCAGGTTACCAAAAATGAAATCATTCCGTTGAAGCGTTTTCAAAAAAAGTCTGGAAAACTGAAATTTTGGCGCTTTTCCATATTTCCAAGGGCCATAACTCACACAAGAATAATGCAATCAGCATGAAACTCAAACTTGATCTGTAAGTCATCGCTCTATAGCAGTTTACCAAAAATGAAATCATTCCGTAAAAGCATTCAAAAAAAAACTCCGGAAAACTGATATTTTGGTGCTTTTCCATATTTCCAAGGGCCGTAACTCACACAAGAATAATGCAATCAGCATGAAACTCAAACTTGATCTGTAAGTCATCGTTCTATAGTAGTTTACCAAAAATGAAATCATTCCATTGAAGCGTTTCCAAAAAAACTCTGGAAAACTGATATTTTGGTGCTTTTCCATATTTCCAAGGGCCGTAACTCACACAAGAATAATGCAATCAGCATGAAACTCAAACTTGATCTGGAAGTCATCGTTCTATAGTAATTTACCAAAAATGGAATCATTCCGTTGAAGCGTTTCCAAAAAAAACTCTGGAAAACGGATATTTTGGTGCTTTTTCCCATATTTCCAAGGGCCATAACTCACACAAGAATAATGCAATCAGCATGAAACTCAAACTTGATCTGTAAGTCATCGTTCTATAGTAGTTTACCAAAAATAAAATCATTCTGTTGAAGCGTTTCCAAAAAAACTCCGGAAAACTAAAGTGTGACTGACAGACTGACAGACGGACAGATGGACGGAGTGCAAACCTATAGTCCCCTCTGGCGATCAATAAATAATCACAGGAAACTAATCCAACTAAAAAGCGGATGTGCCCATGAGGTTGCCACACGACCCAAATGCATAGTATGTAAGTATTACATTATATGAGGCTTGCGGGAAGAAAACTACATCTTGCCCAATAATTGCCTCTAAACACATAGGCAGTGTGTGTGTATGTGTGTGTGTGTGGGGAGGGGGGGGGGGGGGAGGGGGGAATTCGAAGTCATATCGAAATCTCCTCACCTGCATTATTTAATCATTCTTGTGTCAGTCATCAAATAATATAGGATGGTTCCCACATGTCTAACCGACTCCATTATGCCACTGTGGGAGGACGTGAAGAATAAAACTTCCCCTGAAAGAAGGCCCTCTCTTGGAGGAAGCTTCTGGGGAGCGTTCCATAACAGACACTTGAGAATACTGATCCAAGATTTCTGTGATGACAGAGGTGCTACTAGTAAGATTCACAATGAGAGTGTTTAATCTATTGAATCAAATGAATTGGAGGATACGCGTATCCTATCATTCATCCCCATGAGTTCTGCAGAGCGTCTACTGCATGCACTCAATGCTTTGGGCATGGCGACACAAATAATGGTACCTAATTGTTCCGGTGCATCACAAATTGAACTTTAATGGGGCGATTCTATTGGTAGCAAAACTGTACAAATACTCACTTGCTGAGCGTCCAATGCCAATGTAAAAGGCGACCTTTCTGAGGAGCGAGTCTGTTAGTACGTTCAGATAACCCGGTATATGACGGATAGAGAAATGAACATGATGAAACATGACAAAATAGAAAAATCTTTTCCGTTAGTTGTCATAACAGAAATGAATGGGTGCCGCCTTGGTTCCTGATGTACGCTACCACTATCGAGTTGTCCAACAATATCTGAACATGCGTGTCGCAAATAATGTGAATCCATTGATGTAGCGCTAACAATATTGACATCATTCTTTGATGTTTATGCATTTCTCTAGGAACATGGAGTCCCAAGACCCCTGCATTTCGAGTCTGTCAGACTCAGGGTTGTGCCTCAAACTATTGACTCACATCCGTCATAATCGTGAAAGCCAGATCTGGCAGTTGCAGTGGAACTCTTTGAGTTAACCACTGAATATCTGCCCAAATAAGGACCTTTTGTTTACTGGATCCGTTAAAACAATACTGGTCTTGAGTGAATGCGTCTTCACACTCCAATTCTGTATAAAGAATAACTGGAGAGGACGTGTGCGTAAGCGACCCATCGGAATAAGATTCATAGCCGCTCCACACAACCCCATCAGTCGCATAAAATTTCTCGCTGTTAATGCGTCTGAAAGTAGACAAAAGCAAGCATAACAACTGACTAATTTTGCTCTGGGTAACGGCAGACGAACCAGATTGTTTTTCTAGTGAAAGCCCATGGCGCTAGATTCAGACCGAAGCACATTGCTCGGAACTGATATACTATCCCTTGGCTGACGAACCGTAGATACTTTCTGAATGCCGGAAATACCAGGACATGAAAGAACGGATCCTTAGATCTATGCTTACCGCATAGTCGATCACTCGAACGCTCGCTTTTACCGACTAAATGATTACGTTAAATAAACTTTTAGAGCTATAATAAACTTGTTATCCAGCTCCAGTCTATTATCGGTCAGAACGAGCTCTCTGGCATCAATACGAGTAACAGGTGACTGTAGAATCCTAGAGAATCTTGATTCTCGAAGACCTCTATTACTTTCATTGTCAAGAGAACCTTTACCTCCGATTGGAGAGACTCTTATGCAAGGATTTGACGGAGGCATTGTCCATCACGGACATTCAGTTAGTGATGGTTTCTCTCAGAAAGATAACTGAAGGCCGCTCGAGACCACACTTCTCACCTACTGGTATTCCGTAATAGTTATCCAGTTTGATGCGAATCTTGATAACCATCTGCCAACTGCTAAGCAATAGAGGCCCTAACCCTCACCTGCAGTACCTGTGACGCCTTCGGAAGGAGAAACTACATCTCCTTCACGACGAGCCTCGAGCCAACAGCTTAGGGGCGTCTGACCAGTAGTCTCGATCAGACCTACGTCCCCTATCCGAGTCGCTGTATGACGATCCCTAGAGTAATTATAGGAGGGTTACCTATACCGTCGCGAGGAGTCCTTTTTAGACGATTTTCTGTCTAGGACATCCTCCCTTACCCTTTTCTGCTATTGTGGGTCGATTAGATGCCGACTTAAGGAGCCGAGTATTGAAGGTTTCTTTGTAGCTTGGCCATAAATCAATGAAAGCTTATCGTCAAAAAAAAAAGTGTCCGGATACAGGAGCGACCCGTATAGAGTTTTTCACTTTGTCATCAATTAAAGATGACGACGCAAGGGCTCCAACATGTCTGATTAACTCCAAATTAGCAACTGTTAAGACAGAGTTATAGGTGATAAATATAATAGCCCTGGAAAGGACTCTAAAAGAGGTACGAACGTCCTCAAATTCCTTTCCATAGAGACGTTGCATCACAGTTCTTAAAGGTGATCTGCGTAAGACAGTGAGTCTAAATTTGCTCTGAATGAAGAAACTGCCATCTCAATTGTGTCTGAGCAAATAGTGAATGACGAAAGTAAGGCCATAACTAGGTCCTTAGCACATTCAAACGCAGATGAGCTTTCTATACATCTTCCCTGACCATTATAAATGAACGTAGTTCAATAATCTGTAAAATTACGGAAGATGATGACAAGAAACCACCTTACTTCTTCCCACTGGAAAGTTGAATAAGCTGTTGTCTAAATGGCCTAAGGCCTGCGACACCTGTCTAGACTTAACCGGAAAAGACATGACCTCCTCTTTTTCTTCCAACAACACTAGCGGTTTCTTGCCAGTAGTCACAGCATTCTGATTCACTAGGTAGTGTTGATGGATTAAACCCATCGCAACCATGTGTTGTTCCGAAAGGGAAGGGTAATCCCCCTCCGTATCCCTTTCATCATTCGTCTGAATCAGTTGAAAATCACGGTCAGCGGCATCTGAACTTGCAGATGACTGGACAGACCCAGCACCATCCAACAGCTCAGGTTCTGAGACTGCCGTCGGCTACTTCTGGACTTGCTGGGATGCTGTGATGAGCTGCACAATCTGCGACAGCAAATCCGTTACAAAAGCCTGAGGAGCTGCGGTCTTCTGTTCTGGCGGCCGGCTGCTCACAGGACGGTGCGTCCAAAACAGCTCTTTTCTCTGGACGTCCCGATATATAAGGCCTCATCTCCTTAGCTACTGAATAGTGCTTTTTTTGAGCGGTCGCAGCATTCTGATTCTCAGGAATGAACTCAGGGAAGTATTGATGCATTAGATCCATCACCACCCTGTGTTGTTCCAAAAGGGAAGGGTAATTCACCTCCAAATCCCTTTCACCATCCAACTGAATGAGATTATACTCACGATCATCGGCATCTGAACTTGCAGATGACTGGGCCAACCCAGCACCATCCGACAGCTCAGGTTTTGAGACTGCCGACGGCTGCTTCTGCTCTTGCTGGGATGCTGCGATGAGCTGTGCAATCTGCGACAGCAAGTCCGTTACGGAGGCCTGAGGAGCAGCAATCTTCTGTTGCTTGGCCGCCGTTATTCCTGGGACAATATGTCCGAGATGACTCTTTTCTGCGGACGTCCCGATGAATGAGGCCTCGTCTCCTTGGCAACTGTATGGTGTGACTTCTTTAACAAAGAGTGGACCTTCTTGGTGATGCAGGCTGGATATCAGAAGCCACGTAGCCACGTGTGGTCGTATGTGCTTGGTAGATGCTGAAGAAGAAGCCGTAACTATAGCCAACTCTGGCTGTGAACTTAACGGAGCATCCCGGATGGGAGGCGTGGACATATGCTCCGACTGACGCAAGTTCCGAACCACAGCCTCTGCCCCCAGATGTTGTTATGAAAGAGAGGGGGCTCTCTCACTCGCGGTCCTTCAGACCTTGCCGACCTTCCAGCTGAACTTGCCGGCTTCCTCCTCTCCGTCGTCGCAGGGTGAGCCTGTTATTCTTTTATAGTGCTCGCTCTATCCTTTCTACTCTCCTCGATCGCAATGGACACACCCAGCATCACGGTTCTCACGGACAGAGTAACTGCTTCACCGTTCGAGCTAGCTGGCGACAGGGAGCTGAAACCATGCTGTGGTTTATTGCCCTGTCCAATATTCATGAGCACTTTAGCCGCTAGCTCTGATTGGCTATCTAAATGCGACGACCATGTTCTTGTTCCTCTGTAAACAGAAACTAAAAAAACTAGAGCGACTTTTTGGCGAGAGGTCCGGCAGTGGCCTCTCACCGCAAGAGGTCCGGCAGTGGCCTCTCGCCTCTAACAACGTACAGTGACACCAGTCTCCAACGTTTGTCATCCCATGCGACACATGTTGACCAAGAATTAGTGGGAGTACATCGACTACAAGCAAGGCAACCAACATGTAAATCAGAGGAAAGGCTTCCTCGCCTTGCATTGAACAATATGCTTTCATAATGAAGCAAAACAAAGTCGATCGTACTCCCACCAACTCCACATTAAATATTATAAAAACATACATAACAAATAACATTCAAAGTATAAATCGAAAAATAATTTACACAAAAAAAATTTTCGAAAAATTTTGACAAGAGCCCATGGGCCCAAATGTATCCCGATAGAGCACAAGTGTGGACAAAAATTATTTTTCTATCCAAAAAATTAATTGCTACACTACCGGAATATTTAATGTATCTTACAACAGTCCTACCCTAATAATAAATAGGAAACTACATATATAAATAGAGTGTTGTCAATGTAAACAACGTCAGAATGAAAACCAGAAACAAGACCCCAGGCAACATGGCCCAAAGTCAGTAACAGATTTTGAACTATCCCATGTAAAGCAAGATTTTCATCAGAAGAAAATCGATACATCGGATGTATGATGCATGACCAAAATGCCTAAACACCCCAAGGGTGAGGACGTAACCATGGGGATATACAGAATAAACATTCTGTGTAACACGTTAAACTCCCAAGAAATTTTATAAAAAAAAATTCAATAAAACAAGCCAAAAAGCTTGGGAGTTTAACTGGGGGGGCTTCAAGGAAGGATAGGGAAGGAACACTTAACAAAAAGTGGAAAAATCATTGGTAATAATGATGACGTCGGGCCCATGTCCCGAAATTGGGGAACATGAAATAATTTTTATAAATATTATAAAGTTACAGCCCTGAACATTTCAAACCACTGTTTCTTCCTTCCTTCATCCAGTTGTGTCCTTGGATCCACCAAATTAACCATTGATTTGTGTCTGGTATCATTAAAACTGAGATTTAAAAGCACAGAAGTCAGTTTGTTGTTATCTGACTGAGGGTCAAACAAAGAAAGATCTTAGCACCAATTCCGGTCACTTCCTGGCATCTGCGTATGCGCAGAGAGTAAATGTATGGACAACCAGTTAGGACTTCTAATTTTTGGTTTTGCATGCAAATTTTGGGGATGGGGGGGCAAAATTTGTGTTTGGCCCTTGATATTTTAGAGTTAGCACCAGCTAAGTCTGGGCCATTGGGTTAAAGTATAAAAATATGGCTAAACCTGATTTTTTGCAATAGGACATCACAGTTATACCTAAATTTGTTACAGAAGGAAATATTTCACATGTGTGATAATGGTCTGTTCGAAAAGATCAACCTATTACATGTCACTGAATTATTGGATTACATAGGACATGTATAACTGTATAAATATAATGCAAAAGGTTTATGTATATTATTCCTATGAAACAAAGCAGCATGCATTACCATAAGGAAATGGCTGTTATATGACATTCACTATTTGTTTATTGGGTGAATATTTTCAACTTGATAATAATAATAGTAACAATAATTTTATAGCCTGAAATAGATACATGGTGCTCTATGGCTGTACAAATTGCAAAATGCCCTATGGAAAAAAAAAACCCAGAGGCTCAGGTGAGCATAAAATGCTCAACAGGATCAAGCTGTCTACATGGAATAAGGGTATTAGCGTTGAGGGGTCAGAAAGACTGTTGCAAAAACAAGAGGGGGTGGGGATGCCCCATGGCATACCCCCACGATGCACACTGCCAAATGATGACAAGAGCAGAAATCAACCATGATACTGTGAAAGCTATTCCCATTAACAATCTTCATTCCAAATTTCATTGAGAGCTGCTAAACCCCAAACCACAGATATGAGAGGTGAACAGACAAAAAATTGGCTATTTTATGAAACAAACTGCAAAATTATTGTCTTTGTTTTACCACAAGGTAATTGTGAAGACCAGAAACACCTGTTACTGAAGTCCAGTTATGATTGGACCATCCACGTAAGAGATGTAGAACAAAGACATACAGCCACATGTGGGGAGGTGATTTGCATGTATTTTCTTTGTTTTACTGCAGGGACATGACTCACTTAAAAGCCTTTCCCATAAACAATTTTAATTCCAAATTTCATTGAAATCTGATAACCCAAACTTTATAAAACAAAGACATAATGCCACACGTGGGGAGGTGATTTGCATGTATTTTTTTTGTTTTACTGCAGGGACATGACTCATTTGAAAGCCCTTCCCATAAGCAATCTTCATTCCAAATTTCATTGAAATCTGATAACCCAAACCCGAAATATGAGATAAACAGACAAAAAATTGGCTATTTTACAAGAGAAACAGCAAATTTTCAAAGTTAAAAGAGGGGATAAGTCTAAAAAGTGAAAAGTAAAAAATATTTTTAGAGACTCATTTGAAAGCCTTTCCCATAAACAATTTTCATTCCAGATTTCAAGGAGATCCAATGACCCAAACTTGAGATGCGACGCGAACAGACAAAAATAGTCTACTTTTGTAAATCCAAAGGGTCACAACTCAAAGAAAAAATATTCCAACAGCAAAACAGCTAATGCTGCTTAAATGTCTTATGATAGTGAACATCTGTATGAAATTTCATCGAAATATGAGCAGTAATGTTGAAGTTATAATGCGAACAGACATCTGAGTTTGGACAGAGACGTATGGGCAGACACACAGATTCTCCAATGCACAGATGCATGGACACAAGCAATCCACTATACTCCACTTTTTTTTCAAAAAGTGGGGGTATAAAAAGTCATCTTGTCCATGTGTCCATACTGCAATGACTGTCACCAAAAAAAGCTCGGAAAAATGAAGACTGTTTTTCAAGGACTTGCATTGAACGAAAATGAATCTAACTGCCCTAAGCATACTGCATATCAAATATGAAAAAAATTCTGACTGGTGAATCTGAAAAGGAATTTTAAATAATTTTTTCTCACATTGCACTAAGTTAAAACTTGGGTTCCCATAAGGCACCCAAATATAAAAGATTTTCAAATATTTTTTCTCACATTGCACTAACTTAAAATCTGGGCACCCATAAAGAACCAAATTATTAACCCACGGACTTGACTTGAATAAATTTAAATTAGACCCCTACAAGGATGACGTATTGGGCCCCTATAAGGATGATAAATATGAAAGGATTCTGAGTGGTGGATGTAAAGAAGAAGATTTTTAAATGCTATTCCTCATATTGCATGAAGCTCAAATTTGAGCTCAACAGGTGAACCCAATTATGAACCCACGGACTTGATTTGAAGAAACTTACATCTGAGCCCCTTAAAGATGCTGTATACCATATATTAAAGGATTCTGAAAAGCTGATAGAGCTGAAGAAGAAGTTTTGTAAAGAATTTTCCTCATGCTGCATACATATTCTATAGGAAGCCAAATAAAAACTCAGGGACTTGATGTGTGTAATCTTGAATCGGATCGCCTTAGGGATGCAGTAGACCAAGTATTGAAAGATTCTGATTCGTAGTTCTACAGAAAGAATTTTTTTCATTTTTGATAAGTGTTGAATCAGCATTTTTCCATTTCACCCCATATGACACAATATGCCACAAGTGATTCAGATTTTTTGGATCAAATCAATTCTACTGGTCTTAATGATGCTGTATACCAAATAACAATTCTTTGTTCTGAGCAGTTTGGGAAATGCAGGCATTTGAATTTTTTGTCTATTTTTAGCTTTAGGGGTCCCTATGGGCTGTGCAAAGTTAGGGAGGGTGGCACAAATCAATTGCATGTCCCCTAACAGTACTGCCTACCAAATTTGGTCTGAACTGACTCACCAGTTTGGAAAGCAGAAATTTGGGGCAGGGCCGAAAAAACTGCCCCAACCAGCACATGTCCAAATACTGCCTCTGAAATTTTCTTTGAACAAACTTGAATCTTGAGCTATATATAATGAAGCTGAACACCAAGTTTCAAAGCATTCCGACTAGTTGTTTATGAGAAGAGAATTTTGGAAGAATTTCAGGTTCATCAGGCACTGCCACAGCCAATTAGACACAGCACTTCTATTGAACAAATTGAAAGTTATCCCCAAAGATAATTCATTCCAAGCTTGATTCAGTAGAAGACTGGTATACACAGTTAACAGATGTCAGACAATGGATGGCAAGTGAAGGCAATAGCTCACCATGACTTTCAGTGAGGGGAGCTAAAAAAAAAAGTGCTTATAATCTCAACAAACTAGTATTGATACACTCATGCAGAATGCCCCATGTTTGAAAAGTATGTCCTGTACAGAGAGAGTGTGGACTCACTGGTTAGAGTATTGGACTTTAAAGCAAGAGGTCAATGCTTTGTCCTGACCAGCAGTAAAGTGTTTTAATATGGTATCTAAATAAAGCAAGCAAAAACATTATTGTTTATAGCCATTCATTACAAATAAGGGCAATAGAACTTCTAAACATTTTGGCAGTAAAGTTTACATTCTGTAACAATTTATGTTACTGCTGTAATGATTTATGCCGTTACAGTAGGTACTGTTATAGCAAAGAAATACTGACAGTAAATGTCATTTTGCTATTAATGGTTTTTCCCACAAGCATTTGAAATTTGTATTACATTAAAGAAATTGACATAAAAAAACATATGAGGGTCCCCATACCTGAAGACTAATTTAGAGAGTTTGTTATTTCGAGCTGTCCAGCAACTTATTTTTTTCTCCCTGCAGGAGTGTGACATTCTCACAGACAGGAATTTAGAATTCTGTCAGTCAGCAAGAGGGATTGAACAGTATTTTGCATCTATTCTAAATTGAAACAGGAGAGACATTGCATTGTGTTACAGAACTAAAACAGCCAAACTTTTGTGATATTTCATTTTTTTTTTTTTTATTCGGGTTTAACGATACATTAACAGCCAGGGTCATATCATGTCGGTGACAGTTTTACGGGTGGAGGAAGCCGAAGTACCCGGAGAGAACCACCGAGCAACGACGAGCAGCTGCCAGCTCTCCAACATCGTAACTCTGAACTCTGCACCGCGGCATAGGCAGGGTTAGATTGGTTGAAGGCATGCACACCATCGACTTGCAGTACGCCTTAGTACACAGCGTCATTGTGCACCCATGTAAACAATCGGGGTTAAGTGCCTTGCCCATGAACACAATGTGGGAGCACGAATCAGTCGCTGAAATGGTCACTCATAAAACTACTAACGGCGCTTGACGTTGCTTAACTTCGGTGATCTGACGAGAACTGGTTACCGCGATGCCACCGCGTCCCGTGATATTTCATATCAAATCTTGCAGATTAGTGATATATTATAATTTAATTAACAAAAGTCCTAGTATTAAGCGACATATTTTTCCGGCTTTTTCGCTTCAACACCCCAAATAAAAATAAAATTGGAACACACATTTTGGTACATTTTAAGCAGGATATTAATCTCCCAATGAAAACCTATTCACGGTATGAGACTCTGTTGGTGATGACATGATAGTATTCATGGTCATACACAATGGAAATGGCAACATGGTAAATTATATTTTACTCCATAAACCCCAGACTATTTTTTCGATGACATCTGATACTGACATACATGTATACATAAATACAAGAGGCCCCAGGGGGCCTGAGGGCATTCACCTGACATGGTAGCCTAAATATCAACCCAGAGAATTGATTTCAATAAGTTGCATCTGCTCCTCCTAAGAAAAGCTTATACCAAATATCCAAAGAGTCTGACCGGTGGATTTAAAAAAAAAATAGGCCGATGAAATCATCAGATGTGTACCCATACGCGCAATTAGTAGAAAGCTGTATAATGGAAGGCTACCACGGATGCAGACATAATGTACACCATACAAGGTATGGGTACATATAGAAATGGATTGGAGGAGTGTCTAATTTGATGGATAAAGGGTTAATATCTCCGGATCAAATTATCAGATTTACATAAAAAACTATACAGCACAGCACATCAGTAACCTGAATAAATATATAAAGTAACATGACAATCGGATTGATATTTTTTGAGTTATCTCATGCCAAAGTTATTGAATGCGAAAGGGATTGGAGGAATTTTCAATTTGAAGGATAAAGGGGTTTAACATCTCCGGAGCAAATTATCAGATTTACACCAAAAACTATACAGCTTGGCACATCAGTAACCTGAACACAAATATAAAGTAACTTGACAATCCAAGCAATATTTTTCAAGTTATCGAATGCCAAAGGGATTGGAGGAATTTTCAATTTGAAGGATAAAGGGTTAATATCTCAGGATCAAAATAACAGATTTACACCAAAAACTACACAGCTTGGCACATCAGTAACCTGAACACAAATATAAAGTAACTTGACAATCCAAGTAATATTTTTCAAGTTAACGAATGCCAAAGGGATTGGAGGAATTTTCAATTTGAAGGATAATGGGTTAAAATCTCAGGATCAAAATAACAGATTTACACCAAAAACTACACAGCTTGGCACATCAGTAACCTGAACACAAATATAAAGTAACCTGACAATCCAAGTAATATTTTTCAAGTTATCGAATGCCAAAGGGATTGGAGGAATTTTCAATTTGAAGGATAAAGGGTTAATATCTCGGGATCAAATCATCAGATTTACACCAAAAACTATACAGCTCAGAACATCAGTAACCTGAACATAAATATAAAGTAACTAGACAATCCAAGCAATATTTTTCAAGTTATCGAATGCCAAAGGGATTGGAGGAATGTTCAATTTGAAGGATAAAGGGTTAATATCTCTGGATCAAATTATCCGATTTACACCAAAAACTATACAGTTCGGCACATCAGTAACCAGAACACAAATATAAAGTAACTTGACAATCCAAGCAATATTTTTCAAGTTATCGAATGCAAAAGGGATTGGAGAAATTTTCAATTTGAAGGATAAAGGGTTAATATCTCAGGATTAAATTATCAGATTTACACCAAAAACTATACAGCTCGGCACATCAGTAACCTGAACAAAAATATAAAGTAACTTGACAATGCAAGCAATATTTTTCAAGTTATCGAATGCCAAAGGGATTGGAGAAATTTTCAATTTGAAGGATAAAGGGTTAATCTCAGGATCAAAACAACAGATTTACACCAAAAACTGTACAGCTCGGCACATCAGTAACCTGAACAAAAATATAAAGTAACTTGACAATCCAAGCAATATTTTTCAAGTTATCGAATGCCAAAGGGATTGGAGGAATTTTCAATTTGAAGGATAAAGGGTTAATATCTCAGGATCAAATTATCCGATTTACACCAAAAACTATACAGCTCGGCACATCAGTAACCTGAACACAAATATAAAGTAACTTGACAATCCAAGCAATATTTTTCAAGTTATCGAATGACAAAGAAATGGATACGGATGCCAGACGGACAGACAGATGGACAGAGGGATGGACAAAGGATGGACGAACAACGGATGGTCACCCCGGATGCCGGCATTATGTGTACCATACATAGTATGGGTACACATAACAATAGGCCGATGAAATCGTCAAATGTGTACCCATACGCGCAACTAATAGAAAGCTGTATGACGGAGGGCCGACATTATGTACACCATACATGGTATGGGTACATATAGAAATGGATTGGAGGTGTGCCTTATTTGATGGATAAAGGGTTAATATCTCCGGATCAAATTATTAGATTTAAGTAACAAGAGGCCCCAAGGGGTCTGAGGGTGCTCACCTGACATGGTAGCCTAAATATCAACCCAGAGAATTGATTTCAACAAGTTGCATCTGCTCCTCCTAAGAAAAGCTTATACCAAATATCCAAAGATTCTGACCAGTGGATCTAAAAAAAAAGAAGATTTTTAAAGAATATTCCTCATATTGAACTAAGTTATAATTCAGGCCACCACAGGGAGCCCATATATGAACCCAGGGACTTGTCTTTAATAAACTTGAATCTCACCCCCCCTAAGGATGCTGCACACCAAATATCAAAACATTCCGACTGCTGGATCTGAAGAAGATTTTTAAAGAAAATTCCTCATTTTGAACTAAGTTACAATTCAAGCTCCCACAGTGAGTCCAAATATGGACCTAGGGACATGGCTTGAACAAACTTGAATCTCACCCCCTAAGGATGCTGCATACCAAATATCAAAACATTCCGAATGATGGATCTGAAGAAGATTTTTAAAGAAAATTCCTCATTTTGAACTAAGTTATCATTCGGCCTCCCACAGTGAGTTCAAATATGGACCTAGGGACATGGCTTGAACAAACTTAAATCTCACCCCCTAAGGATGCTGCATACCAAATATCAAAACATTCCGACTGCTGGATCTGGAGAAGAAGATTTTTAAAGAAAATTCCTCATTTTGAACTAAGTTTTAATTCGGGCTACCACAGTGAGCCCAAATATGAACCCAGGGACTTGGCTTGAACAAACTTGAATCTCACCCCCCAAGCATGGTGCATACCCAATATCAGAAGATTCTGCTGGCCGGATCTTGAGAAGAAGATTTTCAAAGAAATTTGCCTGAAATGCACTAAGTTCAAATTTGGGCACTTATACTGAGCCCAAATATAAATCTAGGGGGCCGATTTGAACAAACTTGAATCAGATCCACCCCACAATGTTGCATACCAAATATCAAAAGATTCTGCCTGCTGGATCTGGAGAAGAAGATATTTTAAGAAATTTGCCTGAAATGCACTAAGTTCGAATTCGAGCTTCTATAGTGAGCCCAAATATGAATCCAGGAGGGCCGACTTGAACAAACTTGAATCAGATCCCCCCCCCCCCCCCCCCCCTCCCACAATGTTGCATACCAAATACGAAAAGATTCTGCCTGCTGGATCTGGAGAAGAAGATTTTTTAAGAAATTTGCCTGAAATGCACTAAGTTCAAATTCGAGCTTTTATAGTGAGCCCAAATATGAATCCAGGGGCCGATTTGAACAAACTTGAATCATATCCACCCCACAATGTTGCATACCAAATATCCAAAGATTCTGCCTGCTGGATCTTGAGAAGATTTTTTAAGAAATCTAAATTTTATAGTAAATTTCCTTTCTTATTATACCTACCACAATTGTTTACTTCAGGCTTGCACTACAGTGGAAGTCCCTAACTCGGATAAAATACTCTCTATTTTTGTCTTTCCCAAGCAATTTGGGAAAGAAAAGTGGTGCAAAAGCACCAAGAAAAAATAAGCCAAAAATGGGTCGAGTGCAACCAGCGCAGACCCAGTACGGGACGCTCTCTCCCAAGTACAACTCCACGACTTCCGTTGCCAGTGCGCATATACCGTCTCTAAAGACTCATTCTTTTTGAATCCGTCAACGTTAGAGTTATGTGATCAGCGGGGAGGAAAGATTCTTTACCCGTAAAGAAGACGGGACAGCCTCCATGTAAACAATTGTGGTAGGTATAATAAGAAAGGAAATTTACTATAAAATTTAGATTTCTTATCAACCTACTCACAATTGTTTACTTCAGGCTGAATAGACAATAGGCTGGAGGGAATCTCATAACCAACCCACACATAACCCCAGTGCACTGGAACCGTGAAGCAGAAGGAAGAGGTCCCGAGGCTTATCAACCATAACGTCGCAATCATTGGTAAAGGACAATGAAATGAGACATATGGGCCAGTGTGACACACAGACAGAAAAAGGGCAGTAACAGCACAAGGCTGAAACTGACCTTCAAGAAGCCTAATGGCTATGGCAGACAACAGCCTGAGCAGAAGAAAGAGGACCCAGGGCAAAAAGGTCCTCCGACTGCTCCTGCAACTGGCGCAGATAAAAGGTGGAGAAAGTAGAAGCATTTCTCCAGTAGGCTGCCTGCATAACATCTGACAACTTGACGGAGTTAGAATAAGCTCAAGAGGTGGATAGTGCCGGCACCTCGTGGGCAGAAATACAATTGGTAATACAATCGCCAGCTGCTAAACGACCATAAGCCGTACGAATAGCAAGACAAATCCATCGAGAAATGGATTGAGGAGAGATCTTCTGTCGACCCGGAATAAGAGACAGAAAAAAACGTTTCCTGTCTTTCCGTATGAAATGTGTCCGATGAAGATAAATGCGAATAGCACGGAACGGACAGACTACCCTCAACAGAAGGAAGAGCCCTGATACAGACAGGAGGAGGAGTAGTATCTGGTAACTGATTCTTGGCCAAAAAAGAGCAATCAGTGGTAAAAGTAACACTGTTGGGAGAGCTCCTAAAAAAGGCCGGGTCAACTTAGAGGGGGTGAAGCTCACTAACCCATCTGGCCGAAGCAAATGCCATCAGAAAAGTCATCTTATATGTGAGAAAATGCATATCCACCTGGAAGAAAGGTTCGAACGGCGCCCCCCCCCCCCCCCCCCCCCCAAGCAAAGCAGCACCCACGAAAGATTCCATCGTGGAGTAAGCTGCAAAGTCTGAGGCCTTTTCAAAGAAAAGTGCCGAACAGCTTGGAGAGGTAAGGATTAGTGCCGATACGACGCTTCCCCCATAAGAAAAAGTCTCTGAAAGCATGGACCTGTAACCCTTGATGGTAACACGCTGGAGACCCCGAGAATCAAACAGATATACCAGAAACTCCGCAATCTGTGAAATCGAAGGACTGGCATAATCAACAGAGTGATCAGTACACCATCGACAGATAAGCTAAACCAATGGAGTGCCTCCTTGAAGAAGAAATGCACTCCACTGCTCGTCTCGAAAAACCTCTACGGAGGAGACAGGACCTGACAAAAGATATGCGTGAAGGCACAATGAAGTCGGGTCGACGTGAAACCTCCTCGGGCGACCTTGACAAAGAAGGTCGCGACGTAGCGGGAGACATGCCGGAACCGCCGCCATCAGCGAGCGGAGCTGATTGATCCACATCTGCTGAGGCGACAGGGGAGCGATAAGAATGATTCGACAACTGCAGGTTCGAATTTTGGCTAGAACCTGAGGAAGAATCGGAACCGGCGGGAAGGTGAAGCTGACTAGACCGTTCCAATCGAGTGACAGAGGTTCTACGGCAAAAGCCAGAGGATCTGGACACAGGGACACAAAAGTGTCCACCTGATGGTTCCAACGAATCGCAAAGAGGTCGATGTGGGGACGTCCCCAGAGATCGCAAAGCGACTGGAACACTGCCCTGTGAAGCATCCACTCGGTGGAAATAACCCTGCCCTGTCGGGACAGGGAGTCGGCTAGGACGTTCAGATGACCGGGAATGTGACGAACAACCACTCCGGCGTGAACATCCTGAGCGAGCAGTAGAAGATCCCAAGCTAATTCGTACATCGGAACCGAGTGCGTACCGCACTGGTTCCGAATGTAAGCAACCACTGTCGAATTGTCGGATAGCAGAAGGACCTGGCGATTCGACAGGTGAGGATCCACTGCCTGAAACTCAGAAGAAGAGCAAGAAGCTCCTTCTGGTTGATGTGTAGATCTGCTTGATCCTGGTCCCATATCCCGTGTAGGGAAAGACCGAGAGGATCCAACGTCGCACCACATCCGAGATCGCTGGCATCTGCCGTCAGAACGCGATCGGACTTGGGTAAGTCCAATGGAACACCCTGCGTAATCCACTGAACATCTGTCCAGGGAAGAAGGTGAGGATACAGAGATACTGATCCAGAGAATCTACATTCAGCCTCCAACAACTGAGCAGAAAGTGTTGGAGAGGTCTGACACGCAGCCGACCTAGAGGAATGAGATCCGTCACCGAACCGCAGAGACCGATCAGCCGGAGAAAACTCTGAGCGGTCGCGGACGTCGACTGGGACAGAGTCAGAGCAAAAGCTGAGAGAATCACAGCCTTGGCCTGGGGAACTGCTACCAAATTGAATTGGGTTTGGAAAGACATCCCCAGATGACAAAACGACTGAGAAGGGACCAGGTCCGACTTCTCTTCGTTGACTCTGAATCCTAGCGACGTGAGCAAGCTCAACAGAGTGACGACATCCGACTCCAGTAAGGCAGCATTGGAATGCCTCTGGAGGATATCGTCCAGATATGCCGAAGTAGTCACCCTAAACTGTGTGCGATGGAACGCTATCACATGCGACATCAGCCTGGTGAAGGCCCAAGGAGCCAGGTTGAGGCCGAAAGGCATGGCCTTGAACTGGTAAACTCACCCCAGAAAAGCGAACCTGAGATACTTCCGTGATGCCCGATGCATCGGAACGTGGAAGTAAGCGTCTCACAGGTTGATGCTGGCAGCGAAATCTCCCTGGTGAATTGATTGGCGGACCGACCTGAAAGTCTCCATGCTGAACTTGGGAGCAATGATAGACTGGTTCAGGATACTCAGATCGATAACCGGTCGGAGTCGGCCGTCCTTCTTCGGCACCAAGAACAGGCGGGAATAGAAACCCACTGACTGAATGTTCTTGATGACCTCAATCGCCCCCTTTGCCAGGAGATTACCAATCTCCGTGGACAAAAGTTCCCGACGTAAAACGTCTGAAGGAACTGTGGTTGGAAGAGGCACCCTTGACAGAGTGGGATGCCGTCGGAAGGATATTCGCAGCCCGGACCGAACAACATCTAACACCCACGGATCGGATGTGATGGTGGCCCAATGGTCTGCGAACTCTGCTATCCTTCCTCCAACCTGGGACGAGTCGAGGTGAGGACCTTCATTTCGAGCCCCGACGAGGCCTGCGAGAGGAGAAACCACCTCCTCTACTAAATGAAGAATCCTGAGACTTCCCTCGATTCTGCCGACCTTTACCCTTACCCCTTGAGTAAGAAGTAGAGGCGGCGGCAGAAGGACCAGCCTTTTGCTTCACAGAGGAAGCAGAAGGGTACTTGTTAGGCCTCCCCTAGAAGGCTGATCAAGCTGACGAAACAGCAGCTGATCTTTGGAATGACGTAGGACGTCATCCCGGACCGTCGACACAGAACCATGGAAAAGTTGCGGACATGCCAAAGAAGCAGATCGAAGAGCAGCACGCTGCTCCTCGGGAAGGGATCGTCCTGTGTCCAGCACAGCGTCCCTTTGAACTAATTCCAGATTAGCCGTGTTACAGGCATGCGTGTGAGTAAGATGCATAAGCGCCTTGGACAGCACACACAAAGGAGCCTGAACCTCGTCAAACTTATCTGGAGGCAGATAAGCAGCCAAAGCTGAGACAACGTGATCTGAGAGAAAAAGCATGCCAAGCATCTCTCTTGATAAGCCCAACGTGGACTCCAGAGTCGTCTTTGGAATGATGGCAGACTTGGGCTTGGAAATCCCGAGGGAAGTGGAGTCCTGATCCAGAACCGTCAAAGTTTGGCAGACCGACGGATTGGCGGAATCGTAGGAACGATAACGCACAGGAGGCAAAAAGGTGTCAACCCTGGTGAAGAATGAAGTCTTCAGAGCCTTGGATTTCAGCTTGGAGTCCAATGCTGAAAAAGCTTCAACCACCTGTACCGACTGGCACGGTCGAAGGCGCCCAGAAGCAGGTTGCTCCATAGGCTGTAGGCGCGCGACCGATGATCGCGGCCAGGCTGACACTGTCGGCTGGTTAGTAGGTTTGAGATCAGGCAGAAACCCAAACACAAAGTCAAGAGCTGCCCCCAAGTCCGAAGACTGCTGGCCCTCGACATCAAGCATGTCGGACTCTTCCCCAGAGTCGGAAGACACATAGCCCATCGTGGGCAAACCAGCCGACGCCTCCCATGGTGTCGGGACACCAGGGGAAACAGAAACCGGCCTGTTTCCAATCCCGGGAGGTGGCGCCATAGGAGGCGCCTGGAAACCACTCATTGCCTCGCTGGAAGCAACAGGAAGGCTCTTAGATAGAACCTGAGTGAGTAAGGAGAGGGCCTCCCTAAGCTCACTGCCCGTACCGACCGGTTCGACAGGGGAGCGAACCGGCAAAGTGGCTTCACCTCTGACCCTCTTAACCAGCAAAGGGTCACGATCCTCCAAAACACCCGACGCGGGACGACGGGCGGCAGTCGAAACATCTGAAGGCAGACGTGTATAGGGGTACGAGGCACACCGAGGATCAATATGGCGAGAACTCATGAGAGTCACTGCGGACCTCTGCGGGGCAGAAGGTCCAGGCTGCACAAAAGGCGTTGGTCCCTCAAAACTGGTCGTGAGGCCAGAATGAGTGGACGGAAATGCCACAGAGTTCATAGTGTCTCCACTAAGAACATCCGAATCCAAAGACACAACTGTGGTGCTCGACGGCGAAGAGACCACAGAGATGGGTTCGGCCGGCAGCCCCTTCCGACTTTGCCGAGTTGAAGTCAGGGAAGGCTGAGGCCGATATCCCATGTCTACAGTACCGGACATTCCTGCAGTCCCCTGCAGTGAAAAGCCGAGGCCGGCTGGAACTGACGACGAAGCAGACGGACCAGCAGTAGTAGTAGATACGTCGGGAGTCGTTGAGGCTGGTGAAATAGTGGAGAGAGCACACCTGCTCGGCTCCGAAGGAGGAGTCACAACCCTAGTGACAGCCTCAGATGTCGACTGGAGGGGGACCGTAGTCCCAGAACCAGGCACCTCTTCACCAGAACACTCAACGTATCCACCACAGGAAAAGACTGCACATCCCCCACGGAGGAGGAATAACTCTCACCAGACAAGGTCGGCTCGGGAGCCCCCGAACGACCATGTTCTCCTTTCCCACGGGAGCGGGAGGCACGGCCACAAGAACGAACGACACGGTTAACGCCCAGAAAGTGGATGACCATGATCCACAGACACCACATGGCCGCTCGGCCGAACACCCATTACAGGAGGAACAAGACGAATGTAAATCATCCACATGCTTTTGGCAGCAGACATTGCCCACAAGGAATTGTCCTGGGCATGACAGAGGTGAGAGGAGCAGAGAAGGTGAAATCAGAAAACAGAAGAACACCCCCAAAGAAGAGAGAAAGGTGACAGAAACAAAGACCCCAGACGGTCGACCGGGAACCACACAACAGGATGACTACTCTCAAAAGAAAGAAGAAAAACTGTAGGAGTGGTACCCCGCTGACACCTAACTCTAACACAATTAGAAAATTTAGCAAATAAAGCATTAACAATAATTGTGAAAAATAATAAGTCCGAACCGCATGACACACGAAATTCGCGCGCGACTCGAGAGAGAATAATTAAACATACATTATGGATATATAATATTGAAGAGAATATAAAAAACACTGTTCCTGAGAATACAAAGGATACATTGATGCACTATGAATCAGGAATCATCAAACAACGAGCTGGATAAACACTGATAAGCGTGCAAAAACATCTCGACACGAAGCGGATGATAAAAAGAATGAGTCTTTAGAGACAGTATATGCGCACTGGCAACGGAAGTCGTGGAGTTGTACTTGGGAGAGAGCATCCCGTACTGGGTCTGCGCCAGTTGCATTCGACCCATTTTTGCCTTATTTTATTTTTTCTTGGTGCTTTTGCACCACTTTTCTTTCCCAAATTGCTTGGGAAAGACAAAAATGGAGAGTATTTCATCCGAGTCAGGGACTTCCACTGTAGTGCAAGCCTGAAGTAAACAATTGTGAGTAGGTTGATAAGAAATTTGCCTGAAATGCACTAAGTTCGAATTTGGGCTTCTATACTGAGCCCAAATATGAATCCAGGGGGCCAATTTGAACAAACTTGAATCAGATCCACCCCACAATGTTGCATACCAAATATCAAAAGATTCTGCCTGCTGGATCTGGAGAAGAAGATTTTTTAAGAAATTTGCCTGAAATGCACTAAGTTCGAATTTGGGCTTCTATAGTGAGCCCAAATATGAATCCAGGGGGCCGATTTGAACAAACTTGAATCAGACCCATACCAAGATGCTGCCTACCAAGTATCAAAAGATTCTGCCCACTGGTTCTGTAGAATAAGATTTTTTAATAATTTTTCTATAATTCATACGGTGCTATCAGAGTTATGCCCCATACAGAGCCCCCAAGGGACGTGGCCATTTCATTTGAACAGACCTGAATTGCCATATAGTAATGAACATCCTCATGAAGTTTCATGAAAATCGGACCAGTGGTTTCAGAGGAGAAGTTGTTTAAATAATGTTCACGATGACGACGGACGACGACGACGGACGGCAAGTGATAAGTTAAGCTCCCTTCGGTGAGCTAAAAAACTGATTAGACCTAATTTTGGTACAGAATGGCCACTGGCAGCCATCTTGAATTTTGGACCACACCCAGAAACACTCGTTCTCATCCCAAGGTGATAACAAAGGTACCCAAGACGTTTCATGAAGATCGGTTCATAAATACAGACTCTTGCCCGAGCCGTATTGACATGTGTACTTACTGTGTGTAAGTAGCACTGAAAAAATCAAAGTTCATCTAATTTGCATAATTTCTGCACGAGAAAAAAACACGTATTATACGTTATGTATCCCATGGTACTAAACATTCACACAAAAAATTATTCAAATCAGCGCTTTCATAAGGAAGTTCGGTGCAAAAATCTGATTGCACCTAATTTTGTACAAAATGGCTGCCATCGGCCATCTTGAATTTTGCACCGGACCCAAAAACACCCGTTCTTGTCCCACGGTGATACCAAAGGTACCCAAGAAGTTTCGTAAAGACCGGTTCATAAATACAGCCTCTAGCCCGAGCCATATTGGCATTTGCACTTACAGTGCTGAAAGTAACGCTAAATACATCAAAGTTAGTCTAATTTGCATAATTTACGCACGAGAAAAAAACCTGTATTATATGTGATGTATCCCATGGTACTAAACATTCATACAACCCCAGAACCCCACCCCCTCCACCCTAGAACTTATATTTAACCCTAATCCCACCCCTCCACCCAAAACCCACACCCTAACCCTACCCCACCCTGACCCTAAACCCTAAAAACCTACCCCAGACCCTAACCCCTACCCACCCCAGGGACCTAACCCCCACCCACCCCCGGGACCTAACACCCCAACCTTAAGCCCTACTCTGGGGCTACCCCTAATCCCCACCCCACCCCACCCCACCCCTGACCCAACTCCACCCTAGCCAAACCAATAGGATTAGGAGCTATTTTTCAGTTTAGGGGCTACTAAAACCCCACCCCACCCCTGACCCCAACCCTACCCGCCCCCCTCCCCAGAACCTAACTCTCCCCAACCTTAAGCCCTACTCTGGGGCTACCCCTAACCCCACCCCACCCCACTCCTAACCCTAACACTACCTTAATTTGGAGGTAGCCCCAAATAATAATATCCCCTAAACCCCCAATGACCGGCCTGACCAGATAGACGGATAGACGGACAACTGGCCATGGCATAAGCTCAAATTTGGCTTCGCCAAAGTTGAGCTAAAAATGGCACAAGAAATAGACGATCTACTTTGTGAGGCCTTATTGATTTTTTTTAAAAGTAATTACTGCTTGACAGTTATTTCTCCCTAGCCCATCAACAATGGTGTTTAAATAATCCAAATGGTTATTCAATTGCATTTGAAAGTATATTATTCTTCACTATTTAGAATTCATGAAATTGCAATTTCTAGAATGAATCAAAAGATGGTAAATCAAAAACAAATAGTTATAGAAATCGATGTGACAAGGAAGTAAATTTATCAGGTGTTGTAAATTCATACTCACCTTCAAAGCTTGATCTATTGAGAGTTTTGCATTTCCGAGCATTGTCTGTTGAATAGTTGGCCATAATTTACTTTCATTTTCAAAGGAATTCTCCAGATCAAGAACTGCATATGCTAACCAAGGGCACTCTGGGAAAGATGATTTTTCTATGAAGGAAGGCATGCTTGTCCCAGATGCAATCCAGCTAACAACTGATTTCACAACACCATGACCAGATTCTTCTTTTAAAAGAACCTTCGAAGTAGAAACAATGTTTATGATCACCTAAAACAATGCTGGGTAACTAATGCTAAAATCTGTTTGCTTTGTTTACTGAAATTTATCATTTTACCCAACAAAACGGTACTAGTATGTCTAAAAGTTCAAAAGGTTTTTTTTTTTATCGTACTTAAAAAGCATGTGGTATGCCTCGCCCACCCACACACAAGTACTTTTACCATGAACGTTTTGACAAAAGTAAAGTTTACAAGTCAAGCCTGTTGGCCAAATTTATAACATCAAAACATGTTCTCAAACAATCAGTAGAGAAAAGAATTCAGAGAGAAATTATTGGAATTTCTTTGGAGAGGGTTATCTGCAGAATTTCTGATAACAATGTCTTCAACAAGTCTACTTAGATTAGTTCTGATTGATATTTTTCAGCTCTGTTGAACAACATATATTTGATGAATAAGGATCTATTTGATTAAACTTCTAAACACTCAGAAAAAGGCTTTGTTCCCAACATGTGAGCAACTTTGAGACAACTGTTATTTTTTATCTTCATCAACAATTTTGCGGGACAACTTTGTTAACTATTCCAATGTTAGAAGACACCTTCAAGACTTGACTGAAAAGTGCTGGTTCCATAATAAAGGTGCTCTATTCTTTCCCTTCACATTCAGTCAAACACAAATAGTGTTTAGACTATTTTTAAAAAATGATAAATTTATACCAATTCGTATATTTTTATACTTACCAATGGCCCAGACATAGCTGGTGCTAACTCTAAAATATCTAGGGCCAAACACAAATTTTGCCCCCCAATCCCCCAAATTTGCATGCAAAACCGAAAATTAGAAGTCCTAACTGGTCCTCCATACATTTACCCTCTGCACATGCGTAGACGTCAGGAAGTGACCGGAATTGGCACCAACACCATTCTTTGTAAAAGAGAGTATTACATAATAATTCAGTGGGGAGGTATGAGTGCCCACTCGTGGGAGGGCCCTTCCCATCTGGGCCATTGGTAAGTATAAAAATATACAAATTGGTATAAATTTATCATAGGTGGAGGTCTTAAGATTTCTGAAATAATTCCAATCCTGCAATCCATAATGAAGGAACTTACATGTAGAACAGTTAGGAATTACATGTATGTCGCTCTATACAGTAATAGAGGAGACATATTCTAAACAAGTAGCCCAATGAAGTAATTCCTTAATGTAAGTATGAAGACAAGTTCCTAATTTTCCAAGGCTAGACCAGACTAAGCCCCAAAAATTAGAATAGCGTATCTGAGAATAAGAGAAAATCTCCCACAAACATACGCCTTACAATAACATTTCAGCTGTATGCAGGATATAAATATGGATAAAAACAGCATCCTTCAAAGATACATACATTTTAAGCCAGATTATGGGTAACCCCCCCCCCCCCCCCCCCCCCTTTTTGAAGAAACCTTCAAAATAAAAAAAAGGGGAGAGCTCTGGAAACAATAAGAGTGGTACCCAACAACAATATAATTAATTGTCAAACATGCACTCAGGTATTAATTCAAGATTAATAAATGGTGCTTAACGTTACTTCAGAAGTTATGGCTATAGCGACGATCCTGGAAATTAATATTGCAGAGTAAATAGCATACACTGCAAACAACGTACACAGATATGTCGAAAACCGGTGATATAAAATATAACATACACATATCTAATCAAGCCACACTGAAAGATTCCTGAAGAGAAAGCACACTTCCTACATGACCCATAGGTGACCACTGTACAATAAATTCCAGTAACAACACTCTCCAACGGGAATAATCTGTTATCTATGATCGTAAAAGCACATGTAATATGAGTAGGAAACAAAATAGAAATTTGGATCTAGAGATGTACAAAGGTATGATTAACAGGCTCCTATACGGACCGTCCCCAAAATAAATTATTATTTCAAGGTCCACCGAATACAATAAAGCTTTAGTTTAATAATAATAATGCACGATCGCATATATATTAGCATGTAATCATCTGAATATCAGTTAACTGGTTATGCAGTCTGCGAGGTACTCAAGAAAAGCAATTTAATTGTGATGATTTATAAATAAACGCTTGTATATAACAAATCAACCAAAATAATAGGGCATTAATTCAGCTAAAAAGCGGATGAGCCCATGAGGTCGCCACAGAACACTGCATAAATGCATAAAATGCATGTATTACAATAATAAAAAGCTTGCAGGAGGAGAACTATGTCTTGCCCGGTAATTGCTTATAACACATAAGGAAATGTCTGAGTGAGTGTGTGTGTGTGGGGGGGGATTTGAAGTCATAATGAAATCTCCTCACCCGCATTATTCAATCGTACTTGTGTCAGTTAACAGAAAAGTTAAAAAATTTATAGTAATTTATATATTTTTTATACTTACCAATGACCCAGACTTAGCTGGTGCTAACTCTTAAAATTCTAGGGCCAAACACAAATTTTGCCCCCCCAATCACCCAAATTTGCATCAAAATCCAAAAAATCAATGTCCTATGTGGTCCTCCATACTTTTATCCACTGCTCATGCGCAGTGTCAAGGCAGTACCGAAATTGGTGCCAAATCTTCATTCTTACAACCAGTGCCTGGTAAGTGTTATGTAATCAGCAGGGAGGTATGAGTTCCCAACTCATGGGAGGGCAATCCCTGTCAGGGTCATGGGTAAGTATAAAAAAATATATAAATTACTATAAATTTTTTAACATTTTTATACTGTACCAATGACCCAGACTTAGCCAAATAGAAAAAAGGCTGGAGGGCCTAGGACATAAAGGACAAGAGGCCCCACGGGGTCTGAAGCACTCATCTTGTACAGAACACAATTTAAACAGAGTCCAAGAATGAGTCTACATTAAGCAAGCCATCTCCATAGGCTACACTGTCAATCCTTGAGTCCCTCAGGAGTGACAAAAATAATCTGGGCATCATGCCTTTTCTTCAGTTGATTATAAGTAAAATGTTGAGCTCCCCTATGAAGCCCCTTGATACAACCTATGTCTTAGTACCTCTAGAGGGTACTGAATACAAAATTTTTAATTCTTCAGCAAAATGGCCAATGCCGGCTCCCATAGAGAGCCCAAATATTAACCCAGGCTCTTGATTTGAACACAGTTAAATCTGACTTCCCGAGAGATGTTGTGTACCGAATATGAAAGCATTCTGACTGTTGTATCTGAAGAAGAGAAATTGTAAAGAAATTTCTTCGAATTGCACTAAGTTCAAATTTGGGCTACCATAGCGAGCCCAAATATTAACCTATGGATCCGATTTGAACAAACTTGAATCTGACCCCCCTAGAGATGTTGTATACCAAATGTGAAAGCATTCTGACAAGTGAATCTGAAGAAGATTTTTGAAGAAATTCCCTCATATTGTACTGAGTTAAATTTCATGTTCCCATATGGAGCCCAAATATTAACCTAGGCACTCGAATTGAAACCTGGAATCTGACCCCCCTAGAGATGTTGCATACCAAATATAAAAGCATTCTGACTGGTGGATCTGAAGATGATTTTTAAAGAAATTTCCTCATATTGCACTAAGTAAAAATTTGGGCTACCATAGTGAGCCCAAATATATACCTAGGGATCTGATTTGAACAAACTTGAATCTGACCCCCATAGAGGTGTTGCATACCAAATATCAAAGCATTCTGACTGATGGATCCGAAGAAGATTTTTTTAAATTACCCTCCATATTGAATAAAGATAAAATTTGGGCTTCCGTAGGAAGCCCAAATATTAACCTAGGGACTTGGTTTGAACAATCTAGAATCTGACCCTCATAACAATGATGTATACCAAATATTAAAAGATTCTGACTGGTGGTTCTGAAGAAGAAGATTTTTAAAGAATATTCCCCATATTACCCTATGTTAAAACTTCGGGCTCCTGTAGAGAGCCCAAATATGAACCAATGAGCTTTATTTCAACAAACTTTTATCTGACCCCCCTATGAATGCTGTATACCAAATATCAAAAGATTCTGATGATTGGTTCTGGAGAAAAGATTTTATTAAATTTTTGCAAATATGCTGACTCAGCATTTTTTCGATGCCCATTACAGAACACCCTAACATAACCGATGGCAATTTTTTTTTACCATTCAATTCTACTGGTCATAAGGATACTTCATACCAAATAAAAGCTCTCTTTTCCATGGGGTTTGGGAAATATGGCCGTTTGAAAATATTTCTATTTTTAGCTCCTAGGGTTCCCATGGGGATGCAGGAATTTTTTTTTTTTGCATAGGTCAAGTACTTATGACCCAATACTACCACAAATCAAATTTGGTTCATACCGGACCATCGGTTCAGAAAATAGAAATTTTGGGCGGGGCCAAAAATCTTACCCCTCCTATTACAAAGCCAAATATTACTTCACGAACTTCGTTTGAACAAACTTGATTCTACACCTCATATGGAAGCTCCATAGCAAATATCAAGTCATTGTACACACTGGTTCTTGAGAAGAAGATTTTAAAAATATTTTGGAGCATTTTCCCCCACTCCCTCCCTATGGAGCTGGGCATGCTGAGTTGAACAAAAATGAAATGCCCCTTTGGGACCATCACTCACACAAACTTTCGTTTGAATTGGTCCAGTGGCTTTGGAGGAGAAGAACAAAACATGGTGTTGACGGACGACGGACGGAGAGCGATGAGATTAGCTCAGCTTGACTTTGTCAAGATGAGCTAAAAATTCAATAGACTAAATTACATGTAAACAGAATTATCCCCTCAAGGAGAAAAGGAGAAAGGCTTTACATGTATCTTTCTTGTTTATACAAAAAAAGAAAGACACAATACCATTCCGTAATTGAGCAAAATAGCATCAATGATCTCTATTAACATCCAGTATAACCCATTATACTAATTTTTTTTTAAAGGAAAGCCAATAAATAAAGATAGTCCAGAGAATGAGACTCTTTATACTCATTTAAAAGTGTCCGAGGATTGTATATTAACTCTCGTATGACATGTGACATATACAAATGCTTCACATCGAGCTACACTTTAAAAATATTACATAACTGAGATAGACATTAGTTTTACTCTTTAAAACCACCCTAGCACCGACTCAGAATTACTGACTCCAGAGGAGGTATTCCCTTGCTTTTCTTATAAAGCAGGTGATATAAGGGAACACCAGCCCCCCACCTTCCCCTTGCTCTGCTGCCTTCAAAGAGGGCATCAGGACAGAGTCACAGCCAGAACAGAAAGCCTGCATAATTATAGTTGCAACTGTTTAGTGGACGACATTCGCAGCAACAGATAACAGATCTAAACAACGCAGGTCGCCAGAAATGGACTCAATATTTCTAAAGTAAAAATTTGTGAACATGGAAGGCTGAGACCAATATGCAGCCTTCATCAAATTGGTAAAAGCAACACTATTAGCATAAGCCCAAGATGTAGAAAGCGCTCTTACTTCATGCGCCGAAATCTTAAGCACAGACTGCTGAGTAGAAGATAATTTTTCATAAGCCGTACGAATAGTTAATTGAATCCACCTTGCAATAGAATGGACCGTAATGCCCTTTCTATTAAGCAGCAAAGACAGAAAGAAACGCTTATGTCCCTTTCTGATAAACTCAGATCTACGTTTGTAAATACGCATAGCTCTAACTGGACAAAGCAAAGCGGCCTATGACTGTCTGAAGACAGAAGAGCCTTAATAACAATAGGTTCAGGGTACTTATTAGGAGCCTGATTCTTAGCCAAAAATCCAACATTAGTAGTCAATTAATAGTATTACCAACACTACGATAGTGAGAATCATCACCAGATAGTGCATGAAGCTCACTAACTCTTCTAGCTGAAGAGAAGGCTAAGAGAAAAGCTGTCTTATAAGATAAGTATTTGAAGTCCATTGTATCAAGAGGCTCAAATGGCTCTTCTTTTAGCTTCAGAAGAACCCAAGCTAAATTCCACTTAGGAATTAACCTAAGGGTTCTAGGTCTATTTATCGAAAAGTTTTTCACTAACTTAGATAGACACATTAGAGCCAATGTGTAAGCTATCATGATGAGCATAAGTATCCAATAGCATAGACCTATAACCCTTAATAGTTATTGGCTGCTGTTTGATATTGACAAACAAGTAGACGAGAAAATTAGCAATGTCTGGAATGGAGGGATCATAAATATCAACAGAATGATCCCTACACCAATGAGAGAAAACCTTCCACTCAGCAGCATAATTCAGGGAAGAGGAGGTCCTCCTACAGTTAGAAATTGCGTCCACTGCTCGTCCTGTAAAATGCTTGCCGTGTAAGAAGGACCGCAGAACGGAAATACGAGAAGGTTGAGACCTTGCGGGTTGTGATGCAGTGTGTGCGATTTCCCCTGCGAAAGAAGGTCTTCCCATGGAGGAAGCTTCCGCGGAATGTCCCACAACAGACACCTGAGTAGATTTATCCATGCTCTCAGAGATGCTACCAACAGAATCTTGCAGTGAGATTGCTTGATTTTAGCAATATCTGTTGAATCAACGGAGCTGGAGGATAAGCATATCCTATCATTCCGTCCCAAAAGATCAAGAGGGCGTCTACTGCAAACGCTCAAGGATATGGGCAAGGTGACACATATGTCTGCAACTGATTGTTGAGATGCTCCGCAAATAAGTCTATTATAGGACGATTCCATTGGTAGCAAATCTGATTGAATACTCGTTTGTTCAGCGTCCATTTTGACGGCAACATACGATCTGTCCGAGAAAGGGAGTCTGCTAGAACATTCAGACGACCCGGAATATGACAGACCAACAGAAGAACCTGATGCTCTAAGACAAACATAAGGATTCTTTCCGTTAAGTTGAACAACGGAATGGAATGAGTGCCTCCCTGGTTCCGAATATACGCTACTACTGTCGAATTGTTGGACAGAATTTGAACATGTGCATTCTGAATTATGTTCATCCAATGAGGTAGTGCAAGTGAAATTGACATCATCTCTTTGATGTTTATGTGCTTGTTTAGGAACTGCGGACCCCAAAGACCCTGGCACCTCGAATCTGTTGGGTACAAAGTTGTGCCCCAACCTGTTATTATCGTAAAGCTGAGTTAACCACTGAATATCTGCCCAAGTCTGAATCTCTTGTTTCACTTGATTCGACAAGACAATGTGCATTTTGAGCAAATGAATCTTCAAACTCCAATTCTGAGTAAAAAATTTCTGGAGTGGACGAGTGCGTAGTCGCCCCATCGGAATAAGATCCGCGATGGCTCCGCACAAACCTATCAGTCACATGAATTCTCTTGCTGTTACTACATCTGAGTGAAGACAAAAGCGAGCATAACAACTGACTAATTTCGCTCTGGTTAACGGCAGATGAACGAGATTGTTGTGCGTCTCGAAGGTGAATGAAATGGACAGCACTAGATCTGACTTCTTTTCGTTTACTATGAAACCGAGACGTCGGAGCAGTTGAAGCAGACTCTGAATATCGTTCTGAAGCATTAACTTGTTGCCATACCTCTGAAGAATGTCGTCCAAATAGGCTGACGTTACTGCAGATGAATGAGCTCGGAAATGAGTCATTACCGAGTTCATTATTCGAGTGAAAGCCCAGGGCTCTTGATTCAGACCGAAGCACATTGCTTGGAACTGATAAACAACTCCTAGGACAGCGAAGCGAAGATACTTTCAGAATGCCGGATGTACCATGACGTGAAAGTACGCATCCTTGAGATCTGTGATCACAGCATAATCGTTCACTCGAATGCTCGCTCTGACCAATCGGATGGTCTCCATATAAAATTTCGGAGCCACGATCAGCTTGTTTATCCAGCTCAGATCTATAACTGGACGAAACGAGCCGTCTGGTTTTGGAACCAGGAACAGGTGACTGTAGAAACCTGGAGATACCTGGTTTTCTACGACCTCTATCGTGTTCTTCTCCATTAGAGATTGGACTTCCGATAAAAGCGAATCTCTCTTCTGAAGGTTTGACGGAAGCCGAGTCCAACGTGGACTTCGAGTTAACAGAGGTTTTTCCTTGAAGGACAGTTTTAGACCTTCGGAAATAACCCCCTGTACCCATGGGTTGTCCGTAATTGACAACCAATTGGTTGAGAATCTCAACAGCCTTCCGCCCACTGGAACGCAATAGAGGTTTAGACCATCACCTCCTGGACTTGCAAGGCTTGCGGGAGGAGAAGATTCGTCCTCCACGATCTGCACCTCACCCATTCGACCTAGGGATGTCTGACTGGTTGTCTCGGCCAACATTATGACCCCTACCTGAGTCGCTACTCTGACGGTCTCTAAAGTAAGACGTAGAGACTTTCTTAGGGACATCCCTTGGACGTACTCGCCCCAGAAGTGGCTGCCTTACTCCTCTCTGCTGAGTCCGACTTTTTTCAAGCGGATTTAAAAAGCAGAGAGTCCGAAGCTTTCTTAGTAATCTGATCATAGATTATAGAAAGCTTACCGTCGAAGAGAAGCTCTCCGCAGACCGGAGCGACTCGAAGAGAGTTTTTCACCTTACTATCCACTCTTGTGGATGCAGCCAGGGCAGCATCACATCTGACTAACTCCAGATTTGCCACTGAAAGGGCGAAATTATACGTAGAATATGCTATGGCCCTCGAAAGAACTCTCAAGGAAGTTTGAACATCCTGGAATTCTTTTCCTTCGAGACGTAGTGATAACGCTCTGGTAAGGTGATCTGCGTAAGATAAGGTGTCTAAACTGATTCTGTTAGATGAGATTGTCGTCTCCAGAGTACTGGAGTGAATCGACATAGACGCCGGCAATGACAACTCCAAGTCTTCTGCCTGGTTGTCTGAACGCAGAGGAACTCTTGACACACCCTGTCCTGCCGTTTCAAATCTATTTCTATTATTGATGAAAGGCAGCTGTAGAGCATGAGACGATAAGACACCGAATTTGCCAGTCTTAGAGGCTAGCTTGAATATAGCGTCATTAAGAAGTTCAAATGTACGTGTGACATTTCTGGACTGGGTCAGAAACTCAGGCGCAATGTCCCTATTCCAGTCGAAAAAGTCTGTGTCCAGTGACACTATCAGTCTCTTATCAGGTACGCAGCATTTTGGTCCGGAGGAACAACTTCTGGAAGATGTTGCCGGATGAAATCTACGGTCACCTTATGTTGTTCGGAAAGGGAAAATTCCAGCTCTGCTGATTCCCTTTCACCATCCGACTGGACCACATGAGTATCTCAGTCGTCCCTTTCTGACTCTGCAGGGGAGCAAACCGATCCAGCTTCCTCAGACAGTTCCAGTTCTGAAAAAGTTTCTGATGCCTGCTGGGATGCTTACAGACAATATTAATGTATCTGGTTATGAGCAAAACCAAAAAGAAGACAAGGAATCACTGTCAGAAGAAACCGTTGTCAACGTAAACAAAAGTGAATAAAAACCAGAAACAAGACTCCAGGCACTGAAAATATGGCCCGAAATCAGTAACCAATTTTAAACACTATCCTATGTAAAACAGAAACTTCCACAGAAGAAACTGCAGTACATCGGATGGTAGATGCATGACCAAAACGCCTAACCACCCCTAGGGTGAGGATGTAACCATGGGGAAAAACAGAGTGAACATTCTGTTACCAAGCCAAAAACTCCTAAGAAATTTTAGTAAAAAAATTACAAAAATTATGCTAAAAGCATGGGAGAATAGCTAGGGGGGTATCAAGGAAAGGGGGAGAGAAAACACTGAACAAACAGTGGAAATTTCATAACAAGAATGTAAACATCAGGCCCATGCCCCGAAATTAGGGAACATGAAATAATTTTGTATAAAAATTATAAGTTACAGCCCGGAACACATCCTTCCACTGTTTCTTCCTCTCATCCTCTTATTTCATCCTTAGATCCACCATTTCTTTCATGATTTTGTGTCTGGCATCATGATTTTGTGTCACTGCATGCGCAGTGGATAAAAGTATAGAGAACCACATAGGACACTGATTTTGGGGATTTTGATGCAAATTTTGGGGATTGGGGGGGGGGGGGGGGCAAAATTTGTGTTTGGCTCTAGAATTTTAAGAGTTAGCACCAGCTAAGTCTGGGTCATTGGTACAGTATAAAAATATATAGGAACCGCAATGGTTCTCTCACTGTGGGGGGGGGGGGGGGGGGGGGATTTGAAGTAATAACGAAATCCCCTCACCCGTATTATTTAAGATAAAAAATATAGGAACCAAAATGGTTCCCTCACGTCTAACTGACTCCATATTCCACTATGGATGGAGAGGAACGTGAAAAATAAAACATCCCCTGAAAGAAGACCCTCTCTGGGAGAAAGCTTCTGGGGAGCGTCACATAACCGACACCTGAGAATACTGATCCAAGATTCTTGTGACAACAGAGGCGCTACCAGTAGGATTCACTGTTTAAACTTAAACATAAGCTATAGAATCAAATGAATAGGAAGATACGCATATCCTATTATTCCTCCCCATGAATTTGCAGTGTCTACTGCCTGCGCTCAATAATTTGGGTATGGCGACACAAATGACGGTAACAATTGTTCCGGTGCGTCGCAAACTAAAGAATCATGGGGTGATCCCACTGGTAGCAAAACTGTACAAATAAATGCATGTTGAGCATCCATACATATGAAACAGGCAACCTTTCCGAGGAGCGAGTCTGCTAGTACGTCAGACGACCCAGTATATGACAGATAGAGAGACATGAAAATGATTCTCCATTAGGTATTATAACAAAAGTGAATGGGTGCCGCCCTGGTTCCCGATGTACGCTACAACTATTGAGCTGTTCAACACACTTTGAACAAGCGTGAACGCATTGATATAGTGCTAACAATATTGACATCATTCTTGATGATTATGGCTACAGAATTCCAGAGAATCTTGATTCTCGACGACCTCTATTAACATAATTGTCAAGAGAACCTTTACCTCCGATTGGAGAGACTCTTATGCAAGGATTAGACGGAAGCATTGTCCATCAGACATTAATTTAGTTGTGGTTTATTGGTTTACTTTATGGTATACATAATACAGAAAAGTGAACGTTAAATACATTGAAAATAGTAATAAAAATAATAAATAAATAACAATTGCATTTGTGAACAAATCCAAAAATAGTGTATACTGTAGTGGTTCTCTCGGAAAGATAGCCGCAGGCCTTCCGAAACCACACTTCTGAACTACAAGTCTCCGTAACAGTTATCCAAATTGATGTTCATCTTGATAACCATCCGTCAACTGCAAAACAACAGAGGTCCTAACTCACACCTGAAGCACCTGCGAAGCCTATGCAACTGCATCTCATTCGCGAAGAGCCTCGACCCAGCAGTTTAGGGGCGTCAGACCGGATAGTCTCGAACAGACGTAAGCCCCGTATTCGAGTTGCTATATGACGATCCCTAGAGTAATTATAGGAGAGTAAACTATACCCTCATGAGGAGTCCTTATAGGCGACCTTCTGTCTAGGATGTCCTCCCTTCCTCCTTTCTGACAATGCGTGTCGAATATACGTCGACATAAGGAGCAGAGTATTGATGCTTTCTTTGTAGCTTGTTCATAAACCAATGAAACCTTATCGTCAAAAACTTAGTGTCTGGAAACCGGAGTGACTCTAAGAGAGTTTTTCACCTTGTCATCTATTAAGGATGACGACGCAAGGGCTCTGTCACGTCTATTTAACTCCGAATTAGCAACTTGTTAAGACAGAGTTACACGTGATAAATATATAGCCCTGGAAAGGACTCTAAATGAGGTACAAATGTCCTCTAATTCCTTTCCGTAGAGATGTAGCGTCACAGTTCTTAAAGGTGATCTGCGAAATACAGTGAGTCTAAATTCGCTCTAAATGAATAAATGTCGTCTCAATTGTGTCCAAGCGAATAATGAATGAAGAAGGTAAGGCCATAGCTAGGTCCTTAGCCTACTCATTCAAACGCAAAGGAGCTCTCAATACATCTTCACTGTTTTCCGACCAGCGGAACTACAGAAGAAGATGACAAGAAACCGCCTTACTTCTTTCCACGGGAAAGTTGAATGTGGAGTCGTCTAAAAGGCCAACAGCCTGCGACACCTGTCTATACTTAACCAGAAAAGATATTCCTTCTCTTTTACCGGATAATTTAGCATGCAACAAAGCTAGCAGTTTCTTGTAAATAGATGCAGCATTCTGATCGTTGGAACACATTCAGGGTAGTGTTGATGGAACAAATCCTCTCAACCCTGTATTGTTCCGAATGTGGAGGGTAAATCCCCTCCATATCCCTTCATCATTCGTCTGAATCAGTTGAAATTACGGTCAAGGGCAACTGAACGCGCAGATAACTGGACCGACCCAGCACCATGCGACAGCTCAGATTTTGAGACTGCCGTCGATTGCTACTGCACTTGCTGCGAGGAGCTGTGCTTCTGCATCAGCAAAACTGTAACGGAGGCCTAAGGAGCAGGGGTCTTCTGGCCGCCGACTGCTCAGTATGTCCGAGACGGCACTTTTTGGACGTCCCGATATATGAGGCCTCGTCTAAGCTATTGAATAGTGCTACTTTCGAGCTGTCGCAGCATTCTGATTCTCAGGAACAAACTCAGGGAAGTATAGATGCATAAGTGCTATTGCCACCCTGTTGTTCCGAAAGGGAAGGGTAATTCTCCTCCAAATCCCTTTCATCCTCCAACTGAATCAGATTATACTCCGTCATTGGCATCTGAACGCGCAGATGACTGGACCGACCCAGCACCTTCCGACTGCTCAAATTCTGAGACTGCCGTCGTCTGCTTCTGCATTTGCTGGGATGCTGTGATGAGCTGCGCAATCTGCAGCAGCAAGTCCGTTACGGAGGCCTAAGGAGCAGCAGTCTTCTGTTGCATGGCCGTTGGCTGCTCCTGGGACAGTGTGTCCGAGATGGCTCTTTTCTGCGAACGTCCCTATAAATGAGGCCTCATTTCCTTGGCTACTGTATGGTGTGACTTTACTGACGAAGAGTGACTTTCTCGGTGATGCAGGCTGGATATCACGTAGCCAAGGTGCGGTCGTGTGTGCTTTGGTAGACATTGAAGAAGCCGTAATATAGCCAACTCGGCTGTAAACTGAACGGAGCATCCTGGATGGGAGGCGTGGACGTATGCTCTGACTGACGCAAGTTCTGATCCATAACATCTGGCCCCAGATGTTATAATAAAAGAGAGAGGGGGCCCTCTCTCGCTCGCGGTCCTTCAGACCTCGCCAAGCTTCTTGCTGAACTTGCCGGCTTCTTCCTTTTCGTCGTCGTAGGATGAGCCTTATATTGATATTATATTATAGTGCTTGCTCTACCCTTTCCATTCTCCTTCATCGCAATGGACACACCCGGCATCGTGGTACCCTCAGGCGGTGTACCGCTTCACCGGTCGAGCTAGCTGGTGACAGGGATTTGAAACCAAACTGTGGTTTATTGCCCTGTCTAATATTCATGAGCACTTTTGCCGCTAGCTCTGATTGACTAATTAATGCGACGACGGAAGCACACTATCTGACGGCGTCACGTAAACATCACCATGTTCTTGTTCCTCTGTAAATATAAACTAACAAACTAGAGCGACCTAGGGCGAGAGGAGCGTTGGCAGCCTCTCATTACGAGAGGACCGGCAGTGGTCCCTCGCTAACAACGTACCGTGACACCCGTCAGCAACGTTTGTCATCCCATGCGACACATATGAGCAAGAATTAGTAGAAGTACATCGACTACAAGCAAGGCAACCTACAAGAAAAAAAGAGGAACGACTTCCTCGCCTTGCTTAAGAGCAATATGCTAACATAATGAAGCAGACAAAGTCGATTGTACTCCCACCAATTCCACATTAAATACAAATAAAAAGATACATAACAAAAACATTCAAAATATAAATCGAAAAATAGTTTACACCAAAAATTTTTCGAAAAATTTTGACAAGAGCCAAATTCCCAAAGGGAACAAAGTGCCCAAATGTATCCCAAAAGAGCCCAAGTGTGGACAAAATTAATTTTTTCCTCCCAAAAATTAACTGTCACACTACGGGACTGTGTAATGTATCTTACAACAGACCTACCATATCAGAAATAGGAACCTACACATAAATAACAAACATTGCTAATGTAAACAACGTTAAAACTGAAAACCGGAAACGAGACCCTAGGCAGCAAGGCCCGAAGTCAGTAACAGATTTTTGAACTATCCGATGTAAGGCAAGATCTTCATCAGAAGAAAAAACGATACATTGGAAGTTTGATGCATGACTAAAAACGCGTAAACACCCTAAGGGTGAGGACGTAACCCTGGGGAAATACAGAAAAAACTTTCTGTATAACACGTTAAACTCCCAAGAAAGTTTATATAAAAAATTAAAAAAAACAAGCCAAAAAGCTTGGGAGTTTAACAGGGGGGATCAAGGGAGGTTAGGGAAGGAATACTTAACCAACAGTGGAAAAATCATTATCAACAATGATGACGTCAGGCTCATGTCCCCAAATTAGGGAACATGAACTCATTTTTATAAATATTATAAAATTACAGCCCTGAATGTTTTCAAACCACCGTTTCTTCCTTCCTTCATCCAATTGTGTCCTTGGATCCACCAATTTAACCATTGATTTGTGTCTGGTATCATTATTGACATTTAAAAAGCACAAAAGTCCGTTTGTTGTTATCTGACAAGGGCCAAACAAAGAATGATGTTGGCACCAATTCCAATCACTTCGTGACATCTGCGCATGCGCAGAGGTAAATGTATGGAGGACCAGTTAGGTCTTCTAATTTTCGGTTTTGCATGCAAATTTTGGGGATTGGGGGGCAAAATTTGTGTTTGGCCCTAGATATTTTAGAGTTAGCACCAGCTATGTCTGGGCCATTGGTATACTGTGTAAAAATAAAGATTTTCTCAGTTACTTTTTTTATGAATTTACTGATGATGGATAGAGGTTTTTTTTTTCGCTCTCTGAAAACAGTTTGAAATGTCTCAGAAATTTGAAATGTTACTCTCTAGGGAATTAGAAGTCAGTCAACAGTTGTTTTTCACATGTTAAGAGTTTCAATCATATATTGTACATCGAAGAATTGGCACTAGTCAATGTAGACTTTGACTGGTTAAAAATAAAACAGGTAAATTGTTTTTTTATTAGGCTTTTCCCTCTGGAAAAGACTATTGTTTTTCTATGGATTATTATTTTTTTTTTTGAAGGGGGGGGGGGGGCGGGTTTGTTTTTTTGTTTTTTTTTCACACATTTTGTCCGTACAATTCAGAAGCCATTTTCGAACCGATTTTCACGAAATTTTGCACACGCATAGAGGGGCACAAAATCTAAAAATGTACTGAAGCGGAATTTTCGATTTAACCCTTATTTCGTCAGAACTGTCAATAAACTGCCAAAATTGGGGTTTATCAGCACTTTCTCGAAACACGTCTTGTAGATTTTTTTTATACATTCGGCATTGCTAGACCTGTCTGTGGCACGCCCTTTGATACACACAACATATCAGGCAATGCATATGGTAACCCTCCACAGGCTGCCAAACATCGATATTTTGATGAAATAGACCGGTTTCAGGCCCCCACTGCACCCAAACAATACACGAGTGATAAACATAACTTCCTTTATTGGGAGTGAAATTCACCGAGGATCATTTTTGTCAGTAATAAGGGTGTTCAAAAAACCAAGCGTTAACCCGTTTTGGGCTGGTTAAACAGCAATACCCATAAAAAGCTCAAAAATTTGTATTTTCCGTGGATTTCTCTAAACAAGTCTTGTAGATTTTCAAGAAAAATTTGTCACTCCCAGGCCTTGGTGTGACAATAGAACTGCATGGACAAAATACTGCGGTGAGCATTTGTTAACCCTCCACGGGCTGCTAAAAGTCAAAATTGTGATAAAATGGGCTGTTTTTGGACACCAACAGCACCCAATTGGTGTACCACCGAGAAAGGTTCTTTCTTTTATCGGACGCAAAATTGATGGGGAAACATTTTTGATAGTGGTAAGGGTATTCAAAAGTCGAAGTCTTAACCCATTTTGGACTGGTTAAAGAGAGATACCCCTTAAAAGCTTAAAATTCCCATTTTCTCTGGATTTCTCTAAAAGCAACTTGTAGGTTTTCAGGAAAAATTGACTATTCGCAGGTCTTTGTGTGACATTACAAGTTACATGGACAAAATATTCCGGTAATCATTTATTAACCCTCTACAGGCTGCTAAGCATCGTAATTTTGTTGAAATAGGCTGTTTTCAGAAGCGCACAGCACCCAATGCATACCCGAGAGATAAACGTAATCTACTTTGTTGGAAGTGGAATTCACCGAGGACCAAATTTGTTAGTAATAAGGGTATTCAAAAAACCATGCATTAACCCCTTTTGGGATGGTTAATAGCAATACCCATCAAAAGCTTAAAAAATCATGTTTTCCCTGAATTTCTTTACAAGCGACTCGTAGGGTTTCAATAGAAAGTTAAAAAATTTATAGTAATTTATATATTTTTTATACTTACCAATGACCCAGACTTAGCTGGTGCTAACTCTTAAAATTCTAGGGCCAAATACAAATTTTGCCCCCCAATCCCCCAAATTTGCATCTAAAACCAAAAGAAATCATGTCCTGAAGGACCTCCATACTTTGCCCTCACTGCGTATGCGCAGTGTCAAGGACGTCCCGAAATTGGCGCCAATTATCATTCTTACAAGCAGTGCCTGGTCAGCGCTATGTACTCAGCGGGGAGGTATGAGTTCCCAACTCCTGGGAGGGCCATCCCCGTCTGGGTCATTGGTAAGTATAAAAAATATATAAATTACTATAAATTTTTTAACATTTTTATACTGTTCCAATGACCCAGACTTAGCTGAATAGTAAAAAGGCTGGAGGGCCTAGGACATAGAGAAAATCCAATAAGCTCAACTAAATAAATAGAGTCAACCCCTCAAGGAGAAAAGGAGTATTAGGCTTTACATGTATCTTTCTTATTTTATGTTAAATTAGAAAGATACAATACCCTTCATAATTGAGTATAATAACATTCATGTTCTCTATTAACATCCAGTATAACCCCATATACTAATTATTTTTAAAGTAAGCCAATAAATAAAGTTAGTCCAGAGAATTGAGACTCTTTATATTCTTTTAAAAGTGTCTGAGGTTTGTATATTAACGCCCGTTTGACACTTGACATATACAAATGCTTCACACTGAGCTACACTTTAAAAATAAGACATGAATGAATTTTTAACATTAATATTACACTTTAAAACCATCCCGGTAACGACTCAGAATTACTGACTCTCCTTGCTTTTCACTATAAAGCAGGTGACCTAAGGGAACACCCTCCCCCCCCCCCCCCCACTTCCCCTTGCCCTGGGTCAAATAGCCCAGAGCGAAGAGGGCAGTAGGACGGAGTCACTGCCGGAACAGAAAGCCTGCATAACTATAGTTGCAACTGTTTAGTGGACGACATTCTGAGCAACAGATAACGGACCTAAACAATGCAGGTCTCCAGAAATGGACTCAATATTTCTGAGATAAAAATTTGTGAATGTGGATGGCTGAGACCAATAAGCAGCCTTCATTAAATCTGTAATAGCAACACTATTTGTGTAAGCCCAAGATGTAGAAAGAGCTCTTACTTCATGAGCCGAAATCTTAAGCACAGACTGCTGAGTAGAAGATATATTATCATAAGCAGTACGGATAGTTAATTGAATCCATCTAGCAATAGAATGGACCGAAATGTCCTTTCTATTAGGCATCAGAGACAGAAAGAAGCGTTTCCCTCCCTTTCTGATAAACTGAGATCTTTGTTTATAAATACGTAAGGCTCTAACAGGACAGAGTAAAGGCCTACGCCTGTCTGAAGACGGAAGAGCCTTAATAACAATAGGTTCCGGGTATTTATTAGGAGCCTGATTCTTAACTAAAAATCCAACATTAGTAGTAAAGGTAATAGTGTTCCCGACACTACGATAGTGAGAATCATCCACCGATAGTGCATGAAGCTCACTGACTCTTCTAGCAGAGGAGAAAGCTAAGAGAAAAGCTGTCTTATAACAAGAATTTGAAATCTACTGTCCCAAGAGGCTCAAATGGCTTTTCTTTCAGTTTAAGAAGAACCCAAGCTAAATTCCATTTAGGAATTAATCTAAGAGTTCTAGGTCTATTTATCGAGAAGTTTCTAACTAACTTAGATAAAGAGACATTAGATCCAATTTGTAAACTATCATGGTGTGCATAGGTATCAGATAACATAGACCTATAACCTTTAATAGTAACAGGCTGCAGTTTGATTTCGTCAAACAAGTAAACTAGAAAGTTTGCAATGTCTGGTATGGAGGGATCAAAAATATCAACAGAATGATCCCTACACCAACGAAGAAAGACCTTCCACTTAGCCGCATAGTTTAGCGAAGTGGAGGTCCTCCTACAGTTAGAAATCGCGTCCACTGCTTGTCCTGTAAAATGCTTGCCATGCAAGAAGGACCGCACAACGGAAATACGTGAAGGTTGAGACCTTGCAGGTTGTGATGAAGTTGACGCGATTTCCCCTGCGAAAGAAGATCCTCCCGTGGAGGAAGCTTTCGTGGTAAGTCCCACAGCAGACATCTGAGTAGATTTATCCACAGTCTCTGTGGAGACAGAGATGCTACCAACAGAATCCTGCATTGAGATTGTTTTATCTTTAGCAATACTTGCTGTATTAACGGCGCTGGAGGATACGCATATCCTATCATTCCGTCCCATGAGATCGATAGAGCGTCTACTGCATATGCTCGTGGATCCGGACATGGTGACACATAAGTCTGCAACTGATTGTTGAGATGTGTCGCAAATAAGTCTATCATTGGCCGTTCCCATTGGAAGCAAATCTGATTGAATACCTGTTTGTTGAGAGTCCACTCTGATGGCAACAAGTGACCCTTCCGTGAAAGGGAGTCTGCTAGTACATTCAGACGACCCGGTATATGACGGGCCGAAAGTAGAACTTGGTGTTCTAGAGTAAACAGAAGGATTCTTTCCGTTAAATTGAATAACGAAATGGAATGAGTGCCTCCCTGGTTCCGGATATACGCCACTACTGTCGTATTGTCGGACAGGATTTGGACATGAGCTTTCTGAATAATGTTCATCCAATGACGTAATGCAAGCCAAATCGACATCATTTCCTTGATGTTTATGTGCTTGCTTAGAAAGAGCGGATCCGAAAGATCCTGGCACTTCGAATCCGTTGAGATCAATGTTGCACCCCAACCTGTTTGACTGGCATCCGTCATAATCGTAAAACCCGGATCCGGCAACTGCAGCGGAACTCCCTGAGTCAACCACTGAATGCTTGCCCTAGTCTGAATCTCTTGTTTCACTTGATCTGACAAGAGAACGTCTGAATCGAGCGAATGAATCTTCACACTCCAATTCTGAGTCAAGAAAATTTGGAGAGGATGAGTGTGTTACCGCCCCATCGGAATGAGATCCGCAGCGGCTCCGCACAGACCTATCAGTCTCATGAACCCCCTCGCTGTGACTTTGTCTGCGTGAAGACAATAGCGAGCATAACAACTGATTAACTTCGCTCTGGTTAACGGCAGACGAACAAGATTGTTGTGCGTCTCGAAGCTCATTCCCAGATGAGTGAATGACTTGGACGGCACCAGATCCGACTTCTCCTCGTTTATAACAAAACCGAGACGTCGGAGCAATAGAAGCAGATTCTGCACATCGTTCTGAAGCGTTAACTCGTTGCCGTACCTCTGAAGAATGTCGTCCAGGTAGGCCGACGTTACTGCAGACGAATGAGCTCGGAAATGCATCATTACCGAGTTCATTACTCGAGTGAAAGCCCAGGGCGCTAGGTTCAATCCGAAGCACATCGCCCGGAATTGATATACAACTCCTAGGACTGCGAAGCGTAGATACTTTCTGAAAGTCGGATGTACCATGACGTGAAAGTACGCATCTTTGAGATCTATGCTTGTAGCATAATCGTACACCCGAATACTCGCTCTGACTGATCGAATCGTCTCCATATAAAACTTCGGAGCGACAATCAGCTTGTTTATCCAGCTCAGATCTATGACTGGACGGAACGAGCCGTCTGGTTTCGGAACCAGAAACAGATGGCTGTAGAAACCCGGTGATTCCTGGTCTTTTACGACCTCTACCGCATTCTTCATCAAAAGAGACTGTACTTCCGATAACAGAGCGTCTCTTTTCTGCGGATTTGACGGAAGCTGAGTCCATTTTGGACTTCGAGTTAATGGAGGCTTTTGTTTGAAGGATATTCTTAGTCCTTCCGAAATTACCCCTCTGACCCAGGGGTCGTCCGTAATCGACGCCCACTCGTCTGTAAAACTCGATAACTTTCCGCCAACCGGAACACGATAGAGGTTCAAACCATCACCTCCTGGACCTGCGAGGCCTGCGGAAGGAGAAACCACATCCTCCACGACCTGCACCTCGTCCCGTCGACCTTGGGACGTCAGACCGGTTGTCTCGGCCCGAAGAACGTCCCGTACGTGAGTCGCTGCCTTGACGGTCTCTGGAATAAGACCTAGAGGACGTATAAGAACCTTTATAGGAATCTCTCTTGGGCGTATTTGTCCCAGAAGTACCTGTCTTACTCTTCTCTGCCGTATCCGACTTTTTGGAAGCGGAACTAAAAAGCAGAGAATCCGAAGCTTTCTTAGTTATCTTATCATAGATTGCTGAAAGCTTGCCGTCAAAGAGAAGCTCTCCGGAGACCGAAACGATTCTGAGAGAGTTCTTCACCTTACTATGCACACGTGTGGATGTAGCTAGGGCTGCGTCACGTCTAACCAACTCCAGGTTTGCCACTGAAAGGGCGGAGTTATACGTGGAATAAGCTACTGCCCTTGAAAGAAGTCTTAATGAGGATTGTATATCCTGGAATTCTTTCCCTTGAAGACGCAATGATAACGCCTTTGTAAGGTGGTCTGCGTATGATAAAGCATCTAAGATTGCTCTGTTAGACGTTATTGTCGTTTCCAACGTCGCGGTTGGAATAGACATAGACGACGGTAATGATAATTCCAAGTCTTCCGCCTCGTCGTCTAGACGCAGAGGAACTCTCGGTATTCCCTGTCCTGCCGTATCGAATTTATTCCTTGAATTGATGAAAGGCAGGTTGAGAGCATTAGCGGACAAGAAACCAGCTTTGCCTGTCTTGGAAGCAAGCTTATAGATAGCGTCGTTCAATAATTCAAATGTTCTCGTGACATTATTGGACTGTGTCGGAAACTCAGGGACGATGTCTCTGAACCGCTCAAAAAGTTCAGTGTCCAATGACGCTATCAGTCTCTTATCCGGCATCGCAGCCGTCTGGCCCGACGGAACAACTTGTGGAAGGAAGTGCCGGATGAAATCTACGGCAGCTTTATGTTGCTCCGAAAGGGATAGCTCCAAGTCCTCGGTATCCCTTTCGCCATCCTGTCGGACCTCATGATGATCTCGGTCGTCCGCACCCGATGCTTCGGCGGAGCATACCGACCCAGCGTCATCGGATAATTCTTGATCCGATACCGATTCTGTCGGTTGCTGGGATGCTGCGATAATTTGTGCTATCTGAGCTAGCACGTCCGTCACTGAGGCCTGCGGAGTAACGGTCTTACGCTGCTTAGCCGCTGGAAGCTCCGTGTAAACTGACTCCTGCATACTTCTCTTATGCGAACGTCCGGAGTCTGCAGGCCTCTTGTCCCTGGCTACCGGATGGCGTGACCTGGTCGCCGTGGAATCCCTGATCGGCAAAGCTGGCTGGATATCGGCGGTCACGTAGCCAAGGTGCGGTCGTGTGCGCTGCTGAGAGGATGGGGAAGCCTTTTGTACAGTCTCTCCGGACTGTCTATACAACGGAGCGTCCCGATCGGCGGACGTATGCTCCGCTTGCGAAACATTTTGTACCACAATATCTGGTCCCAGATGTTGTTGTACGACAGAGGGGCCTCTCTCGCTCGCAGCCCGGATGGACCTGGACGGGCTAGGAATCGGACTACTAGGCTTCCTCCGTTCTCTCCTCTTATCCGCCGTCACTGGGTGTGCACCCTTAATATTTATAGTGCTCACAACACCCAAATCTCATAGCCCTTTCCCCGCTAACAACATACCGTGACACACGTTTCCAATGTTTTTCATCCCAAAATTCACATACTGAACAGGGGTTAGTGCGAGTACACTGACTACAATTTATACAATGATCATGAAAGTCAGAGGAAGATTTCCTCTCATTACAATTTGAAGAATATCCTTTCATTGTGAAAAGAAAACAATAAGTACTAGTACTTGCACGAACCCCTGCAAACAAAGATACATAATAACATGATCCATTAACATAGAAAAAATAAATGAAATCAAAAATAATTTTTGAAAAAATATTTTTTCAGCAAAGCCCAAGTTTCTGAAAAGTAACATTGAGCCCCAATGGATCCCAAGCCTAAGTGTGGACAAAAATTTTAAAATATTTTAAACAATTAATGCCACACTTACGAATAATAATAATGTATCTTATAATGAATTAAACTAGTACAAAGACAAAAAGTCCCCCTCAACAGAGACTGTTGCCAATGTAAACAAGAAGTGTAAAAACACCAGAAACATGACTCCAGGCACTGATAATCCTGGCCCAAAATCAGTTACCAATAATACACTATCTGATGCAAAACAGAGACTTCCAGGGAAGAATCTGCAGAACATCAGATGGTAGATGCAGAACACTACGCCTAAACACCCATGGGTGAGAACGTAAACATGGGGAAAAGAACAGAGTTCATTCTGTTACCTAGCTAAATCTCCCAAGAAATTTTAGTAATAATATTACTCAAAAATATGCCAAAAGCATGGGAGAATAGCAAGGGGGGATCTAAATGACAAGGAGAGAGGAAACACTGAATAAGCAGTGAAACTTCATAGCAAGAATGACAACAACAGGCCCATGCCTCGAAAATAGGCAACTTTACATAATTTCATTAAAAAATTTTAAGTTACAGCCCTGAATATTTTCTGTCACTCAGTTTTCCTCTCCTCCTTCTATATGCACTTTATATCCACCATTTCTCTAATATTTATGTGTCTGGCATCATTTAAACTGAGATTTACAAGCACAAATATCAGTCAGATGTGAACTGATGAAGGCCAAACAAAGAATGATAATTGGCGCCAATTTCGAGACGTCCTTGACACTGCGCATGCGCAGTGAGGGCAAAGTATGGAGGTCCTTCAGGACATGATTTCTTTTGGTTTTAGATGCAAATTTTGGGGATTGGGGGGCAAAATTTGTGTTTGGCCCTAGAATTTTAAGAGTTAGCACCAGCTAAGTCTGGGTCATTGGTACAGTATAAAAATAATGTCGTTGATAGGTCTTAGAGTCACATTACCAGTTGCATGGATAAAATATTCAGATAAGCATTTGTTAACCCTCCATGGGATGCTAAATATCAAAATTTCGAAAAAAGTAGTTTGTTTTTGGACATCAACAACATCAAATGGGAATGCTGCAGAGAAACATAACTTCTTTTACCGGACGCAAAACTGATAGGTAAAATTTTTAGCAAGTTGTAAGGGTATTCAAAAATTGAGGTCTTAACCCATTTTCGCCCGGTTAAGGAGATGTACCCCTTAAAAGCTTAAAATTCCCATTTTCTGTAGATTTCTCAAAAAAATCTAGTAAGTATTCAAGAGAAATTGACCATTTGCAGGTATTGGAGTGACATTACAAGTTGCATGAACAAAAGATTCCGGTAAGTGTTTGTTAACCCTTCAGAGGCAGCAAATTTTGAGAAAATGGGCTGTACTTGGCCACCCATTTCACCCAATGTGTACCTGCGAGATGAACATAACCACCTTCATTGGAAGTGGGATTCACCAAGGATCATTTTTGTAAGTAATGAAGGTATTCATACAACCAAGCATTAACCTGTTTAGGGCTGGTTAATGTTATCTGATACCCCTCAAAAGGTTAAAAATTCATGTTATCTGAGGATTTCACTAAAAACATCACATAGATTTTCGAGAAAAATTGGCCATTCTCAGATCTTAGTGTGAATTACAAGTCGCATGTACAAAATATTCCAGTAAGCATTTGTTAACCCTATGCTGGTTCTCAAACATCAAAATGTTGAAAAAGTGGGCTGTGTTTGCATACCCGCAGCACCCAAAGTTAAGAGGAGAAATCAACATAAGTGGAAGTAAAATTCACTGAGAATTATTTTTATAAGTAATAAGTGTATTAAAAAAACAACCCATAACCCGTTTTGGACTGGATAAACAATTATACCCATCAACAGCTTAAAATTCATGTTCTCCCTGGATTTCTCTGAAAACATCTCGTTTAAGTAAAAATGGCCATTCACAGTTTTTGGTGTGAAATTACAAGTTGCATGAATAAATATTCCTGTTAGCACTTGTTAACCCTTAACAAGCTGCCAGACATCAATATTTTGGATACATTTGAGATAAAACGGACCATTTTCAAATAGATACAGCACTCAGAGGATATGTGTCAAACAAACATAACTCCTTTTGTCGGTCATTAACTTGCTGGATGACGATATTGATATTAACCCTCTCCACCGTTAATGATGGTTTTTACCTAAACAATTTTTTTTATCAAACTGAGTCATTTGAGACTTCTGTACTCACCTTTTTCATGACATCAATGAAGGAACTTCAGTGAGACAGTCAAAAGCAATTCATCATACACTGTGGGGTCATGACAAATCAAGCAATCTCATTGGGAAAAGCCATGATTCTCCAGAACCATAAAGTCTAGTTTTTGCTGAATTTCAATGACAAGGCAGATGCTTGAAAAACATGATTTTTTTAAGTAGCTTAATAACCTTATATACATATAGATTGGTTTTGTTTTAATGTAATAAATATCTCCAGTCAGTTATAATAACAAAACAATTATTGACATACCACTTCAATATTCCAAAATTAATTTGACACTCCAAGTGGGAAACGTGTGAAGTCATTTAATCTATAACCTATAAGCAAATAAGAGGTTGTTGTACTGCAGGTATGGTAAATGGGTTTGTGTTTAACAAGTATAGGCAGCTAATGGGATTATTATATTAAAAAAAAATATACAAGAGCGCACATATCGCTGAAGCAATACAATGTCCCCTACCAGACTAATGAACATTAATAATTATACAAATGTTATAACCTAGATGTGATCTGCATGAATTCCGTTGAAGCATTTCCAAAAAAAGTCCAGAAAACTGATATTTTGGAGTTTTTCCATATTTCCAAGGGCCATAACTCACACAAGAATAATGCAATCAGCATGAAACTCAAACATGATCTGTAAGTCATCGTACTATAGTAGGTTACTGAGAATGAAATCATTCGGTTGAAGCATTTCCAAAAAAAAGTCCGGAAAACTAAAGTATGACTGACAAACTGACTGACAGACTGACGGATGGACAGAGTACAAATGAAACTTGATCTGTAAGTCATCGTTCTATAGTAGGTTATCAAAAATGAAATCATTCCGTTGAAGCGTTTCCAAAAAAAGTCCGGAAAACTAAAGTATGACCGACAGACTGACTGACAAACTGACGGATGGATGGACAGAGTGTAAATGAAACTTGATCTGTAAGTCATCGTTCTATAGTAGGTTACCAAAAATGAAATCATTCCGTTGAAGCGTTTCCACAAAAAGTCCGATACACTGATATTTTGGCGCTTTTCCATATTTCCAAGGGCAAAAACTCACACAAGAATACGGCAATCAGCATGAAACTCAAACTTGATCTGTAAGTTATCATTCTATAGTAGTTTACCAAAAATGAAATCATTCCATTGAAGCATTTCCAAAAAACTCCGGAAAGTTAAAAAATTTATAGTAATTTATATATTTTTTATACTTACCAATGACCCAGACATAGCTGGTGCTAACTCTTAAAATTCTAGGGCCAAACACAAATTTTGCCCCCCAATCCCCAAAATTTGCATCTAAAACCAAAAGAAATCATGTCCTGAAGGTCCTCCATACTTTGCCCGCACTGCGCATGTGCAGTATCAAGGACGTCCCGAAATTGGCGCCAATTATCATTCTTACAAGCAGTGCCTGGTCAGCGCTATGTACTCAGCGGGGAGGTATGAGTTCCCAACTCCTGGGAGGGCCATCCCCGTCTGGGTCATTGGTAAGTATAAAAAATATATAAATTACTATAAATTTTTTAACATTTTTATACTGTACCAATGACCCAGACATAGCTGAATAGTAAAAAGGCTGGAGGGCCTAGGACATAGAGGAAAATCCAATAAGCTCAACTATATAAATAGAGTCAACCCCTCGAGGAGAAAAGGAGTATTAGGCTTTACATGTATCTTTCTTATTTTATGATAAATTAGAAAGACACAACACCCTTCATAATTGAGCATAATAACATTCATGTTCTCTATTAACATCCAGTATAACCCCTTATACTAATTATTTTTAAAGTAAGCCAATAAATAAAGTTAGTCCAGAGAATTGAGACTCTTTATATTCTCTTAAAAGTGTCCGAGGATTGTATATTAACGCCCGTTTGACACAAATGCTTCACACCGAGCTACACTTTAAAAATATGACATGAATGAATTTTTAACATTAATATTACACTTTAAAACCATCCCAGTAACGACTCAGAATTACTGACTCCGGAGGAGGAATCTCCTTGCTTTTCACTATAAAGCAGGTGACCTAAGAGAACACCCTCCCCCCCCCCCCCCCCCCCTTCCCCTTGCCCTGGGTCAAATAGCCCAGAGCGAAGAGGGCAGCAGGACGGAGTCACTGCCGGAACAGAAAGCCTGCGTAACTATAGGTGCAACTGTTTAGTGGACGACATTCTGAGCAACAGATAACGGACCTAAACAATGCAGGTCTCCAGAAATGGACTCAATATTTCTGAGATAAAAATTCGTGAATGTGGATGGCTGAGACCAATATGCAGCCTTCATTAAATCTGTAATAGCAACACTATTTGCGTAAGCCCAAGATGTAGAAAGAGCTCTTACTTCATGAGCCGAAATCTTAAGCACAGACTGCCGAGATGAAGATAGATTATCATAAGCAGTACGGATAGTTAATTGAATCCATCTAGCAATAGAATGGACCGAAATGTCCTTTCTATTAGGCATCAGAGACAGAAAGAAGCGTTTTCGTCCCTTTCTGATAAACTGAGATCTTTGTTTATAAATACGTAAGGCTCTAACAGGACAGAGTAAAGGCCTACGCCCGTCTGAAGACGGAAGGGCCTTAATAACAATAGGTTCCGGATATTTATTAGGAGCCTGATTCTTAGCTAAAATCCAACATTAGTGGTAAAGGTAATAGTGTTCCCGACACTACGATAGTGAGAATCATCCACCGATAGTGCATGAAGCTCACTGACTCTTCTAGCAGAAAAGAAAGCTAAGAGAAATGCTGTCTTATAAGACAAGAATTTGAAATCTACTGTCCCAAGAGGCTCAAATGGCTTTTCTTTCAGTTTAAGAAGAACCCAAGCTAAATTCCATTTAGGAATTAATCTAAGAGTTCTGGGTCTATTTATCGAGAAGTTTCTAACTAATTTAGATAAAGAGACATTAGATCCATTTTGTAAACTATCATGGTGTGCATAGGTATCAGATAACATAGACCTATAACCTTTAATAGTAACAGGCTGCAGTTTGATCTCATCAAACAACTATACTAGAAAGTTTGCAATGTCTGGTATGGAGGGATCAAAAATATCAACAGAAAGATCCCTACACCAACGACGAAAGACCTTCCACTTAGCCGCATAGTTTAGCGAAGAGGAGGTCCTCCTACAGTTAGAAATCGCGTCCACTGCTCGTCCTGTAAAATGCTTGCCATGCAAGAAGGACCGCATAACAGAAATACATGAAGGTTGAGACCTTGCGGGTTGTGATGAAGTTGACGCGATTTCCCCTGCGAAAGATCCTCTCGTGGAGGAAGTTTTCGCGGTAAGTCCCACAGCAGACACCTGAGTAGATTTATCCACGGTCTCTGTGGAGATAGAGATGCTACCAACAGAATCTTGCATTGCGATTGTTTTATCTTGAGCGATATCTGCTGAATCAACGGCGCTGGAGGATACGCATATCCTATAATTCCGACCCAAGAGATCGAGAGAGCGTCTACTGCAAACGCTCGAGGATCCAGACAAGGTGACACATACGTCTGCAACTGATTGTTGAGATGTGTCGCAAATAAATCTACCATTGGCCGTTCCCATTGGTAGCAAATCTGATTGAATACTTGCTTGTTGAGAGTCAATTCTGACGGCAACAGGCAACCCCTCCGTGAAAGGGAGTCTGCTAAGACATTCAGATGACCCGGAATATGACGGACCGAGAGAAGAATCTGATATTCTAGTACAAACAGAAGGATTCTTTCCGTTAGATTGATCAACAGGATGGAATGAGTGCCACCTTACGCAACTACTGTCGTATTGTTGGACAGAATTTGCACGTGTGCATTCTGAATAACATCTATCCAATGACGCAGAGCAAGCCAAATCGACATCATCTCTTTGATGTTGATGTGCTTGCTTAAGAACTGCGGATCCCAAAGACCCTGGCACTTCAAATCCGATGGGCTCAGTGTCGCGCCCCAACCTGTTTGACTGGCATCCGTCATAATTGTAAAACTCGGATCTGGCAATTGCAGTGGAACTCCCTGAGTTAACCACTGTATGTCTGCCCAAGTCTGAATCTCTTGTTGCACTTGGCTTGACAAGAGGATGTCCGTCTCGAGCGAATGAATCTTCACACTCTAGTAAGGTGATCTGCATATGAAAGAGCATCTAAACTAGCTCTGTTAGACGATATTGTCGTTTCCATCGTTGACGAAGGAAGTGACATAGACGACGGCATGGATATTTCAAGGTCTTCAGCCTGGTCGTCTAAATGCAGAGGAACTCTATGGATGCCCTGACCTGCCGTATCAAATTTATTGCTTTGATTGATGAAAGGCAGTTGTAGAGCAGATGCCAGTAGGAAGGCTGACCTGCCTGTCTTGTTGACAAGTTTGTCAATAGCGTCATCTAATAATTCAAATATCCGAGAGACATTCCTGGACTGTAACAGAAATTCCAGGACAATGTCCCTAAACCGATTAAAGAAGTCGGTGTCCAGTGGCGCTATCACCCTCCTATCCGGCTGCGCATCATTTTGGTCCGGCGGAACAACTTCTGGAAGGTAATGCTGGATGAACTCTACGGCTATTTTATGTTGTTCCGAAAGGGAAGGTAAGGCTGGATGAACTCTACGGCTATTTTATGTTGTTCCGAAAGGGAAATATCTAACTCATCGGAATTCCTTTCGCCATCCTGCCGGACCTCTTGCAATTCTCGGTCGTCCGCACCTGATCCAGGGCGGAACATATCGACCCAGCTTCGTCTGAAACTTCATGTTCCGACAGAGGCTCTGCCGGTTGCTGGGATGCTGCTATGCTGTGATGATCATTGCTATCTGTGATAGCATGTCTGTTACGGAGGCCTGGGAAGCCACGGTCTTACTGGATTTAGCCGCCGGAAGCTCCCTGGATGTTGCATCCTGCATACATCTTTTATGCGAACATCCGGATGTAGAAGGCCTCGTATCCTTGGCTACCGGATGGCGTGACCTGATCGCCGTGGAATCCCTGGCCGGCGAAGCTGACTGTATATCACGGGTCACGTAGCCAAGGTACGGTCGTGTGTGCTGCCGTGAGGATGAGGAAGCCTTATAGGTAGCGTCGCCGGACTGCGTATATACCCCAAGCATCCCGAGCAGCGGACATATGCTCCGACTGCATAATGCTACGAACTACAACATCTGGTCCCAGATGTTGCTGTATGAGAGAGGGACCCCTCTTGCTTGCAGCTTTGTGCAGAGCTGGACAAGCTAAAAACCGGACTATCAGGCTTCCTCCGATCCATCCTCCTTTCCGTCGTCACTGGGTGTGCACGTGGAAGTTTTATAGTGCTCACAACACCCGACTCTCTCTCCTGGACCGCAACGGCCGAACCCAGGTACTGACCCATTTGGTGAATGGACGCAACACCGGGCGAGCTAGTGGACGTCAACCCCTTCGAACTCCTTTCGGGTAATTATCGGATCTCCTTGAGCACTTTTGCCGCTAGCTCTTCGCTTGTTTGTGACGACGGAGGAACACTTCTGGACGACATCACGGAAATATCACACTGTTCTTGTTCCTCTGAAAAAGAGAGTGAAAGACTAGAGAGACTCTGCGGAGAGAAGACCGGCATGGCCCTCTCTCCAGTAACAACATACCGTGACACACGTTTCCAACGTTTGTCATCCCAATTGAAACACAGAGAACAAAGATCAGTGCGAGTACATTAAGTACAATTAATACAGAGGTCATGGGAATCAGAGGAAGATTTCCTCCTATTACAATTTGAACAATAATCATTCACTGTGAAAAAAGTTAAACAATCATAGTACTCGCACTAATCCTTGAAAATAAAGATACATAAAAAAAAGTCCATTATAATCATTACGAAATAATGATTCAAAAAGAAAAAAAAAATTTTTGAAAAAATTTTTTTCAGAAGAGCCCAAGTTCCCAATGGGAACCCTGAGCCTAATGGATCCCAAAAAAGCCTAAGTGTGGACAAAAATTTAAATTCATTTTGAAAAAATTAATGTAATACTTACGGACAATATTAATGTATCTTGCTATGAAATAAGTGATGGAGAAGACAAGTAATCACTATCAGCAGTAACAGTTGTCAATATGAGCAAAAGTGTCAACAAACCGGAAACATGACTCCAGGCACTGAAAAAACCTGGCCCGAAATCAGTTACCAATTTAAAACACTATCTGATGCAAAACAGAGGCTTCCAGAGAAGAAACTGTAGAACATCAGATGGTAGATGTAGACCAAAACGCCTAAACACCCCTAGGGTGAGGACGTAAACATGGGGGAAAAACAGAAAAAATTCTGTTACCAAGCCAAAACTCCCAAGAAATTTTAGTAATAAACATTACAAAATATAAGCCAAAACATGGGAGAATAGCTAGGGGGAATAAGGAAGGTAGAGAGGAAACACTGATCAAACAATGGTACATTCATAGCAAGAATGACAACAACAGGGCCATGCCTTGAAAATAGGCAACATAAAATAATTTCGTAAAATAATTATAAGTTACAGCCCTGAACATTTTCTTGCACTATCTTTTCCTCTCCTCCTTATATTTCCTCTTTATTTCTACCATTTCTCTCATCAAAATGTGTCTGGCATCATGAAAGTTAAAAAATTTATAGTAATTTATATATTTTTTATACTTACCAATGACCCAGACATAGCTGGTGCTAACTCTTAAAAATCTAGGGCCAAACACAAATTTTGCCCCCCAATCCCCAAAATTTGCATCTAAAACCAAAAGAAATCATGTCCTAAAGGACCTCCATACTTTGCCCCTACTGCACATGCGCAGTGTCAAGGACATTCCGAAATTGGCGCCAATCATCATTCTTACTGGCAGTGCCTGGTCAGCGCTATGTACTCAGCGGGGTGGTATGAGTTCCCAACTCCTGGGAGGGCCATCCACGTCTGGGTCATTGGTAAGTATAAAAAATATATAAATTACTATAAATTTTTTAACATTTTTATACTGTACCAATGACCCAGACATAGCTGAATAGTAAAAAGGCTGGAGGGCCTAGGACATAGAGGAAAATCCAATAACCTCAACTATATAATATAGAGTGAACCCCTCAAGGAGAAAAGGAGTATTAGGCTTTACATGTATCTTTCTTATTTTATGATAAATTAGAAAGATACAATACCCTTCATAATTGAGCACAATAACATTCATGTTCTCTATTAACATCCAGTATAACCCATTATACTAATTATTTTTAAAGTAAGCCAATAAATAAAGTTAGTCCAGAGAATTGAGACTCTTTATATTCTTTAAAAGTGTCCGAGGATTGTATATTAACGCCCGTTTGACACTTGACATATACAAATGCTTCACACCGAGCTACACTTTAAAAATATGACATGAATGAATTTTTAACATTAATATTACACTTTAAAACCATCCCGGAAAAGACTCAGAATTACTGACTCCGGAGGAGGAATTCCCTTGCTTTTCACTATAAAGCAGGTGACCTAAGGGAACACCCTCCCCCCCCCCCCTTCCCCTTGCCCTGGGTCAAATAGCCCAGAGCGAAGAGGGCAGCAGGACGGAGTCACTGCCGGAACAGAAAGCCTGCATAACTATAGTTGCAACTGTTTAGTGGACGACATTCTGAGCAACAGATAACGGACCTAAACAATGCAGGTCTCCAGAAATGGACTCAATATTTCTGAGATAAAAATTTGGGAATGTGGATGGCTGAGACCAATAAGCAGCCTTCATTAAATCTGTAATAGCCACACTATTTGCGTAATCCCAAGATGTAGAAAGAGCTCTTACTTCATGAGCTGAAATCTTAAGCACAGACTGCTGGGAAGAAGATAAATTTTCATAAGCAGTACGGATAGTTAATTGAATCCATCTAGCAATAGAATGGACCGAAATGTCTTTTCTATTAGGCATCAGAGACAGAAAGAAACGTTTTCGTCCCTTTCTGATAAACTGAGATCTTTGTTTATAAAGGCGTAAAGCTCTAACAGGACAGAGTAAAGGCCTACGCCCGTCTGAAGACGGAAGAGCCTTAATAACAATAGGTTATTTATTAGGAGCCTGATTCTTAGCTAAAAATCCAACATTAGTAGTGAAGGTGATAGTGTTCCCGACACTATGATAGTGAGAATCATCCACCGATAGTGCATGAAGCTCACTGACTCTTCTAGCAGAAGAGAAAGCTAAGAGAAAAGCTGTCTTATAAGACAAGAATTTTGAAATCTACTGTCCCAAGAGGCTCAAATGGCTTTTCCTTTAGTTTAAGAAGAACCCAAGCTAAATTCCACTTAGGAATTAATCTAAGAGTTCTGGGTCTATTTATCGAGAAGTTTCTAACTGACTTAGATAAAGAGACATTAGATCCAATTTGTAAACTATCGTGGTGTGCATAGGTATCAGATAACATAGACCTATAACCCTTAATAGTAACAGGCTGCTGTTTGATTTCGTCAAACAAGTATACAAGAAAGTTTGCAATGTCTGGTATGGAGGGATCAAAAATATCAACAGAATGATCCCTACACCAACGACGAAAAACCTTCCACTTAGCCGCATAGTTTAGCGAAGAGGAGGTCCTCCTACAGTTAGAAATCGCGTCCACTGCTCGTTCTGTAAAGTGCTTGCCATGCAAGAAGGACCGCACAACGGAAAAACGTGAAGGTTGAGACCTTGCAGGTTGTGATGAAGTTGACGCGGTTTCCCCTGCGAAAGAAGATCCTCCCGTGGAGGAAGCTTTTGCGGTAGGTCCCACAACAGACACCTGAGTAGATTTATCCACGGTCTCTGTGGAGACAGAGATGCTACCAACAGAATCTTGCATTGAGATTGTTTTATCTTTAGCAATACTTGCTGAATCAACGGCGCTGGAGGATACGCATATCCTATCATTCCGTCCCATGAGATCGATAGAGCGTCTACTGCAAATGCTCTTGGATCCGGGCACGGTGACACATACGTCTGCAACTGATTGTTGAGATGTGTCGCAAATAAGTCTATCATTGGCCGTCCTACTGGTAGCAAATCTGATTGAATACTTGTTTGTTGAGAGTCCACTCCGAAGGCAACAAGCGACCCTTCCGTGAAAGGGAGTCTGCTAGTACATTCAGACGACCCGGTATATGACGGACAGAAAGTAGAACTTGATGTTCTAGAGCAAACAGAAGGATTCTCTCCGTTAGATTGAATAACGGAACGGAATGAGTGCCTCCCTGGTTCTGTATATACGCCACTACTGTCGTATTGTCGGACAGGATTTGGACATGAGCTTTGTGAATGATGTCCATCCAATGACGTAACGCAAGCCAAATTGACATCATTTCCTTGATGTTTATGTGCTTGCTTAGGAACTGTGGATCCCAAAGACCCTGGCATCTCGAATCCGTTGGGATCAATGATGCACCCCAACCTGTTTGACTGGCATCCGTCATAATGGTAAAACTCGGATCCGGCAACTGCAGCGGAACTCCCTGAGTTAACCACTGAATGTTTGCCCAAGTCTAAATCTCTTGTTTCACTTGATCTGACAAGAGAACGTCTATGTCGAGCGAATGAATCTTCACACTCCAATTCTGAGTTAAGAAAATTTGGAGAGGACGAGTGCGTAACCGCCCCAACGGAATGAGATCCGCGGCGGCTCCGCACAGACCTATCAGTCTCATGAACTCCCTCGCTGTGACTTTGTCTGCATGAAGACAATAGCGAGCGTAACAACTGACTAATTTCGCTCTGGTTAACGGCAGACGAACGAGATTGTTGTTAGTCTCGAAGCTCATTCCCAGATGAGTGAATGACTTGGACGGCACCAGATCCGACTTCTCCTCGTTTATAACAAAACCGAGACGTCGGAGCAATAGAAGCAGATTCTGCACATCGTTCTGAAGCGTTAACTCGTTGCCGTACCTCTGAAGAATGTCGTCCAGGTAGGCCGACGTTACCGCAGACGAATGAGCTCGGAAATACATCATTACCGAGTTCATTACCCGAGTGAAAGCCCAGGGCGCTAGGTTCAATCCGAAGCACATCACCCGGAATTGATACACCACTCCTAGGACTGCGAAGCGTAGATACTTTCTGAATGTCGGATGTACCATGACATGAAAGTACGCATCTTTGAGATCTATGCTTGTAGCATAATCGTTCACCCGAATACTCGCTCTGACCGACCGAATCGTCTCCATATAGAATTTCGGAGCGACGATCAGCTTGTTTATCCAGCTGAAATCTATGACTGGATGGAACGAGCCATCTGGTTTCAGAACCAGAAACAGATGGCTGTAGAATCCCGGTGTTTCCTGGTCTTCTACGACCTCTACCGCGTTCTTCATTAAAAGAGACTGCACCTCCGATAAGAGAGCGTCTCTTTTCTGCGGATTTGACGGAAGTTGAGTCCATTTTGGACTTTGAGTTAAAGGAGGCTTTCGTTTGAAGGATATTCTTAGACCTTCTGAAATCACCCCTCTCACCCAAGGGTCGTCCGTAATCGATGCCCACTCTTCTGAAAAACTCAACAACCTTCCGCCAACCGGAACACGACAGAGGTTGAAGCCATCACCTCCTGGACCTGCGAGGCCTGCGGGAGGAGAAACCACGTCCTCCACGACCCGCACCTCGTCCCGTCGACCTCGGGGCGTCCGACCGATTGTCCTGGCCCGAAGGACGTCCCGCACGTGAGTCGCTGCCTTGACGGTCTCTTGAATAAGACCAAGAGGACGCACCGGAACCTCTATAGAAACCTTTCTTGGGCGCATTAGTCCCAGAAGTGCCTGCCTTATTCTTATCTGCCGTATCCGACTTTTTTGGAAGCGGATTTAAACAGCAGAGAATCCGAAGCTTTCTTAGTAATTTTATCGTAGATTGCAGAAAGCTTGCCGTCGAATAGAAGTTCTCCGGAGACCGAAGCGACTCTGAGAGAGTTCTTCACCTTACTATCCACGCGTGTGGATGTAGCTAGGGCTGCGTCACGTCTAACCAACTCCAGGTTTGCCACTGGGAGGGCGGAGTTATACGTGGAATAAGCCACTGCCCTTGAAAGAAGTCTTAAAGAGGATTGTATATCCTGGAATTCTTTCCCTTGAAGACGCAGTGATAACGCCTTTGTAAGGTGGTCTGCATAAGATAAAGCATCTAAACTGGCCCTGTTAGACGTGATTGTCGTATCCAACACCGCGGTTGGAACGGACATAGACGACGGTAATGACAATTCTTTGTCTTCCGCCTCATCGTCAAGACGCAGAGGAACTCTCGGAATACCCTGTCCTGCCGTATCGAATTTATTCCTTGCATTAATGAAAGGCAGGTTAAGAGCATTGGGGGACAAGAAACCAGCTTTGCCTGTTTTGGAAGCAAGCTTGAATATAGCGTCGTTCAATAATTCAAATGTTCTTGTGACATTATTGGACTGAGACGGAAACTCAGGGACGATGTCTCTGAACCGCTCGAAGAAATCAGTGTCCAATGACGCTATCAGTCTCTTGTCCGGTACCGCAGAAGTCTGGCCCAATGGAACAACCTGAGGAAGGAAGTGCCGGATGAAATCCACGGCAGCTTTATGTTGTTCCGAAAGGGATAGCTCCAAGTCATCCGTATCCCTTTCACCATCCGGTCGGACCTCATGATGCTCCCGGTTGTCCGCACCCGATGCTTCGGCGGAGCGTACCGACCCAGCGCCGTTGGATAATTCCCGATCCGACACCGATTCTGCCGATTGCTGGGATGCTGCGATAATTTGTGCTATCTGAGCAAGCACGTCCGACATCGAGGCCTGCGGAGTAGCGGTCTTTCGCTGCTTAGCCGCGGGAAGCTCCACATCAACTGACTCCCGCATACTCTTCCTATGCGAACATCCGGAGTCTACCAGCCTCGTGTCCCTGGCTACCGGATGGCGTGACCTGGTTGCCGAAGAATCCCTTATCGGCGAAGCTGGTAGAATATCCACGGTCACGTAGCCAAGGTGCGGTCGAGTGTGCTGGTGAGAGGATGAGGAAGCCTGAGCAGTCTCTGCGGACTGCCTATACAACGGAGCGTCCCGAGCGACGGACATGTGCTCCGCTTGCAAAACATTTTGTACCACAACATCAGGTCCCTGATGTTGTTGTACGAGAGAGGGGCCTCTCTCGCTCGCGGCCCGGCTGGACCTGGATGAGCTAGGAACCGGACTAGAAGGCTTCCTCCGATCTCTCCTATCATCCGCCGTCACTGGGTGTGCACCTTGTATGTTTATAGTGCTCGCATCACCCAACATTTCCTCCTGGACCGCAACGGACGAACCCGGCTGCCGAACAATTCGGTGAATGGACGCTACACCGGGCGAGCTAGCGGACGACAGCGCCGTTGATCCTACTCGGGACCTCTTAGGCAACTGTTGTATCTCCATGAGCACTTTTGCCGCTAGCTCTGCATTCAATTGTGACGACGGAAGCGCACTCTTGGAAGATAACATGGAAACATCACCCTGTTCTTGTTCCTCTGAAATAGAAACTGATAGACTAGAGTGACCCTGCGGAGAAAGGACCGGCATAGCCCTTTCTCCACTAACAACATACCGTGACACACGTTTCCAATGTTTGTCATCCCAATATTGACATATTGAACAGGAGTTAGTGCGAGTACACTGACTACAATTAATACAATGATCATGAAAGTCAGAGGAAGATTTCTTCCTATTACAATTTGAACAATGTCCTTTCATTGTGAAAAGACAACAAGTCCTAGTACTCGCACAAACCCCTAAACACAAAGATACATAATAACATGATCCATTAACATTGAAAAAAGCAATTGAAATTCAAAATAATTTTTGAAAAATATTTTTTCAGCGAAGCCCAAGTTTCTGAAAAGTAACGTTCAGCCCCAATGGATCCCAAGGCTAAGTGTGGTCAAAAATTTTAAAATTATTTTAAATAATTAATGCAACACTTACGGATAATAATAATGTATCTAGTAATGAGTAAACTACTCCAAAGGCAAAAAGCCCCCCTCAAAAGAGACTGTTGCCAATGTAAACAAGAAGTGTATAAACACCAGAAAACATGACTCCAGGCACTGACAATACTGGCCCGAAATCAGTTATCAACAATACACACTGTCTGATGCAAAACAGAGACTTCCAGAGAAGAATCTGCAGAACATCAGATGGTAGATACAGAACCCAACGTCTAAAAACCCATGGGTGAGAACGTAAACATGGGGAAAATAACAGAATACATTCTGTAACCAAGCTAATTCTCCCAAGAAATTTTAGTAGTAATCTTACTCCAAAATATGCCAAAAGCATGGGAGAATAGCAAGGGGGGACTTACAGGATAAGGAGAGAGGAAACACTGAATAAGTAGTGCAACTTCAAAGCAAGAATGACAACAACAGGCCCATGCCTCGAAAATAGGCAACTTAACATAATTTCATTACAAAATTTTAAGTTACAGCCCTGAATATTTTCTGTCACTCCTTTTTCCTCTCCTCCTTCTATATCCTCCTTAGAATCACCATTTCTCCAATATTTATGTGTCTGGCATCATTTAAACTGAGATTTACAAGCACAAAGATCAGTGAGAAGTTAACTGATGAAGGGCCAAACAAAGAATGATGATTGGCGCCAATTTCGGAACGTCCTTGACACTGCGCATGCGCAGTAAGGGCAAAGTATGGAGGTCCTTTAGGACATGATTTCTTTTGGTTTTAGATGCAAATTTTGGGGATTGGGGGGCAAAATTTGTGTTTGGCCCTAGATTTTTAAGAGTTAGTAGCACCAGCTATGTCTGGGTCATTGGTACAGTATAAAAATACTGAGATTTGGAAGCACAAATAACAGTGAAGTGTAACTATTTTGAGGGCCAAACAAAGAATAATAATTGACGCCAATTTCGAGACCTCCTTGACACTGCGCATGCGCAGAGGAGTAAATGTATGGAGGACCATATAGGACATGAACATTTTTCAGTTTTTGATGCAAATTTTGGGGATTGGGGGACAAAATTTGTGTTTGGCCCTGAATTAAAGAGTTTAGCACCAGCTAAGTCTGGGTCATTGGTACAGTATAAAAATACTGATATTTTGGTGCTTTTTCCCATATTTCCAAGGGCCATAACTCACACAAGAATAATGCAATCAGCATGAAACTCAAACTTGATCTGTAAGTCGTCGTTCTATAGTAGTTTACCAAACATGAGATTATTCTGTTGAAGCGTTTCCAAAAAAACTCTGGAAAACTAAAAGTGTGACTGACAGACTGACAGACTGACAGATGGACGGAGTGCAAACCTATAGTCCCCTCCGGCGATGCTGGTAGGGGACTAATTAAGTGAGATCCACTGTAATTAATTTTCCTAACATTTAAAAAAAAAGGTATGGAAATCTCATCTTGTTTTAAAATGGAGATTTCTGTTGATCATAATTTTATTTATCTGTGTATGAAATGTTCCTTACCTCATACTGAGATTTGAATAAATCAAGCAAGCTACTGTATGCTTCACGACATATGAATGAAGACATTACCAGATTATCTAACAGATGACAACAGTTCCTACAAAAAAGGAAGAAAGGAACATATAAAGATGTTTAAGTGAACTAAGTCATGAAATTAAAAATTCCGGACTGCTACACTTTACTTCATTACCAATGCAAAAAGCAAGTTATTAAACTCTTCAACAGAATATACCTTCTTATTTTCAAACATATATCCTGTTAATTTATTACCCAATATAATGTCAGTTCTTCACCAAACTGAATTTTTAACAGTTTTTTCTCTATTCTCACTTCCAAACCATAGGTTTTAGGACCTAAATAAAACAAGCTCATTTGGATAAAGATTTATATGACATATTTTGGAAAAGAAACTCCTATAATAATGAAAGTGTCAATGACACTGTAGCTTAACTTGTGTGTTGTATTTGATGAAAAGGATAATAATGTTCAATGTTTATGAAAGGATTATGAAATAAGACAAGAATTGTGATAATTGGGAACATGTTCATTTCTGGTCCCTGTATGCTATGTTTTTGATAAAAATAATATGAGGTGAACACTGTTCCAAAGAGCTGAGGGTGGGTTAATATGACCTCACAGTTAATGTATGTGGCCCTCACAGTTAACGTATATTAATGAAAGTTACTAAGTTACAGTGAAATTATTCCAAAATGAGTCATCCTATCAAGTTACATTGAAATCCCTTCATAAATATGGCCTGTAGCCTGTGCTAAAGGTTTTCGGCTTCAGGCCCCTGTAGCCGTCAGTTTCCCAATTGCGTCCAAAGGGGATGTTCTCATCTAGACATTATATGAAGTCAACCTACCAAGTTACAATGAAATCCCTTCATAAATATGACCGGTAGACTGTGCTAAAGGTTTTTGGGCTTTGGGCTCGGGCAGCCATCATGGTTGAATGATCGCAACCAAAATGGGACATTCTCATCTGGGCATCATCTGGAGTGATCCTACAAAGTTACAATGAAATCCCTTCATAAATATGACCTGTAGACTGTGCTCAAGGTTTTTGGGCTTCGGGCGCCTGAAGCCGTCACAGTTGACCAATCAAGACCAAAAGGGGATGTCATCATCTAGGCATTATATGGAGTCACACTAACAGGTTACAATGAAATCCTTCCATAAATATGACCTATATATAGACTATGCTAAAGGTTTTGGGGTCTTGGGCTCGGGCAGCCATCAAGGCTGAATGATCATGACCAAAAGGGGACGTTCTCATCTAGATATTATCTGGAGTCATCCTACCAAGCTACAATGAAATCCCTTCATAATTATGACCAGTAGACTGTTCTAAAGGTTTTCGGGCTTCGGGCCCCTGTAGCCGTCACAGTTGCCCAATCATGTCCAAAAGGGGACGTTCTCATCTAGACATTATATGAAGTCAACCTACCAAGTTACAATGAAATCCTTTCATAAATATGACCTGTAGACTGTGCTAAAGGTATTCAGGCTTCGGGCTCGGGCAGCCATAATGGCTGAATGATTGCAACCAAAAGGGGACATTCTCATCTGGGCAACATTTGGAGTGATCCTACAAAGTTACAATGAAATCCCTTCATAAATATGACCTGTAGACCGAGCTCAAGATTTTCGGGCTTCGGGCACCTGTACATGTCAAGTTAAGCTAATAATAATAATAACACTTTGGCAGGCCGCTGATTTGTCGCGGTTCTCGGATGAGAAGACCTTCGTTACCCCTGTACTCCCAACAGCCGCTCTTTTCCCACGCTTCTTCTCTCCTCCCAACACTCTGAGATGAACTGTTTGATGACATCCCTTGACCCATTCTTCCCAAACTCTCCGATTAGAATATTAACCCTCTCCTTTGAGTCTCCCCCAACCACATGTCCTTCATTCTCCCATCCCACTTCCCCATTATACTTCCAGTGAATCTTATTCTTTTAGACTGGTACTTTGGGCATTCTAGAAGAAAGTGTTCCAGGGTCTCCACCATGCCCTAATTACACATCTGGCACTCCTTTTCACTGTTTTTCCAAATTTTCCCCCTCAGCTCCAGGGGACCTTGACCTCAACTTGAACAACAGTGACCCCTCAAGGGTGCCATCAAGCTACTCTTCAAAACAAGGCTTCTTTTTTATCATGCAGGCCACCCAAAGACCTCTTTGATTTGAACCCCCTCCCCACCCCACCCCCCTCCCCACCTCCCCCTCCCCCTTCTCGCCAATTAAGGTTACCATCCTCCATGACCCTTTCTCCAAAGATTTTTTTACCCTGGTTTTCCCCAACGTCCAGGTCCGAGATCTCCAATGAGTAGTTCTCTATTAACTCCCTCACTTGGACCATCCACCCTGTCTTGATATTTGAGTTGAAAATTCTCTGGAACATTACTTTGCACCATCGGCTGTTTGGGAGATTTACCAAATAATTAAGATAACCGAGTTTCAAAAAGTCTACCCTGTCCTTGATCCTCATCCACCCAACCTCAACCCCTGACTGCTTCTAGTGCTGCAGCATTACTCTACCCAGTTATCCATCGGCCTGCATCATTCTGGAGGATTTCCAAGCTCTTTACAGCCATCTGGTTTAGGGGTACCACTTCCGTACCATATGTTATACTTGGCAGACCCACCATTTCCCAAATGTTTTTCCCACACAAAAACCTTATTGAAACTGTTTCTCCCTATAATTTTCATTTGGTTAAGGATTCACCTCCCCTTCAGAATCAATTTATTTGTGTGGTTTTAGTAGATGCCTCTTCCTGTGATGTTTATATTTACCCCCAGATTCTCGTAGTCACCTGTCTCTCCTACACTAAAAAGTTTGCTGCTACCTTCCAGTTTGCTGCTACCTTCCAGTTTTCGAGATTCAGAAACGTATTAAAAATGAAAAAATTTATAGTAATTTATATATTTTTTATACTTACCAATGACCCAGACTTAGCTGGTGCTAACCCCAAAATATCTAGGGCCAAACACAAATTTTGCCTCCCAATCCCCAAAATTTGCATGCAAAACCGAAAATTAGAAGTCCTAACTGGCCCTCCATACATTTTACCCTCCGCGCAAGCGCAGACTCCAGGAAGTCACCGAATCTGGTGCCAAATAAATCATTCTTTGTATAAAAAAAGATTATAACTAGAGGTACTGTGAGCAAGCTCAAAAAGTGATACCCCCCGCGCCTGAAATGTATAAGTTAGATTATCTCCCCTTGGAAATGTCAGAAAGGAATTATATTGCTTCATGCACATCTTCATATGGAGTTCTTCCATTGTGTAAAGTTTCATGAAAATTCTTCAAACGGTTTAGGAGGAGTTGCGCTTATAAGGATGGACAGACGGACAGACAAACAGACAGACGGACATTCTCACAAATGACTACTTATGTGGCTATTTTATGGACATATTAGGTGGCTATCCTAAAACACATGTAAAACATAATAAAACAAGTTTTTTGGGAGAAAATTTTTGTGGGGGGGGTCAGCTAAAACCTAACCCTACCCTAACCTGACCCTAACCCTACCCACCCCTAACCCTAAGCTAACCCTAACTCTAGCCACCCCCACCCCACCCCACTCCTAAACCCCACCCTGGAATGCCCTAACCCTACTCTACATTTATCCAAACCCCCACCCCAACCACCCCTCCCCCCTCCCCCCCACACACACAGTAAGAGATTCTGTTACGTGGCTAGCCACGTAACAGACTTTAACCACATAAGTATCCTGTTTTACTAACTCGTAGCCACATAAGTAGTCAATCGTTAGTGTGGACAGAGGGACGGACGGACAGGGTGATTCCTATATACCCCCCCCCCCCCCCCCAGACTTTGTTTGCGGGGGGTATAATAATTCAGCGGGGAGGTATGAGTGCCCAGTACTGCCCACTCATGGGAGGGCCATTCCCGTCTGGGTCATTGGTAAGTATAAAAAATATATAAATTACTATAAATTTTTTCATATTTTTATACTGTAACCAACAACCCAGACTTAGCTAAATCGTAAAAAGGCGGAGGGCCTAGAACTTCAAAAATAGTAGATCAACATAGATCAAATCCTTCAATCCATGATGAAGAAATTAGAATTACATGTCTGCCTCTTAATACTATCATGCCAGAGGTCCCGGGATCGATCCCCGGTCGGGGAAAGTTCTCGAGGTGTCCGAACACTCTCTGTCAGCATCAATTGTGGGGTTGATGCTGCCACAGCGCACCGTCCCATCGGGTGGGGACGTAAAATGGCTGTCCTCTGTGCGGAGAGAGACACACTCCGTGCAGGCTAAAGATCCCTTCGTAGTATTCGAGAAGAGCTAGGCCACGAAGTTGCCGCTATGAAGGTCATCCCACACACCTGCGCCATTGGGCCAAGGAGAGGCATTAATTTAAGTTGCATAACTTGTTCATCAATCATTGTAAAACAAATAAGATTAAATAAATGAAAGTGTCAATGACACTGTAGCTCAACTTGTCAAGACAAAGACATGTACATGTATAGTATGTGACACAGCAATGACAAACATCTAGGTAATGACCTGATAACAAAGGTACATATAAAGTATTGTAACGGTCTGTACATGAATACTGACCGTTGCCTGTAACAAATGTATAGGTAAAGTATTGTAAAGGTGGGTGACAGTCAGATGCTGAACTAGAAAAAATCTTTGAGTCCCAGAGTGGGTCTGACTGAACCCCAAAATATTTGTTCTCATAGCACAGTGATAACAAAGGCACCCCAAAACACACTCGTTCCTGTCCCAAGGTGAAAACAAAAGTACCCAAGAAGTTTTGTGAAGATCAGTTCACAAATATGAGCTGTGTAGAAGTTGTGACAAAAAACTGATTGGACCTAATTTCGGTACAAAATGGCCACTGGCAGCCATCTTGAATTTTTGACCGTACCCAGAAACACTCATTCTCATCCCAAGGAGATAACAAAGGTACCCAAGAAGTTTTGTGAAGATCGGTTCATAAATACAGCCTCTACCCTGAGCCGTATTGACATGTGTGCTTACATTGTGTAAACAGCACTGAATAAATCAAAGTTCATCTAATTTGCATAATTTCGGCATGAAAAAAAACCCCTTACAATATGTGATGTATTCCATGTTACTAAACATTCATACAAAAATTTATTAAAATCAGAACTTTCATACAGAAGTTCTATACAAAAGACTGATTGCACTAATTTTGGTACAAAATGGCTGCTGGTGGCCATCTTGAATTTCGGACCACACCCAAAAACACTCGCTCTCATCCCACGGCGATAACAAAGGTACCCAAGAAGTTTCGTAAAGATTGGTTCATAAATATGGCCTCTAGTCTGAGCTGTATAGAAGATATGTACAAAAAACTGATTAGACCTAATTTCGGTACAAAATGGCCACTGGCAGCCATCTTGAATTTTAGACCGCACCCAGAAACACTCGTTCTCGTCCCAAGGTGATAACAAAGGTACCCAAGACATTTCGTGAAGATCAGTTCATAAATACAGACTCTAGTCTGAGCCGTATTGACATGTGTACTTACTGTGTGTAAGTCGCACTGAAAAAATCAAAGTTCATCTAATTTGCATAATTTCTGCACGAGAAAAAAACCCGTATTATATGTGATGCATCCCATGGTACTAAACATTCACACAAAATAATTATTCAAATCAGGGCTTTCATATGGAAGTTCTGTGCAAAAATCTGACTGCACCTAATTTTGTACAAAATGGCTGCCATCGGCCATCTTGAATTTCGGACCGGACCCAAAAACACTCGTTCTCGTCCCACGGTGATACCAAAGGTACCCAAGAAGTTTCGTAAAGATCGGTTCATAAATACGGCCTCTAGCCCGAGCCGTATTGGCATTTGCACTTACAGTGCTGAAAGTAACCCCAAAAAACATCAAAATTAGTCTAATTTGCACAATTTACGTACGAGAAAAAAACCCGTATTATATGTGATGTATCCCATGGTACTAAACATTCATACAAAAAATTATTCAAATCAGAGCTTTCGTATGGAAGTTCTGTACAAAAAACAGATTTCTGCATCGTCGGTACAAAATGGCAGCTGGCAGCCATCTTGAATTTCGGACCACACCCAAAAACACTCGTTCTCGTCCCACGGTCATAACAAAGGTACCCAAGAAGTTTCGTAAAGATCGGTTCATAAATACGGCCTCTAGCCCGAGCCATAGCAGCTTGGCACTTACAGCTCTGAAAGTAACACTAAATAAATCAAAGTCAGTCTAATTTGCATAATTTACGCACGAGAAAAAAACCCGTATTATATGTGATGTATCCCATGGTACTAAACATTTATACAAAACTTTATTCAAATCAGAACTTTCATACAGAAGTTCTGTACAAAAAACTGATTTTTGCATCATCGGTACAAAATGGCCACTGGCAGCCATCTTGAATTTCGGACCACACCTAAAAACACTCGTTCCCGTCCCAGGGTCATAACAAAGGTACACAAGAAGTTTCGTAAAGATCGGTTTATAAATACGACCTCTAGCCCGAGCCATAGCCAATTGTTGACGTACGGACAGACGGACAGATGGCCAGACGGACGACGGACGACGGGCCATGACAATAGCTCAAATTTGACTTCGTGAAAGTTGAGCTAAAAATACCATAATATAAGAGACATAACCTAATATGTATCCCAATTATGTACATCCTAAATCTAAGCATAAAATCATGTTAATTAGGATGTAACAAATAAACAATTTTAGAGACTAGTCTGGACTAGGCCCTAAAAATAATTATGGCATACTGAGAATGAGAGAAAATTTTCTATTAAACCTATGCCACACAATAATACTGCAGCTGATCACCGAACATAGTACGGACAAGACAGCTTCCTCAATAGTTACATACCCCATAAGGCAGAGAAGTGGACAAAATGACACCCCCCCCCCCCCCCCCCCCTTTTTTGAACATAACTTCAAAAGAAAGCGGGGAGAGCTCTGGAATCAATAAGCAGAACCCGGAAACAATATAAATAAATATCGATCAGGCACTCAAAAAATTAATTCATGAATAATAAATGGTGCTTAACGCCACTTCATGAGCCAAGGCTATAGCGATGATTTTAGTAAATAACATTATCCACTATAAAATATGCACTGCAGACGCCGTATACAGGTATGACGAAATCAGTGAGAAATCAAATATAACATATACATACAAAAGCGGGATAAGATGAACAATCTCTGCAGAGAAACAAGATCATTCACAGGAGGCCTCTGTAATATTAAATCCGGTAAAAAACACTCTCCATCGTGTACTATTTGGTATCTACAACTATAAACATGTGAGAATATGCAATTTGAGAACCGACAAAATAGAAACCAGGATCTAGAAATGGAGGTAGGTATGATAAACCGGCTCCAAAATCAGAAAATAAATACCGGAAACAAATGCAACAGAACTGCATATATGCGTATGATGGTGCCATCCACCACGACCCAGACGCAAAGTATGTATATATTAAACTAGATCGAGTTATTTGTGTGCAAAGCACACAATGGTGTATCCACGCATTTTCTTAGCAACACGTTAGCATAGTTTTAACGTTTCAAATTAATAGCCAAGGAGCCTTTCAATGAAAATTTATTTTTTAACGATAAAAGTGGATCCACTGGAACCACATGGGGCCAAATCAAAGTTCCGAAACCTTCAAGCACATCTAGTGCTGCTACCTGAGCACTTTAGCATAGTTTAAACGTTTCGAATTAAATACACTAGGAGCCTTTAAAAGAAAACTGATTTTCCAACAATAAAGGTGGTTCCACTGGAACCACCTGGGACCAAATCAAAATTACGAAACCTTCATGCACATCTACAGATGTTACTTGAACACATTAGCATTGTTTAAGCGTTTTGAATTAAATTCCCAAGGAGCCTTTTGATGAAAACTGATTTTCTAACGATAAAAGTGGTTCCACTGGAACCACCTGGAGCCAAATCAAAATTCCAAAACCTTCATGCACATCTAGAGTTGCTACCTGAACACATTAGCATAGTTTAAACATTTCGAATTAAATACCCTAGGAGCCTTTTGATGAAAATTGATTTTCTAACCATAAAAGTGGTACCACTGGAACCACCTGGGGCCAAATCAAAATTTAGAAACCTTCATGCACATCTACAGATGTTACCTGAACACATTAGCATAGTTTAGGCATTTCAAATTAAATACCCTAGGAGCCTTTCGATGGAAACTGATTTTCTAACGATAAAAGTGGTTCCACTGGAACCACTGGGGACAAAATCAAAATTCCGAAACCTTCATGCACATCTAGCGATGTCACCTGAACACATTAGCATAGTTTAAACATTTCAAATTAAATACCCTGGGAGCCTTTCGATGAAAACTGATTTTCCAACAATAAAAGTGGTTCCACTGGAACCACCTGGGGCCAAATCAAAATTCCGAAACCTTCATGCACATCTTGAGATGTTACCTGAACACATTAGCATAGTTTAAACATTTTGAATTAAATACTCAATGAGCCTTTCGATGAAAACTGATTTTCTAACGATAAAAGTGGTTCCACTGGAACCACCTGGGACCAAATCAAAATTTAGAAACCTTCATGCACATCTACAGATGTTACTTGAACACATTAGCATTGTTTAAGCGTTTTGAATTAAATTCCCAAGGAGCCTTTTGATGAAAACTGATTTTCTAACGATAAAAGTGGTTCCACTGGAACCACCTGGGGCCAAATCAAAATTCCAAAACCTTCATGCACATCTAGAGATGTTACCTGAACACATTAGCATAGTTTAAACATTTTGAATTAAATACCCTAGGAGCCTTTCGATGAAAATTGATTTTCTAACCATAAAAGTGGACCACTGGAACCACCTGGGGCCAAATCAAAATTTAGAAACCTTCATGCACATCTACAGATGTTACCTGAACACATTAGCATAGTTTAAGCATTTCAAATTAAATACTCAATGAGCCTTTCAATGGAAACTGATTTCCTAATGATAAAAGTGGTTCCACTGGAACCACCTGGGGCCAAATCAAAATTCCAAAACCTTCATGCACATCTACAGATGTTACCTGAAGACATAAGCATAGTTTAAACATTTCGAATTAAATACCCTAAGAGCTTTCCGATGAAAACTGATTTTCTAACAATAAAAGAGGTTCCACTGGAACCACCTGGGGCCAAATCAAAATTCCAAAACCTTCATGCACATCTAGAGATGTTACCTGAACACATTAGCATAGTTTAAACATTTCAAATTAAATACCCTAAGAGCCTTTCGATGAAAACTGATTTTCTAACGATAAAAGTGGATCCACTGAAACCAACTGGGGCCAAATCAAAATTTCGAAACCTTCATACACATCTAGTGATGCTACCTGAACACATTAGTTTAGTTTATAGGATTCAAATTAAATATCCTAGAAGACTTTCGATGAAAACTGATTTTCCAATGATAAAAGTGGTTCCACTGGAACCACCTGGGGCCAAATCAAAATTCTGAAACCTTCATGCACATCTAGAGATGTTACCTGAACACCTTAGCATAGTTTTAACATTTCAAATTAAATACCCTAGGAGCCTTTTGATGAAAACTGATTTCCTAATGATAAAAGTGGTTCCACTGGAACCACCTGGGGCCAAATCAAAATTCTGAAACCTTCGTGCACATGTAGAGATGTTACCTGAACACCTTAGCATAGTTTTAATGTTTCGAATTTATTTATTTATTTATTTATTTATTTATTTATTTATTGGTATTTAAGGTCACATATTTCTGCACAATGGCTAACCATGAACGTGACAGTTTTATGGGTGGAGGAAGCCGGAGTACCCGGAAAGAACCACCGAGCAACGGCGAGCAACTGTCAGCTCCCCAACATACCAACTCCACACAAGCAGGGTTAGCATTGGTTGAAGACAGGTGCACCATCGACATGCAGTATGCCTTAATACACAGCGTCACCATGCCCCCAAGTGGGCAATGGGGGTGAAGTGTCTTGCCCAAGGACACAACGCGGTTGCTGCAGGTGGGATTTGAACCGAGGACCTCTCGGCTTGCAGCCTGCACCTCTACCAACTAAGCCACCGTGCCCCCAATTTTCGAATCAAATACCCTAGGAGCCTTTCAATGAAAACTGATATTCTAAAGATAAAAGTGGTTCCACTGGAACCACCTGGGGCCAAATCAAAATTACGAAACCTTCATGCACATCTAGAGATGTTACCTGAACATGTTAGCATAGTTTAAACATTTTGAATTAAATACCCTAAGAGTGTTCTGATAAAAATTCATTTTCTAACGATAAAAGTGGTTCCACTGGAACCACCTGGGGCCAAATCAAAATTTTGAAACCTTCATGCACATCTAGAGATGTTACCTGAACACATTAGCATTTTTGAGCATTTCAGAGTAAATACCCTGGAAGAATTTCGATGAAAACTGATTTTCTAATGATAAAAGTGGTTCCACTGGAACCACCTGGGGCCAAATCAAAATTCCAAAACATTCATACACATCTAGAGTTGCTACCTGAACACATTAGCATAGTTTAAATGTTTCGAATTAAATACCCGAGGAGCCTTGCAATGAAAACTGATTTTTTAACGATAAAAGTGGTTCCACTGGAACCATCTGGGGCCAAATCAAAATTTCGAAACCTTCATGCACATCTACAGATGTTACCTGACCACATTAGCATAGTTTAAGCATTTCGAATTAAATACCCTAGGAGCCTTTCGATGAAAACTGATTTTCTAACAATAAAAGTGGTTCCACTGGAACCACCGGGAGCAAAATCAAAATTCCGAAACCTTCATGCACATCTAGACATGTTACCTGAACACATTAGCATAGTTTAAGCATTTCGAATTAAATACCCTAGGAGCCTTTCGATGAAAACTGATTTACTAACGATAAAAGTGGTTCCACAGGAACCACCTGGGGCCAAATCAAAATTCAGAAACCTTCATGCACATCTACCTGAACACATTAGCATAGTTTAAACATTTCGAATTGAATACCCTAAGAGCCTTTCAGGGTGTGACGTACGGACGAATGGACGGACATTCTAATAAATGGGTACTTAGGTGACTATTTTTACGGGACTACAATAAAATGCATGTCCATTATACTAAAACAAGTGATTTTGGGAAAAATTTTTGGGGTGGTAGCAAACCCTGACCCTAATCTTTACGGACTCTAACCCTACACCCCCCACCCTCTATTCTAAACCCCACCCTAGACTAATGAAAATGGCTATTTTTTTAGGGTACGTTATCATAAAATGTATGTCCATTCTATTAAAACAAGTTTTGGGGAAAAATTTTTTTGGGGTGGTAGCAAACCCTAACCCTACCCTTTACTGACCCTAACCCCACCCCACCCCAACTCTAAACCCCACCCTAGAAAATTGGGATTTACTTGTGGGACTAGCCACCTAAATCGCGGTAGACACCTAACCCCCGTTTATACCGATAATTAGCCCCCTAAGTAGTCATTTATGAGTGCGGACGGACGGACAGACGGATGGATGGACGGAGATCACGACTATATCACTGCATTTTTGAAAATGCGGGGATAAAAATATATACGCGACAGCGTGAGTGTGTAGGGGGGGGGGGGGAATTCAAATATATGTCGAAACTTCCTCACCCACATTACTTAATCATTGCTGACGCAGACAGCAATAATATAGAGACTTATCATAAAGCTACCCACGTCTCAATACTCCGTAATGCCACTGAGAGCGGAGAATGACATGAAGAATAAAACTTCCCTTAAAGAAGAAAACTTTCTAATGGGGAAGCTTCTGGTGAATGCTCAATAGCAGACCCCATAACCTCAATGAAATCAATAGAAACAAATGAATTGAAGGATACACATATCCTATCATTCATTCCCATGAAAACGGCTGAGCGTCAATGTATGCGCTCAAAAGCCTTATACTAGTGGCACAAATAATGGAAACTAGTATTCCCATGCGTCGAAAACTTAACTATCCTGAAGAGATCTCACATAAGATCATATAATAGTCAAACAGTTAGAATATGAGCAAGATATAGTCTGCGCTTACTTCTTAAGCATTGACTGCTAATTGGAAGATAAATAACCCAAGCAGTACGAATAGCTAACTGACTTATTTAACAACAGAATGAACATAAACGTCCCTTCTATTGAAAAATAATGACAACAGAAGCCTTACTTCTCTTCTGATAAACTCTGATGTGCATAGAGAGCCCCTCGGACTCAGGATTGTAACGCAATATGTGAACTCACATCCGAAATAATTGAGAAAACCATAATATATGCCCAAACTTGACCTTATGTTAAAAGATTCTCTAAAACAAATCAGGTCAAGAGGGAAAAACGTCTACCACTCCAGTTAATAACTGGAGTAGACATGTGTGTAAGCAACCCATCGAAATAACATTCCAAGCCACTCCACACACCGGCGCATAAAACTATCGCTGTTAATGTGTCAAATAACAGATAAAAGCAAGCCAAATGGATGGTTAATTCGCTCCGTGAAACAGATGAACCAGCCAAATGAATAGTGGGATACATGAATCCTATCATAAATCCCATGAGACATTATCTAGTTCACAAAACAAGTGATCTAAAGAACTATACTCGCTGCAATTGCCGAACGTTCGCTTATCGAAAGATAACTATAAATAACCTAATTATCCACTTCCAGTCAAAATCGGCCGGACCGAGTTCTATAAGAGCCTCGGACCACCAGCTCAGGGGAGTCTGATCAGTATCTCAGTCTGACAAGAAACCCCTATCCAAGTGGCTGTATAGACAAACCTAAAGAATTATATATAGGAGAGATACCTATACCTTCGCAATGAGCCTTATAAGCGAATTGAGTCTAGGACAAACTGTCCTATTCTTTTGTTGGCTGTAGTCGATTAGACCCCAACTTAAAGAGTCGAGAATAGATGCTTTCTTGCAGTTTAATCCTACAATAATGAAAGGTTACCATCAAAGGCTTAGGTATACCTATACCTTGTTATGAGTCCCAATAGACGATTTGAGTCTAGGACAACCTCTCGTACTCTTTCTGCTGGTGATGGTACATTAGACCCCAGCTTAAAGAGACGAGAATTGATTCTTATAGTAAAACTAGAGTTGGAAGACTAAAGCAACCTATGGCAAGTTTTCCACCTAGTCAAATGCAAAGATGAAGACACAAGGCTTTGTTGCATCAGCATAACTCTCACTTAACATTAGTTAAGACCGAGAAATAAATACTATGTCTGGAAAAAATTTTAAAAGGTACAAACGACCACAAAATTCCTTCCATATAGACAATGCATCACAGTACTTAACATTAGGTACATAAGACCATGAGACTAAACTTGCTCTGACTAAGAAATTATCTTCTCAATTGCATCCGAGCAAACAGCTAAATGATGAAGGTAAGGCTAAAACTAGGATCGTAGCCTGCTCAATCAACACTGAAGAACTCTCAACATCTTTCCCTGTTGTTTTTAAAAGTAGGTGAAACATCACAAACGATTAAAAATACAGAGGAAGAAGATAAGAAACCGAATTACTTTTTCCGACGGAAGATAAATATGGTGTTGTATACAGAATCGAAGATCTGTGACACCCATGTAGACTTAACCGGAAAGAGATCGTATTACCCTGCCCTTAACCAGATGAAGTCAGCGTCAAACTATGTTCGCGGTTTCTCATAATTGCACGCAGCATTTTGAATCACTGGAACAAGATCAAGGAAATGATAATGTATGATATCTATATCATCCAAGAGTTGTTCCGGAAATTTCGTCGAATTGCACTAAGTTCAAATTTGGGCTACCATAGCGAGTCCAAATATTGACCTATGGATCCGATTTGAACAAACTTGAATCTGACCCCCCTAGAGATGTTGTATACCAAATGTGAAAGCATTCTGACAAGTGAACCTGAAGAAGAAGATTTTTGAAGAAATTCCCTCATATTGTACTAAGTTAAATTTCATGTTCCCATATGGAGCCCAAATATTAACCTAGGCACTCGAATTGAACAACCTGGAATTTGTCCCCCCTAGAGATGTTGTATACCAAATATAAAAGCATTCCGACTGGTGGATCTGAAGAAGAAGATTTTTAAAGAAATTTTCTCATATTGCACTAAGTAAAAATTTGGGCTACCATAGTGAGCCCAAATATATACCTAGGGATTTGATTTGAACAAACTTGAATCTGACCCCCATAGAGATGTTGCATACCAAATATCAAAGCATTCTGACTGATGGATCTGAAGAAGAAGATTTTTTTAAATTACCCTCCATATTGAACAAAGATAAAATTTGGGCTTCCGTAGGAAGCCCAAATATTAACCTAGGGACTTGGTTTGAACAATCTAGAATCTGACCCTCATAACAATGATGTATACCAAATATTAAAAGATTCTGACTGGTGGTTCTGAAGAAGAAGATTTTTAGAGAATATTCCCCATATTACCCTATGTTAAAACTTCGGGCTCCTGTAGAGAGCCCAAATATGAACCAATGAGCTTTATTTCAACAAACTTTTATCTGACCCCCCTATGAATGCTGTATACCAAATATCAAAAGATTCTGATGATTGGTTCTGGAGAAAAGATTTTTTTTAATTTTTGCAAATATGCTGACTCAGCATTTTTTCGATGCCCATTACAGAACACCCTAACATAACCGATGGCAATTTTTTTTTACCATTCAATTCTACTGGTCATAAGGATACTTCATACCAAATAAAAGCTCTCTGTTCCGTGGGGTTTGGGAAATATGGGCGTTTGAAAATATTTCTATTTTTAGCTCCCAGGGTTCCCACGGGGATGCGGGAATTTTTTTTTTTGCATGGGTCAAGTACTTATGACCCAATACTACCACAAACCAAATTTGGTTCATACCGGACCATCGGTTCAGAAAATAGAAATTTTGGGCGGGGCCAAAAATCTTACCCCTCCTATTACAAAGCCAAATATTACTTTACGAACTTCGTTTGAACAAACTTGATTCTACACCTCATATGGAAGCTCCATAGCAAATATCAAGTCATTGCACACACTGGTTCTTGAGAAGAAGATTTTTAAAATATTTTGGAGCATTTTCCCCCACTCCCTCCCTATGGGGCCGGGCATACTGAGTTGAACAAAAATGAAATGCCCCTTTGGGACCATCACTCACACAAACTTTCACTTGAATTGGCCCAGTGGCTTTGGAGGAGAAGACCAAAACATGGTGTTGACGGACGACGGACGACGGACGGGAAGCGATTAGATTAGCTCAGCTTGACTTTGTCAAGATGAGCTAAAAACTATAGTGACCTTTTGATGAGAGGACCACTGAGTCCCCTCGCCGTAATAGGACCGATATTGTCCACTCACCTAACACAAACCATGACGCCCGTCATTCAGATTATCAAATCTGATACATGGAGCAGAATTAGTGGTAGTACCTCAAGTAAACTCATTACAATGACCGAGTAAATAAAGGAAATGTTTCCTCTATTTGCCATACTATTAGATAAAAATAATTACCTAAAACTAATATATGTCATTGTACCACCACCAAATCTACATATAATATAAGATAATATTAAATATAATCAATGAAATAAATATATCCAAAAGAAAAACTCTTTCAAAAATAAAATAAATATTTTTGAAAAAATTTTCCTAAAAAAAAAGGGAATGATGAGCCTAAAAAAGCCTAAGTGTGGACAAAATTATAAAAACTGTGTAAAATTAACTACCACACTATCAGAATATTTAATGTTACTTACAACTCTTGTTCCTAAATAAAAATAGGAAACTACCTAAAGATGTAAACAAAACACCGGAATCAAGACCCCAGGCAACACGGCCCGAAGTCAGTAACAGAAACAAGACTATCCGATGTAAAGCAAGATCTTCCTGGATGTAAGATGCATGACCAAAATGCCCGAACACCCTAAGGATGAGGATGTAACCCTGGGGATGTACAGAATAATTTTCTGCATAAAACGTTAAACTCCCAATAAATTTTATAAAAAATCTTTATTAAAACAAGCCAAAAAGCTTGGGAGCTTAACTGGGGAGACCAAGTGAAGGCAGGGAAGGAATACTAAATAAACAGTGGATAGATCATAATCAATCAGAGATAACATCAGGCTCATGTCCCGAAATTAGGGAATATGAACTAATTTTAATAAAAAATAAATAAACAGCTGCGCCACGAGCACATGATACGCCCGTTATTAATTACAAGAGGGAACCACACAATATGAGTATACATGTGTACTTGTCAGGTTACATATACTTGCCACCAAAAAATCATGAAAATTGCTCAAAGTCCAACATGTGGAAAATTGCCTATATTTTGATGAATAAAGTCCCATAACTCTGGAATGACAAATAGGACAGCGACACAAATCGAAAGGGAGATTCCTTCTATCAACATATACTTGCAACCAAAAAATCATGAAAATTGCTCCAAGCATTTTCAAGTTATTGTTCGACATGTGAAAAATAAAGTCCCATAACTCTGGAATGACTAATCGAGCGGCGACACCAACTGAAAGGGAGCTTCCTTCCATCAACATAAACCACCTACCAAAAAATCATGAAAATCTCTCAAAGCGTTCTCGAGTTATCGCACGACATGTAAAAAATCGACAATTTTCTAAGTAATAAAGTCCCATAACTCTGGAATGACTAATCGAACGGCGACACTAAACAAAAGGGAGCTTCCCTCCATAGATATACACCACCTACCCAAAACTCCCGAAAATCTCTCAAAGCGTTCTCAAGTTATCGCACGACGTGTAAAAAATCAACAATTTTCTCAGTAATACAGTCCCATAACTCTGGAATGACTAATCGAACGGCAACACTAAACGAAAGGGAGCTTCCCTCCATCGATATACACCACCTACCCAAAAATCACGAAAATCTCTCAAAGCGTTCTTGAGTTATCGTACGACGTGTAAAAAATCAACAATTTTCTAAGTAATAAAGTCCCATAACTCTGGAATGACAAATCGAACGGCAACACTAAACAAAAGGGAGCTTCCCTCCATCGATATACACCACCTACCCAAAAATCATGAAAATCTCTCAAAGTGTTCTTGAGTTATCGTATGACATATGACTGGACGGACAGACGGACGGACAGACGGACAGCGGTATACCATAAAACGACCCTTTTTTTTGAAAACGGGCGTATAAAAATTACAGCCCTGAAGGTATCAAACCACCATTTCTTCCTTCCTTCATCCAGTTTTGTCTTTGGATCCACCAATTTAACCATTGATTTGTGTCTGGCATTATTATTGAGATTTAAAAGCACAAATATCAGTTTGTTGTTATCTGACAAGGGCCAAACAAAAAATAGGCTGATGAAATCATCAGATGCTTACCCATACGCACAACGAATAGAAAGCTGTATGACGGAGGGCCACCACGGATGCCGACATTATGTACACCATACATGGTATGGGTACATATAGAAATGGATTGGAGGAGTGTCTAATTTGATGGATAAAGGGTTAATATCTGAGGATCAAATCATCAGATTTACACCAAAAACTATACAGCTCAGCAAATAAGTAACCTGAACACAAATATAAAGTAACTAGACAATCCAAGCAATATTTTTCAAGTTATCAAATGCCAAAGAGATTGGAGGAATTTTCAATTTGAAGGGTAAAGGGTTAATATCTCAGGATCAAATCATCAGATTTACACCAAAAACTATACAGCTCGGCACATCAGTAACCGGAACACAAATATAAAGTAACTTGACAATCCAAGCAATATTTTTTAAGTTATCGAATGCCAAAGGGATTGGAGGAATTTTCAATTTGAAGGATAAAGGGTTAATATCTCACGATCAAAATAACAGATTTACACCAAAAACTATACAGCTCGGAACATCAGTAACATAAAGTAACTGGACAATCCAAGCAATATTTTTCAAGTTATCAAATGCCAAAGGGATTGGGGGAATTTTCAATTTGAAGGATAAAGGGTTAATATCTCAGGATTAAATTATCAGATTTACACCAAAAACTATACAGCTCGGAACATCAGTAACCTGAACACAAATATAAAGTAACTTGACAATTCAAGCAATATTTTTTCAAGTTACCGAAAGGGATTGGAGGAATTTTCAATTTGAAGGATAAAGGGTTAATATCTCAGGATAAAAAAAAACAGATTTACTCCAAAAACTATACAGCTTGGCACATCAGTAACCTGAACACAAATATAAAGTAACTTGACAATCCAAGCAATATTTTTCAAGTTATCGAATTCCAAAGGGATTGGAGGAATTTTCAATTTGAAGGATAAAGGGTTAATATCTCAGGATCAAATCATCAGATTTACACCGAAAACTATACAGCTCAGCAAATCAGTAACCTGAACACAAATATAAAGTAACTAAACAATCCAAGCAATATTTTTCAAGTTATCGAATTCCAAACGGATTGGTGAAATTTTTAATTTGAAGGATAAAGGGTTAATATCTCAGGATCAAAATAACAGATTTACACCAAAAACTATACAGCTTGGCAAATCAGTAACCTGAACACAAATATAAAGTAACTTGACAATCCAAGCAATATTTTTTAAGTTACCGAATGCCAAAGGGATTGGAGGAATTTTCAATTTGAAGGATAAAGGGTTAATATCTCAGGATCAAAATAACAGATTTACACCAAAAACTATACAGCTTGGAACATCAGTAACCTGAAGATATATATAAAGTAACATGACAATTGGATTTGTATTTATTGAGTTATCTCATGCCAAAGGGATTGGAAAAATTCTCAATTTGAAGGATAAAGTGTTAATATCTCAGGATCAAATTATCAGATCTACACCAAAAACTATACAGCTTGGCACATCAGTAACCTGAACACAAATATAAAGTAACTTGACAATCCAAGCAATATTTTTCAAGTTATCAAATGCCAAAGAAATGGATACTGACACCGGACGGATGGACGCTCCAACATTTCGAGTTTATGGGCTACCAAAAAAACATTTTGTATGTCCAAAACCTTATTTTACCCAGAACCCCACCTCCTCCATCCTAGAACTTATATTTAACCCTAACCCCACCCCTCTACCCAAAAACCACACCCTAACCCTAACCCTACCCCACCCTGACCCCAAACCCTAAAAGCCCACCCAGACCCTAACCCCCACCCACCCCCGGGACCTAACCCCCAACCTTAAGCCCTGCTCTGGGGCTACCCCTAACCCCACCCCACTGCAACCCCACCCCTGACCCAACCCCCACCCTAGCCAAACCAATAGGATTAGGAGCTATTTTTCGGTTTAGGGGCTACTAAAAATAAAACCCCACCCCTGACCCCAACCCTAACCCCCCTGGGACCTAACCCTCCCCAACCGTAAGCCCTACTCTGGGGCTACCCCTAACCCTAATCCCACCCCACTCCTAACCCTAACACTACCTTAATTTGGAGGTAGCCCCTAATAATAATATCCCCTAAACCTCCAATGTTGGCCTGGACAGACGGACGGATGGATGGACAGACGGATGGATGGACACTCTATTTTTTCGGACTTGAGCTTTTTGGAAATGCCCCAACCCCCCAAAACCTTAATTTACCCAGAACCCCACCCCCACCACCCTAGAACTTTTATCTGAGCCTAAACCACTCCTCCACCCCAAAACCACACCCTAACCCAACCCCACCTTGACCCTAACCCTAAAACCCCACCCCACCCCTGACCCTAACCCCCACCCCCTGGAACCTAACCCTCCAACCTTAAGCCATACTCTGGGGCTACCCCTAACCCCACCCCACTCCTGACCCTAACTCTACTCTAGGCAGCCCTAACCCTTAAAAAAAGTTATGAGCTTAGCTCATAATCCGGGCTTAGCCCATAATCATCGGACGGACGAATCTTTTTCCCCGTAACTCCCGAATGGTAGCACAGACAGACGGACGGACAAAGGATGGACGAACGACGGATGCCCAAACCCCCCCCCCCCCCCCCCCCCCCCACGGTGCCAGCATTATGTGTACCATACATAGTATGGGTACAAATAAAAATGATTTATTTGGCGTCAGATTTGGTGACTTCCTGGAGTCTGCACATGCGCGGAGTGATAAATGTATGGAGGGCCAGTTAGGACTTCTAATTTTCGGTTTTGCATGCAAATTTTGGGGATTGGGGGGCGAAATTTGTGTTTGGCCCTATATATTTTGGGGTTAGCACCAGCTAAGTCTGGGTCATGGTTACAGTATAAAAATAAGGTTTGTCATTAATTTTCTTTTTTTCTATTTGTGGTGTTTTAAGAACACTTTCAATGCCCAGGTGATATTGTGTCAAACAGTCTATGACTGGAGGAAGCAGAATCCTTTGTAAATCACTAGAAGCTTGATTTTTATAAGATAAGACAGAACTTTGTGTGTGGATGAGTAGAGTAAAGGAGAGAGTAAAGGAGAGAAAACATTTTGCTCATCACCTGACACAATTAGAAAGAATTTACCTATTCCTAAAGAACTCTGAAGTCTATTTTCTAGCATTTCATTCAAATATGACAATTACGTGTTCGAAATTTTTTTGCAATTGTTCCAACTATGGGCAGCCATCTTGAATTTCGGACCGGACCCCAAAACACTCGTTCACATCCCATGGTCATAACAAAGGTACCCAAGAAGTTTTGTAAAGATCGGTTCATAAATACGGCCTCTAGCCCGAGCCGTACTGAATTGCTGACGGACAGACGGCCAGATGGACGACAGATGACTGGCCATGGCATAAGCTCAAATTTGGCTTTGCCAAAGTTGAGCTAACAACTGACAATATGTTAAGTTCTATACCTTATTGTTTATGCATTCAAAAGAATAATAAGAGGTGTAGGCTGTGATAAAGGAATTTAGACTTGAACTCGTGCGTCCCTCATGGTTGATCGATCAGAACGAAAATGAAAAAATTTATAGTAATTTATATATTTTTTATACTTACCAATGACCCAGACTTAGCTGGTGCTAACTCAAAAATATCTAGGGCCAAACACAAATTTTGCCCCCCCCCCCCCAATTCCCCAAATTTGCATGCAAAACCGAAAATTAGAAGTCCTATCTGACCCTCCATACATTTTACCCTCCGCGCATGCGCAGACTCCAGGAAGTCACCGAATCTGGCACCAATAAATCATTCTGTGTAAAAAAAGATTATAATAATTCAGCGGGGAGGTATGTGTGCTCAGTACTGCCCACTCATGGGAGGGCCATGTCACAACCGATAATGTTACAACGCCGCATAATGTTACACCAACGCATAATGTTACAAAAAATGTAGTAAACAACCGATAATGTTATAAACTCTGCATAATGTTATAACTTTTTTCAACCCGTTATGTTATAAAAATCAACGCATAATGTTATAACTTTTTTCAACCCGTTATGTTACAATAAATTAACCGATAATGTTATAACTTCAAATAAACATATCTTTGGTAATTTATACTGTCATGGCATCAGTTTCAGGTGGAGACCGTCGGTCTGTATTTGAGGGAACTCTTCAGTTCCCAGTGTAGAATTGCACCATTCTGACTTTAAATAATATATATCATTATTGTAATAAACCCATTTCTGTGATAAATTACGCGTCCATTATATGGTCGGACATTAGGTAAGGATACTATCCTATATTTTAAGGATACTAAACCCACAGAATCCCCCTTTTCGTCGTATGAAGCAATGAAAGCTGTGAAAATGAGCACGGTGCACGCAAAATCCAACATCTCAAAAGGAAAGCTATGAAAATGAGCGCAATGAGTACCTCTTCATACGTTTCATACCCTCATTAAGGATACTATCCGACCTTTATCTGGGAGTGTTTTCTGGTGTGTTTGGGTCAGTTTTCTGAAGATTGTCGGGTTGTTTGGATTAATTTGATATCTATTGTCGGGTTCTTAGGGGTGAGACAGAGCATGTGTCCCCATAACAACACCCACGTGCACTATCATGACAACCCAACATGACCGCCAAGCCACATGACATGACATCACTTCCCCCGGTCCTGCCCGGGGTCCTACAAAATGGCTCATTTTCAACATACATAACTACTCAACACCATCACCGCCACAACACCAACATCAGCACAACTCCTCCTCCACAGCCTCCTCCTTCTCCCTATACTGCCTGTTCTAGTGATTCCGCCTTTTCCAGAACCTGTAATCCCAAATTCATCACTTCTACTTCTTCCAACATCTCCACCATCTATATTATCATAACGTCTAGCACTACTCCCTTATAGCATTCTCAGATAGCCTTCTTTGCACAATCACCCTGATGTACTAATTCATGACCTCCTCTCTTTGTCAGCCTAATCCCTGCCCACCCCTTCCAGTCCTCCTAAACCCCATTCCTCTTCCTACCCAGTGTCGCATCTTATTCTTACTACCAACCTGCCACATCCACCATATGTACCTCGCTCCATCCAACTTTTTGACCTCTTTTAACTCCACCTCATTTTTGTTCACTGTTAGTTGTTAAAATGTCAAATTAATGAACAATAAGATATTCTTATGACTAAGAAATATGCGACAAATGAGTTTTAGATGCCCAAAACAAGCAGAAACAGAGGCATTTGCCCATCCTCAAAGGCGTCAGGGGACTATGGTACACTACATTTCTGGAAGCGGAGTCTACGCATGTTGGTAAACATACCAACTGGATAAAATAGCACTCCCCCCCCCACCACCCCTGCCTTCACCATGTTGGGCACTGGATGATCATGGTAATGACGTCACACGATTGAGTTACCAGGATAATCCGTGTCTATGTAAAGTGACAAGGTCATTCTATGATAAATCCCCGGGAATTGGGGGAGGGGGTATCTTCTCGCCTTAACCAGAGCAGAAACCTTTAGTATAAATATTACATACCTTTATGCGGCAATAAATGGTAAGTGTTGTAAAGTCCACCTACAATAGCTCTAACTGGAATTAGTATACAGAAGTTATAACATTATCGGTTAATTTGTTGTAACATAACAGGTTGAAAAAAGTTATAACATTATGCGTCGATTTTTATAACATAACGGGTTGAAAAAAGTTATAACATTATGTGGAGTTTATAATATTGTCGTTTGTTTTTTTGTAACATTATGCATTGGTGTAACATTATGCGGCGTTGTAACATATCGGTTGTAACAGGCCATTCCCGTCTGGGTCAATGGTAAGTATAAAAAGTTAAAAAATTTATAGTAATTTATATATTTATTATACTTACCAATGACCCAGACATAGCTGGTGCTAATTCTCAAAATCTAGGGCCAAACACAAATTTTGCCCCCCAATCCCCAAAATTTGCATCTAAAACCGAAAAAATCATGTCCTAAATGGTCCTCCATACTTTTCCTCCACTGCGCATGTGCAGTGTCAAGGAGGTCTCGAAATTGGCGCCAATTATCATTCTTACAAGCAGTGCCTGGTCAGCGCTATGTACTCAGCGGGGAGGTATGAGTTCCCAACTCCTGGGAGGGCCATCCCCATCTGGGTCATTGCTAAGTATAAAAAATATATAAATTACTATAAATTTTTTAACATTTTTATACTGTACCAATGACCCAGACATAGCTGAATAGAAAAAAGGCTGGAGGGCCTAGGACATAGAGGAAAATCCAATAAGCTCAACTATATATAATAGAGTTATCTCCTCGAGGAGAAAAGGAGGATTAGGCTTTACATGTATCTTTCTTATTTTGATAAATTAGAAAGACCTAACCCCTTTCATAATTGAGCATAATAACATCCATGTTCTCTATTAACATCCAGTATAGTATATATATACTTTATAATAATGATTTTTAAAGTAAGCCAATAAATAAAGTAAGTCCAGAGAATTGAGACTCTTTATACTCATTAAAAGTGTCCGAGGATTGTATATTAACGCCCGTTTGACACGTGACATATACAAATGCTTCACACTGAGCTACACTTTAAAAATATGACATGAATGAATTTAAACATTAGCTTTACACTTTAAAACCATCCCGGTACCGACTCGGAATTACTGACTCCGGAGGAGGTATCCCCTTGCATTTCACTATAAAGCAGGTGACCTAAGGGAACACCCTCCCCTTCCCCTTGCCCTGGGTCAAATAGCCCAGAGAGAAGAGGGCAGCAGGACAGAGTCACTGCCAGAACAGAAAGCCTGCATAACTATAGTTGCAACTGTTTAGTGGACGACATTCTGAGCAACAGATAACGGACCTAAACAATTCAGGTCTCCAGAAATGGACTCAATATTTCTAAGATAAAAATTCGTGAATGTGGATGGCTGAGACCAATATGCAGCCTTCATTAAATCTGTAATAGCAACACTATTTGCGTAAGCCCAAGATGTAGAAAGAGCTCTTACTTCATGAGCCGAAATCTTAAGCACAGACTGCTGAGTTGAAGATAGATTATCATAAGCAGTACGGATAGTTAATTGAATCCATCTAGCAATAGAATGGACCATAATGTCCTTTCTATTAGGCATCAGAGACAGAAAGAAGCGTTTTCGTCCCTTTCTGATAAACTGAGATCTTCGTTTATAAATACGTAAAGCTCTAACCGGACAGAGTAAAGGTCTATGCCCGTCTGAAGACGGAAGGGCCTTAATAACAATAGGTTCCGGATATTTATTAGGAGCCTGATTCTTAGCCAAAAATCCAACATTAGTAGTAAAGGTAATAGTGTTCCCGACACTACGATAGTGAGAATCGTCCACAGATAGTGCATGAAGCTCACTGACTCTTCTAGCAGAAGAGAAAGCTAAGAGAAATGCTGTCTTATAAGATAAGAATTTGAAGTCCACTGTCTCAAGAGGCTTAAATGGCTTTTCTTTTAGTTTAAGAAGAACCCAAGCAAAATTCCATTTAGGAATTAATCTAAGGGTTCTAGGTCTATTTATCGAGAAGTTTCTAACTAATTTAGATAAAGAGACATTAGATCCAATTTGTAAACTATCATGGTGTGCATAGGTATCAGATAACATAGACCTATAACCTTTATTAGTACATCACATGACAAATCCCCGTATTCTCATTGGCTGTATTGATAAGGACTATGAAAGCATAGTGCCCGGAGTCAAGCATAGTGCCCGGAGTCATGCAATAGTGCGCACGCATTGCAAACCGAATCCCGAGGGGATTCCCCTTTTCTTCTGAGCAGACGGCAAATGTGGAGAAGAATAGAAATAAAATGAGTGTTTCGAGATTCGCAAACGAGAATGTTAATTCTTTTCTTGAACAACATCAGAGCCGAAAGACTGTTAGTTTAACCAAATATGCTGTCAATATTCTCCGGCAGTTCTGTTCTGACAGAAAAAGGAATGGTGCATTTGAAACGTTAGATGTTGGAAGATTAACGGAACTACTGAAACACTTTTATACAAACGTTAGAAATCGCGATGGTGATTTGTATTCCAAAAGCAGTATTTGTGCCATTCGTCAAGGAATAAGAAGATATTTGCAAGAACCCCCACATGAGAGACACTTTGATATAACAGACCCAGCTTTCAAAGGTGCTAATCATGTATTCGACAGCATGTTGAAGAAAACAAGAGAAGACGGAAAAGGAACAGTCCGACACAAAAAACCCATTCCGCCAGGTAACTATAAAAAATACATAATAAAAAAAAACACAACAAAACTCGAAAGTGAACAAGTCAGTGTCTGCAATAGACAGTGGTGTTGTAATTATTTGTTCTCGTATAAATACACAGTCTTGTTAATTACATGAAATAGACAAGTGTTGTTTATTACTCAAATCGACAAGAGACACGTAAGAACAGTTGTGAGAGAAAGTAAATAAATAACGGGCAGCAATGTTTGCTGAAAGTTATCATAAACATGAATAAATAAATAGATAAATTACGGGGAGCAATGTATGTTGAAAGTTATCATAAACATGAATAAATAAATAAATTGTAGACCTATCAATTAAATAGTTTTGAATAAGAGTGTTAGAGAGGGCACTGAATATTATTTATCTTCGATCACAATAAACTATTGTGACTGACCGTGTAAACGTTTATTCTGCTTTGATACTTAGTGTTTCATTCTATTTCAGGCGATCTAAGGAAATTATATCAGCACCCAATTGTGTTTAATCCGGACATTCTAAGAGGTCTTTTGAATAAAGTAATGTTTGAGCTTTTATTTTACTTTTGTCGGAGAGGGAGAGAAAACATTCGAGAAATTAAAGCTTGTGATTTTGTAGTTAAAACTGATGACACTGGAAGAAAATACATCCTGAAAACTACTTCTGAGCGAACAAAAAATCACACAGGTGACGAATGAGGATGAAGGTGATGGACCTAGAATGTATGAAACTGGCACAAAAATGTGCCCTATTAATAGTTTTCAACGATATCTTATATAACGAAACCATGAGTGTGATGCATTCTTTCAAATTCCCAAAAATTCATTCCACGAGAATGCCGAATGTTGGTTTGAGCGAAGGGCAATGGGAAAAAATTCCATAGGAGAGTTCATGGTAAAAATGTCTAAACAAGTTGGTCTTTCTGATACATATACCAACCACTGTGTGCGTGCTACGACCATAACAATTCTTAATGATTGTGGATTCAAAGATCGCGATATTATTTCTTTATCAGGACACAGAAATGAAAAATCATTGGCAAGTTATGTTTCGGACACAAGAGCTGATGTCAAACGAGGTATGTTCAGAAATGCCTGCAGCGAGGAATGCTGTTGAGAAAACAACAACGCATCTCTCTTTCCAGTCAGCAAATTCCACAGTATCAGCACCCGAATTATTAGATACCAATATTGATGACGACGATCTGATAAGTGCGTTGGAAGAAATCGAGTGTTCAAAAAACTCAACATCAATTGACATTCGAAAGCAATACAAAGAAATATGCAACAAAATGCAGTATTGTGCCCCAAAATTCAATTTCAGCAATTGTGTTGTAAATATTTACAATAATTAAAATGTGCTTGTACATCAGAGGAAGTACCCATAACACGTTCAATGGGGTGAACATTAATAAAACTTTAGTGCCATGAATAATGGAATTTCTATAGTGCCTCACAAGCTCTGTTAATACCACCATATGTGAGACGTTGATTCGGTTGTATGATATCTCGTGTTAACCAGTTATGTGCCACATGATTGGTTGATCGGTTTCATGTGTTTATTTACATTATTCTACTTTACCCATTGAGTTCGAATCCAGTTGATAGTTTAATGTTTTCCTGACATTTTCATGTTATTAATTTCATTGTTTTATTTTGGATAGTAAAGTGTTAGTTATCTCTCCGTTCCTTCTTTAATATGTTGTGGAGATGGTCTGGGTGTGATGTACTAAACCCATTAATGCCTTCCGTTTTGGGCACTATGCTCTCATAGTGTTGCTTCGGGAACCAAATAGTGCCCTCGCTATCGCTCAGGCACTATTGCATCCCTCAGCAACACTATGAGAGCATAGTGCCCTCAACAGAAGGCATTAATAGGTAAATAGTAACAGGCTGCAGTTTGATCTCATCAAACAAGTATACTAGAAAGTTTGCAATGTCTGGAATGGAGGGATCAAAAATGTCAACAGAATGATCCTTTCACCAATGACAAAAGACCTTCCACTTAGCCGCATAGTTTAGCGAAGAGGAGGTCCTCCCAGTCAGAAATTGCGTCCACTGCTCGTCCTGTAAAATGCTTGCCATGCAAGAAGGACCGCACAACGGAAATACGTGAAGGTTGAGACCTTGCGGGTTGTGATGTAGTTGACGCGATTTCCCGTGCGAAAGAAGATCCCCTCGTGGAGGGAGCTTCTGCGGTATGTCCCACAGCAGACACCTGAGTAGATTTATCCACGGTCTCTGTGGAGACAGAGATGCTACCAACAGAATTTTGCATTGTGATTGTTTTATCTTTAGCAATATTTGCTGAATCAACGGCGCTGGAGGATACGCATATCCTATCATTCCGTCCGGACATGGTGACACATACGTCTGCAACTGATTGTTGAGTTGTGTCGCAAATAAGTCTATCATTGGCTGCTCCCATTGGTAGCAAATCTGATTGAATACTTGTTTGTTGAGAGTCCACTCTGATGGCAACAAGTGACCCTTCCGTGAAAGGGAGTCTGCTAATACATTCAGACGACCCGGAATATGACGGACCGAAAGTAGAACTTGATGTTCTAGTACAAACAGAAGGATTATTTCTGTTAAATTGAATAACGGAACGGAATGAGTGCCTCCCTGGTTCCAAATATACGCTACTACTGTCGTATTGTCGGACAGGATTTGGACATGTGCTTTCTGAATAATGTTCATCCAATGACGTAGTGCAAGCCAAATTGACATCATTTCCTTGACGTTTATGTGCATGCCTAGAAACTGCGGATCCCAAAGACCCTGGCACTTCGAATCCGTTGGGATCAATGTTGCACCCCAACCTGTTTGACTGGCATCCATCATAATAGTAAAACTCAGATCCGGCAACTGCAGTGGAACTCCCTGAGTCAACCACTGAATGTTTGCCCAAGTCTGAATTTCTTGTTTCACTTGATTTGACAAGAGAACATCTATATCGAGCGAATGAATCTTTACTCTCCAATTCTGAGTCAAGAAAATTTGGAGAGGACGAGTGCGTAACCGCCCCATCGGAATGAGATCCACAGCGGCTCCGCACAGACCTATCAGTCTCATGAATTCTCTTGCTGTGACTTTGTCTGAGTGAAGACAATAGCGAGCGTAACAACTGATTAATTTCGCTCTGGTTAACGGCAGACGAACGAGATTGTTGTGCGTCTCGAAGCTCATTCCCAAGTGGGTGAATGACTTGGACGGAACCAGATCCGACTTCTCCTCGTTTATTATAAAACCGAGACGTCGGAGTAATAGAAGCAGATTCTGCACATCATTCTGAAGCGTTAACTCGTTGCCGTACCTCTGAAGAATGTCGTCCAGGTAGGTCGACGCTACCGCAGACGAATAGGCTCGGAAATGTATCATTACCGAGTTCATTATTCGAGTGAAAGCCCAGGGCGCTAGGTTCAAACCGAAGCACATCGCTCGGAACTGATATACAACTCCTAGGACTGTGAAGCGTAGATACTTTCTGAATGTCGGATGTACCATGATGTGAAAGTACGCATCCTTGAGATCTATGCTTGTAGCATAGCTGTTCACCCGAATACTCGCTCTGACTGATTGAATTGTCTCCATATAGAACTTCGGAGCGACGATCAGCTTGTTTATCCAGCTCAGATCTATGACTGGATGGAATGAGCCGTCTGGTTTCGGAACCAGAAACAGATGGCTGTAGAAACCCGGTGATTCCTGGTCTTCTACGACCTCTACCGCATTCTTCTCCAGAAGAGACTGTACTTCTGATAGAAGAGCATCTCTTTTCTGCGGATTTGACAGAAGCTGAGTCCATTTTGGACTTCGAGTTAATGGAGGCTTTCGTTTGAAGGATATTCTTAGTCCTTCCGAAATTACCCCTCAAACCCAGGTGTCGTCCGTAATTGACACCCAATTGTTTATAAAACTCGACAATCTTCCGCCTACCGGAACACGATAGAGGTTCATACCATCACCTCCTGGACCTGCGAGGCTTGCGGAAGGAGAAACTACGTCCTCCACGACCCGCACATCGCCCCGTCGACCTAGGGATGTCTGACCGGTTATCTCTGCCAGAATAACGTCCCCCACGTGAGTCGCTGCCTTGACGGTCTCTAGAATAAGACCTAGAGGACACATAGGAACCTCTATAGGAACTTCTCTTGGGCGTACTTGTCCCAGAAGTGCCTGTCTTACTCTTTTCTGCTGTATCCGACTTTTTAGAAGCGGATTTGAATAGCAGAGAATCTGAAGCTTTCTTAGTTATCTGATCATAGATTGCTGAAAGCTTGCCGTCGAAGAGAAGCTCTCCGGAGACCGAAGCGACTCTGAGAGAGTTTTTCACCTTACCATCCACGCGCGTGGATGTACCTAGGGCCACGTCACGTCTAACCAACTCCAGGTTTGCCACTGAAAGGGCGGAGTTATACGTAGAATAAGCTATTGCCCTTAAAAGAACTCTTAATGAGGATTGTATATCCTGGAATTCTTTCCCTTGAAGACGTAATGATAATGCTTTAGTAAGGTGATCTGCGTATGATAAAGTGTCTAAGTTAACTCTATTAGACATAATTGTCGTTTCCAACGTCGTGGTTGGAATTGACATAGACGACGGTATAGACAATTCTAGGTCTTCAGCCTGCTCGTCTAGACACAGAGGAACTCTCGGTATGCCCTGTCCTGCCGTTTCGAATTTATTCCTTGAATTGATGAATGGCAGATGTAGAGCATTTGTGGACAAGAAACCATATTTGCTCGTTTTGGTAGCAAGCTTTTATATAGCATCATTCAATAATTCAAATGTTCTTGTGACATTATTGGATGTCCCTAAACCGATCGAAAAACTCTGTGTCCAGTGACGCTATCAGTCTCTTATCCGGCATCGCAGCATTCTGGTCCGACGGAACAACGTCTGGAAGATAATGCCGGATAAAATCTATGGCAGCTTTATGTTGTTCAGAAAGGGAAAGCTCCAGATCCTATGAATCCCTTTCGCCATCCTGTCGGACCCTATGAAGTTCTCGGTTGTCCGTACCTGATGCTTCAGCGGAGCGTACCGACCCAGCGTCGTCGGATAATTCCTGATCCAACAGAGATTCTGTCGTCTGCTGGGATGCTGCGATAAGTTGTGCTATTTGTGATAGCACGTCCGTCACTGAGGCCTGTGGAGCAGCGGTCTTACGTTGCTTTGCCGCTGGAAGCTCCCTGAACGTTGACTCCTGCATACTTTTATGCGAACGTCCGGAGTCTACAGGCCTCTTGTCCCTGGCTACCGGATGGTGTGACCTGGTCGCCGTGGAATCCCTGATCGGTGAAGCTGACTGGATATCCATGGTCATGTAGCCAAGGAGCGGTCGTGTGCGCTGCCGTGAGGATGAGGAAGCCATATTGACAGTCTCTCCGGATTGTCTATATAACGGAGCGTCCCGAGTGGCGGACGTATGCTCCGAATGTGAAACGTTTTGTACCACAATATCTGGTCCCAGATGTTGTTGTACGAGAGAGGGACCTCTCTCGCTCGCAGCCCGGATGGACCTGGATGAGCTAGGAACCGGACTAATAGGCTTCCTCCATTCTATCCTCTGATCCGTCATCACTGGGTGTGCACTTTGTCTTATTATAGTGCTCGCATCACCCAAATCTCCTTCCTGGACTGCAACGGACGAACCCGGCTGCTGAGCCATTCGATGAATGGTCACTACACCGGGCGAGCTAGCGGACACCAATGCCGTCGATCCTACTAGGGCACCTCTTAGGCAATTGACGAATTTCCATGAGCACTTTTGCCGCTAGCTCTTCATTTAACTGTGACGACGGAGGCACACTTTTGGAAGACATCACGGAAACATCACCCTGTTCTTGTTCCTCTGAAAAAGAGATTGATAAACTAGAGTGACCCTGCGGAGAAAGGACCGGCATGGCCTTTTCCCCGCTAACAACATACCGTGACACACGTTTCCAATGTTTGTCATCCCAATTGACACACACTGAGCAGGAGTTAGTGCGAGTACACTGACTACAATTAATACAATGATTATGAAAGTCAGAGGAAGATTTCCTCTTATTACAATTTGAACAATATCCTTTCATTGTGAAAAGAACACAAACAGTCCTAGTACTCGCACCAACCCCTGAAAACAAAGATACATAACATGATCCATTAACATATAGAAAAAATTGAAATCAAAAAAAATTTTTGAAAAAATATTTTTTCAGAAAAGCCCAAGTTTCTGAAAGTAACGTTGAACCCCAATGGATCCCAAAAAAGCCTAAGTGTGGACAAAAATTTTTTAAATATTTCAAAAAAATTAATGCAATACTTACGTATAATAATAATGTATCTTGTTATGATTAAACTAATACAAAGACAAGAAATCACTCTCAACAGAAACCGTTGTCAATGTAAACAAGAAGTGTATAAAAACCGGAAACATGACTCCAGGCACTGATAAACATGGCCCGAAATCAGTTACCAATTACAACACTATTTGATGCAAAACAGAGACTTCCAGGGAAGAAACTGCAGAACATCAGATGGTAGATGCAGAACACAACGCCTAAACACCCATAGGTGAGGATGTAAACATGGGGAAAAAACAGAATTCATTCTGTTACCAAGCTAAAACTCCCAAGAAATTTTAGTAATAATACTAGAGGAAGTGATTGTACCTTCGGAACAATACACAGGATTTTCCTTAGTGTTTTTACTGACTATTCTACTCAGCAAGTCCTAAGGGAGCTCCATACCAAATAAAAATTTGAATTTTTTTCGGTTTTGTGAAATGTTTTGGCAGAAAGATGTTAATTAACTACCATTTTGTGCCCTTGATTAATAGAGAAGTTTATTACAGTCATTCCTGTGAAAAGTTCAAGTCAATTGCCCCTTCCAGTCCAAAGATATCGGCTCCTGCATATTTGAGTGTTTTTGGAAGGTTTTGGCTGGAAAAACATTTTCCGCAATATGCGGATAGTTTTATTTATCAGAACTAATGAGTCTAGACATAATAAAGTAAAAAAAAAACACAAGAAAATTTTTTTCAATTTTTGGTCACAGTGTCCCGAAGCCATGTTTGAGAGCTAGCAGAAGCCAAATGAAGGACAACTCCAATTCCAAAAGACGATTACTTTTCATGTACACTGTGAATTCAACATTTCAAACCTCAGAAGCTTTCAAATCATCCCCGTTATTGTGTACTCTGACCCCAAAGTAGCCCGGTCGTAACAAAAATTTCGGACATTTGGTCGAAAATTTCAGTCCAAATCGGACCGAAAATTTTCAGTGTAGAAAAAAAAAGAATTTTTCGTCTCAAAATTGAACGAAACGCATCAAAAACCAAGAAAAGGTTTTCGATTTTTTGGCCACCATTTTGGATTAATGAAAAATTGAAACGAAATTCTTTCAATTTTCCTTATAAAGCGGTATAACTGCCTTCAATTTGGATCCCTTTTAGAGGGCTCATTATATTTAAATTTCGATATTTCAATCCAAAATGGCCGATTTTCGAGATAACTTTCCGTTTTGTGAAAAATTTTTGGCAGAAAACATAAAAAATGGAAAAAAATACTGATTATGTTTGTTTTAGATAAGAGTAATTCTGACAAGTCTGTCGACAAATTAAGTCGATAGCTCCTTTCCTTCATGAGATATTGGCCTGTGAAGGTTTGGGCGTTTTTGGGTGCTTTTGCCCAAAAAGAAATGCATTGCCCCAAATAGTGATGGTTTTATTTATTAAGACTCATGGCCGTCATTGATAGTTTTTATTTATGAGAACTAATGAATCTAGACATAATAAAGTAAAAAAAAACAAGAAATTTTTTTTCAATTTTTGGTCACAGTGTCCCGAAGCCATGTTTGACTGCTAGCAGAAGCCAAATTAAGAACAACTCCATTTTCAAAAGATGATAACTGTTCATGTACACTATGCCTTCAACATTTCTAACCTTAGAAGCTTTCAAATCGTCCCCCTTGTTGAGTACTGTGATGGCAAAGTAGCCCGGTCGTAACAAAAAAATCCAACTTTTGGTCCAAACCGAAAATTTTTCTGGTGCAAAAAAATTTTTTTTTTCGTCTCCAAATGGCCTGAAACGCATAAATAACCGAAAATAAAAATTAGATTTTTCGGCCGCCATTTTGGATTAACGAAAAATCGAAACGAAATTCGTTCGATTTTTCTTATAAAGCGGTATTACTGCCTTCAATTTGGATCCCTTTTAGAGGGCTCATTATATTTAAATATCGATATTTCAATCCAAGATGGCCGATTTCCGAGATAACTTTCCGTTTTGTGAAAAATTTTGGCCGAAAACATAAAAAATGGAAAAAAATACCGATTATGTTTGTTTTAGGCAAGAGTAATTCTGTCAAGTCTGTCAAGAAATTAAGTCGATAGCTTTCTTCCTTCATGAGATATTGGCCTATAAATGTTTGGACGTTTTTGGGCGTTTTTGCCCAACAAGAAACATTTTGCCCCAAATACTGATGATTTTATTTATTAGGACTCATGACCATCATTGATAGTTTTTATTTATGAGAAATAGTGAATCTAGACATAATAAAGTAAAAAAAAAACACAAGAAAATTTTTTTCAATTTTTGGTCACAGTGTCCCGAAGCCATGTTTGACTGCTAGCAGAAGCCAAATTAAGAACAACTCCAATTCCAAAAGACGATAACTGTTCATGCACACAGTGAATTCAACATTTCTAACCATAGAAGCTTTCAAATCATCCCCGTTGTTGAGTACTGTGATGGCAAAGTAGCCCAGTCGTAACAAAAATTTCCGACTTTTGGTCGAAAATTTCTAAGTCCAAACCGAAAATTTTTCTGGTGCAAAAAAAAATTTTTTTTTCGTCTCCAAATGGCCTGAAACGCATAAATAACCGAAAAAGAAATTTCGATTTTTCGGCCGCCATTTTGGATTGTCGGAAATTCGAATCGAAATTTTTTCAATGGTTTATACAATTCGGTTATAGAGTCTTCATTTCTAAGCCATTTTAGATGGTTCAGCATATCCCTGTCCCGAGATTGAGTTAAAAAATGGTGAAATTTTGAATTTTTTTTTCATTTCGAAAAATGTTTTGGCAGAAAGGTGTTAACTAGATACATTTTTGTACGATATGCTGATAGAGGAGTATATTGCTGACATGTCTGCGAAACTTTCAAGTCAATCGCCCTTTCCAGTCCAAAGATATGAGCTGCCGACAATTTTTGTTAAAGGGTTAACAAAAACATTTTCAGAAAAATGGGAATATGGCGAGGGCATACAACTTATGACCCTTTATGAGTACAGAAACTTTAAAAAAAATCGTTCAGAGCGTTTTCGAGAAATAGTGAAAATAAAAGTGTGGAAGAATAATAATAATAATAATAAAAAAAAAAAAAATAATAATCATTGCAATAACAAATAGATTTTCCCTTTAGGAAAATCCAAATTACAGAAAATATGCCAAAAGCATGGGAGAATAGCAAGTTGGGACTAAAGGAAAGGAAGAGAGGAAACACTGAACAAGCAGTGTAACTTTATAGCAAGAATGACAACAACAGGCCCATGCCTTGAAATTAGGTAACATAACATAATTTCATAAAAAAATTTTAAGTTACAGCCCTGATTATTTCCTGCCACTAATTTTTCCTCTCCTCCTTCTACTTCCTCTTTAGATCCACCATTTCTCTAATATTTATGTGTCTGGCATCATTTAAACTGAGATTTACAAGCACAAATATCAGTCAGATGTGAACTGATGAAGGGCCAAACAAAGAACGATAATTGGCGCCAATTTCGAGACCTCCTTGACCCTGCGCATGCGCAGTGGAGGAAAAGTATGGAGGACCATTTAGGACATAATTTTTTCGGTTTTAGATGCAAATTTTGGAGATTGGGGGGCAAAATTTGTGTTTGGCCCTAGATTTTGAGAATTAGCACCAGCTATGTCTGGGTCATTGGTACAGTATAAAAATATATATAAATCTATAGATTACTATAAATTTGTTCATATTTTTATACTGTAACCAATGACCCAGGCTTAGCTGAATCGTAAAAAGGTGCAGGGTCTAGAAATTACGAAATAGTAGATCAACATAGATGAAATCCTTCAATCCATGATGAAGAAATTAGAATTTACATGTAAGTCTCTTAATACCATAATAGAAGAGACATATCCTAATATGGATCCCAATTATGTAAATCCTAAATCTAAGCATAAAATCATGTTAATTACGATGTAACAAAGAAACAATTTTTGAGACTAGGCTGGACTAGGCCCTAAAAACTATTATGGCATACTGAGAATGAGAGAAAATTGCCCATAAACCTACGCCACACAATAATACTGCAGCTGATCGCCGAACATAATACGGATAAGACAGCTTCCTTAATAGTTACATACCCCCTAAGGCAGAGAAGTGGACAAAATGACCCCCCCCCCCCCCTTTTTTTTGAACATATCTTCAAAAGAAAGAGGGAAGAGCTGTGGAATCAATAAGCAGAATCCGGAAACGATATAAATAATATCGATCAGGCACTCAAAAAATTAATTTATGAATATTAAATGGTGCTTAATGCCACTTCACAAGCCAAGGCTATAGCGATGATATTGGTAAATAACATTATCCGCTACAAAATATGCACTGCAGACGCCGTATACAAGTACAACAAAATCAGTCAGAAATCAAATATAACATATACATTCAAAAGTGGGATAAGATGAACAATCTCTACAGAGAAAACACGTTTCAAGATCATTCACAGGAGGCCTCTGTAAAATTAAATCCTGTAAAAACACTCTTCAACATGTACTATTTGGTATCTACAACAATAAACACGTGAGAATATGCGATTTGAGAACTGACAAAATAGAGACCAGGATCTAGAAATGGAGGTAGGTAAGATTAACCGGCTCCAACACAGACCGTCCTCGAAATATATAATAATTTCAAGGTCCACCAAAGAGATAGCGTAATCACACATTGCGCAAGTGCATAAAAATCCAGCCTATTAATCATCTAAAAACCACTAAACGGCTATGCCATAACCCATGAGCTCAAATAGCGGCCATTATGATGATAAAATAAGTGTCTGTATATTAGAAATCAGAAAATAAATACCGGAAACAAATGCAACAGAACTGCATATATGTCTATGAGGGCGCCATGCAACATGACCCAGACGCAAAGTATGTATGTATTACAATATATATATGCGACAGGGTGAGAGTGTGTGTGTGTGTGTGTGTGTAGGGGGGGGGGGGTATTTGAATATATGTCAAAACCTCCTCACCCACATTACTTAATCATTGCTGGTGCAGTCAGCAATAATATAGTGACCACAAAGCTCTTTCACGTCTGACATACTCCGTAATGCCACTGAGAGCGGAGAATGACGTCAAGAATAAAACTTCTCTTAAAGAAAACCCTCTCATGGGGAAGCTTCTGGTGAATGCACAATAACAGACCCCATAACCTCCATGAAATCAATAGAAACAAATGCATTGAAGGATACACATATCCTATCATTCATTCCCATGAAAACGGCTGAGCGTCAAATGTATGTGCTCAAATGCCTTATACTAGTGACACAAATGTGTGTAAGCGACCCATCGAAATAACATTCAAAGCTGCTCCGCACAACTCCATCCGGCACATAAAACTTTCACTGTTAATGCATGAGATAACAGATAAAAACGAGCCAAACAGCTGGCTAATTCACTCTGTGAAACAACAGATGAACCAGCGAAATAATAGTGGGATACGTGTATCCTATCATAAATCCCATGAGACAATATCCAGTTCACAAAACAAGTGATCTAAAGAACTATACTCACTACAATTGCCGAACGTTCGCTTATTGACTGAAAGATAATCATAAATAACCTTATTTTCCAGTCCAGTTGGACCGAGCTCTATAAGAGCCTAGAGCCACCGGTTCAGGGGAGTCTGATCAGTAACTCATACAGATGAGAAACCCCTATCCAAGTGGCTGTATAGACAATCCTAAAGAAATATATATAGGAGAGATATATAGGAGAGATACCTATACTTTCTCTATGAGCCCTTATAGGCGAATTGAGTCTAGGACAACCTCTCCTACTCTTTCTGTTGGTTTGGTCAATTAGACCCCAACTTAAAGAGTCGAGTATTGATGCTTTCTTGTAGTTAATCCTACAATAATGAAAGCTTACCATCAAAGACTTAGGTATACCTATACCTTCGCTATGAGTCTTATAGACGATCTGAGTCTAGGACAACCTCTCTTACTCCTTCTGCTGGTGTTGGTCCATTAGACCCCAACTTAAAGAGTCGAGAATTGATGCTTCTTACCATAAAAGACTAGAGTTTGGAAGACTAAAGCGACCTATAGAGCAAGTTTTCCACCTAGTCAAATGCAAAGATGAAGACACAAGGCTTCGTCACATCAGAATAACTCCCACTTAACATTAGTTAAGACCGAGATATATATAATAAGTCTGGAAAGAATTTTAAAAAGTACAAACGACCACAAAATTCCTTTCCATATAGACGATGCGTCACAGTACTTAAAATTGAAGTACATAAGACCATGAGACTAAATTCGCTCCGACAAAGAAATTATCTTCTCATTGTGTCCGAGCAAACAGCTAAATAATGAAGGTAAGGCTACAACTAAGATCTTAGCCTGCTCAATCAACGCAGAGGAACTCTCCACATCTTCCCATGTTGTTTTTAAAAGTATGTGAACAATCACAAACAATTAAAAATACAGAGGAAGATAAGAAACCGAATTACTTTTTCCCGCAGGAAGTAAAATATGGTGTCGTCTACACAAACAAAGACCTGTGACAACCATGTAGACTTAACCGGAAAGAGATCTTATTACCCTGCTCTTTATCCGGATGAAGTCAGCGTCCAACTACGCTAGCGGTTTCTCATAATTGCTCGCAGCATTTTGATTCACTGGAACAAGTTCAAGGAAACGATAATGTATGGTATCTATATCATCCAAGAGTTGTTCCGGAAAGGAAGGTTATCCTTTCCATCATTCGTTTAAATCAGTTAGAATCACAGTCACCAGCATATGAACAGGCAGGTGACTGGACCAAATAAGCACAATGCAACAGCTCAAGTTTTGAGACTGACATTGAGTGCTTCTGCTTTAGCAGGAATACTGCGATTAGCTGCGTAACTGCGATAGCTAGTCCGTTATCGAGGCCTGAGGAGCAGCGGTCATGAATAGCCTCTTTGCCGGCTGCTGCTAGGACAGGGTGTCCAATATAGTTATCACTGCGGACAACCCGATGAATGAAGCCTCATCTCCTTGGCTACTAGATGGTGCGACTTTGTTCAAAAAAGATGGGCCTTTTGACGATGCAGACTGGAAATCCTGAGTCACTTAGCCAAGGTGCAGTCAGGAGTGCTTGGTAGACGCTAAAGAAGCAAAACTGTAGCTGTCTCCGGCTAAGAATTGAACTAAGCGTACAGGACAATAGCTATGTACGTAAGCTCTGACTGACACAAGTTTCTACCAACAACACCCGACTCCAGATGTTGTTGAAAAAGAGAGAGGGGTCTCCATCTTGCTCGCGGTCCGGGAAGACCTGGACGAGCATACCTCAGAACTTGCCGTCTTCTTCCTTCCATCAACACTGGATCAGCATGATTCGATTAAACAGTGCTCGCTACACCCTTATCTCTCTCGACCGCCACGGATATACCCAGCATCACATCACCCACTTACGAGTGAGATCTGCCAGTTGAGCTAGCTGTAGACAAGGGATGTAAACTCGCTTTTGTAGCCTAGCCCTTGTCTAATATCATTGAGCACTTTCCAGCTAGCTATAGTACAATGCGACGACGGAAGCACACTCCCTGACGGCATCACGAAACTACACCATGTTCTTGTTCCTCTGTAAATAGAAACTAAAAAACTATAGTGACATTTTGACGAAAGGACCAGACGAGTCCCCTCACCACGATAGGACCGATAGTGTCCACTCGCATAACACAAACCATGACGGCCGTCAATCAGATTATCAAATCTGACACATGGAGTAGAATTAGTAGTAGTACATCAACTAAACTCATTACAATGACCAAGTAAATAAAGGAAAGGCTTCCTCTATTTGCCATACTATTAGATAAATATAGTTACCTAAATACTAATATATGTCATTGTTCCACTACCAAATCTAAATATAATATAAGATAACCTTAAAATATAATCAATGAAATAAATATATCCAAAAGAAAAACTCTTTCAAAAATAAAATAAAAAATTTTTGAAAATTTTTTTCTAATATAAGAGCCCAAGTTCCCAAAGGGAACGATGAGCCCAAAAAAGCCTAAGTGTGGACAAAATTATAAAATCTGTGTAAAATTAACTACCACACTATCAGAATCTTCAATGCTACTTACAACTGTTGTTCCAGAAACTACCTAGAGTAATGTAATGTAAACCAAACACTGGAATCAAGACCCCAGGCAACACGGCCCGATGTCAGTAACAGAAACAAGACTATCCGATGTATAACAAGATCTTCCTCAGAAGAAAAAAAGATACATTGGATGTATGATGCATGACCAAAATGCCCAAACACCCTAAGGATGACAACGTAACTCTGGGGATATACAGAATAATCTTCTGTATAATACGTTAAACTCCCAAGAAATTTTATAAATTTTTTTTATTAAAACAATCCAAAAAGCTTGGGAGCTTAACTGAGGGGATCAAGGGAAGGCTGGGAAGGAATACTAAATAAACAGTGGATAGATCATAATCAATCAGTGATAACGTCAGGCTCATGTCCCGAAATTAGAGAACATGAACTAATTTTAATAAATATTATAAAATTACAGCCCTGAACGTTTCAAACCACTGTTTCTTCCATCCTTCATCCAGTTGTGTCCTTGGATCCACCAATTTAACCATTGATTTGTGTCTGGCATCATTATTAATTGAGATTTAAAAGCACAAATGTCAGTTTGCTGACAAGAGCCAAACAAAGAATGATTTATTGGCGCCAGCTTCGGTGACTGCCTGGCATCTGTGCATGCGCGGAAGGCAAAATGTATGGAGGGCCAGATAGGACTTCTAATTTTTGGTTTTGCATGCAAATTTTGGGGATTGGGAGGCAAAATTTGTGTTTGGCCCTAAATATTTTTGAGTTAGCACCAGCTAATTCTGGGTCATTGGTTACAGTATAAAAATACAGGGCTACAGGATGAAATAACTAGATATCATACCAAGTTATCGTACCACGTTACAATGAAATCCCTTCTTAAATACGACCTGTAGACAGTGCTAAAGCAATCTACGTCATGTGCCCAAGCGGCGTGAATGGCTCACCAATCGTGACCAAAATAGGACAGTCTCATCTAGACATTATACAGAGTAGTCCTACCAAGTTACAATGAAATCACTTCATAAATATGAACTGTAGACTGCGCTAAACAAATCTAGGTCATATGCCCGTGTGGCCATCATGATTGACCCATCAAAACCAAAATAATATGATGTTCTCATCTAGACATTATACTGAGTCATCCTACCAATTTACAATGAAATCCCTTCATAAATGATGCAACCTGTAGACTGTGCTAAAGAAATCTAGGTCACGTCACGTGCCCCTGCAGCCATCACAGTTGACCGAGCAAAACCAAAATAGGATATTCTCATCTAGACATTATACAGTCATCCTACCAAGTTACAATAAAATCCCTTGATAGAAACGACCTGTAGACTGTGCTAGAGGTTTTGGAGTTTCGAACCTAAGCAGCCATTGCGGCTGACAGATCGTGACCAAAATGGGACATTCTTATCTAGACATGACCTTGAAATTAAGTGATGATATCGGAAAAGAACTAAAATGTGAACAGTCTCACAGACTTCAGCACGCATGATGGCAATAGCTTATCTTGAGTTTGTCAAGTTAAGCTAAAAACAGTCACCACTCCTCACAAATGCTGCTATTTGCAACACATTTGATTTTGGTCTATGAAACATAACTTTTGACCCCTCACTGGAATGTGGTCATTAGGCTCATTCCAATGAGGGGTCATAAGGTACATTTTTAAGGCAAAATTGGAAAATTTTTAGTTATTCGAGAAAATTTCTTGAAAGTATCATCTGATATTCAAGTTGGATAACAGGTTGAAGAGATCAGAATTACCAAATGGTAAACCTGAACTAAAGCCAAGAAAACATGAATAGTTTTAATACTGACCTTTCTTGATACCATTTAGATATTCTCATTATAAATTCTGTCCAAAGTTTGATCACACAAACACCCTTTTCAACACTTAAATCCATTTCCTTCCTCACTGAGGTCTGAAATTGAATCAAATACAGAAATTTCAAACACTGTCAAAACTTAAACCTGATAGCAACCAGTACAATCAGTGAGTGGTAAGGATGTGAGGATAGAAGCTTATGATTGGAAGAGATTAGAAAGCTAATATTTGGCTTATTTGTTGCAAAGGGACAAAACTAAAAAGGAATGGTGGGTTGACGAATTATCCTGCTGTTAGGGATATTATCTGCAAAGCATTTGTGATGTAACAGGTATAAACAGGGAGGAATATAAAGGCAAATGGGTACTTTTCCCATACCACTTGCTACTAGATGGTGAGAGATAACAATACAAAACACTGGAAATACAAAGAAAAACATACCAGGATCATATCAGCAAACAATTTGGTAACAGCTCCCGGAAAAACATTTACAATAATACTTTTGGCTTTCTTCATCAATGTCTCATCAGCCAGCAATAGTTTCTGGAGTAATTTGATGAAACTGTATCAAAAAGTAATAATTCAGTTAAATATGATCAGCCAAGTAATAATAATGAAAGTGTCAATGACACTGTAGCTTAACTTGTGTGTTGTGTTTGATGAAAAGGATAATGTTCAATGTTTATGAAATAAGACAAGAATTGTGATAATTGGGAATATGTTCATTTCTGTTCCCTGGATGCTATGTTTTTGATAAAAAATAATATGAGGTGTACACTGTACTAAAGAGCTTAGGGGTGGGTTAATATGACCTCACAGTTAATGTATGTGGCCCTCACAGTTAACGTATATCAAGGAAAGTTACCAAGTTACAGTGAAATGATTCCAAAACGAGTCATCCTATCAAGTTACATTGAAATCCCTTCATAATTATGACCTGTAGACTGTTCTAAAGGTTTTCAGGCTTCGGGCCCCTGTAGCCGTCACAGTTGCCCAATCGTGTCCAAAAGGGGATGTTCTCATCTAGACATTATATGAAGTCAACCTACCAAGTTACAATGAAATCTCTTCATAAACATAAATATGACCTGTAGACTGTGCTAAAGGTTTTCGGGCTTCGGGCTCGGGCAGCCATCACGGTTGAATAATCGCAACCAAAGGGGACAATCTCATCTGGGCATCATCTGAAGTGATCCTACGAAGTTACAATGAAATCCCTTCATAAATATGACCTGCAGACTATGCTCAAGGTTTTCGGGCTTCGGGCACCTGTAGCCATCACAGTTGACCAATCACGACGAAAAGGGGATGTCATCATCTAGGCATTATATGGAGTCAACCTAACAGGTTACAATGAAATCCTTCCATAAATATGACCTTTTTCCTATGCTAAAAGTTTTTGGGCTCGGGCACCCATCAAGGCTGAATGATCGCGATCAAAATGGGACATTCTCATCTAGACATTATTTGGAGTCATCCTACCAAGTTACAATGAAATCCCTTCATAAATGTTAAAAAATTTATAGTAATTTATATATTTTTTATACTTACCAATGACCCAGACTTAGCTGGTGCTAACTCTAAAATATTTAGGGCCAAACACAAATTTTGCCCCCCAATCACCAAAATTTGTATGCAAAACCGAAAATTAGAAATCCTATCTGTCCCTCCATACATTTACCTTCCGTGCATGCGCAGACTCCAGGAAGTCACCGAATCTGGCGCCAATAAATCATTCTTTGTATAAAAAGATTATAATAATTCAGCGGGGGTGGTATGAGTGCCCAGTACTGCCCACTCATGGGAAGGCCATTCCCGTCTGGGTCATTGGTAAGTATAAAAAATATATACATTGCTATAAATTTTCTAACATTTTTATACTGCACCAATGACTCAGACTTAGCTGAATCGTAAAAAGGCGGAGGGCCAAGAACTTTGGAAATAGTAGATCAACATAGATCAAATCCTTCAATCCATGATGAAGAAATAAGAACTACATGTATGTCTCTTAATACCATAATAGAAGAGACATAACCTAATATGTATCAATTATGTACATCCTAAATCTAAGCATAAAATCATGTTAATTAAGATGTAACAAATAAACAATTTTAGAGACGAGTCTGGTCTAGACCCTAAAAATAATTAAGGCATACTGAGAATGAGAAAAATTTTCCATAAACCTACGCCACACAATAATATTGTAGCTGATCGCCGAACATAGTATGGATAAGACAGCTTCCTCAATAGTTAAATACCCCATAAGGCAGAGAAGTGGACAAAATGACCCCTGCCTCCCCCCTTTTTTGAACATAACTTCAAAAGAAGGAGGGGATAGCTCTTGAATCAATAAGCTGTACCCGGAAACAATATAAAAATATCGATCAGGCACTCAAAAAATTAATTCATGAATAATAAATGGTGCTTAACGCCACTTCACAAGCCAAGGCTATAGCGATGATTTTAGTAATAACATTATCGGCTAAAAAATATGCACTGCAGACGCCATATACAGGTACGATGAAATCAGTGAAAAATCAAATATAACATACAAAAGTGGGATAAGATGAACAATCTCTGCAGAGAAAACACGCTTAAAGATCATTCACAGGAGGCCTCTGAATATTAAATCCGGTAAAAACACTCTCCAATGTGTACTATTTGATATCTACAACTATAAACACATGAGAATATACGATTAGAGAACCAACAAAATAGAGACCAGGATCCAGAAATGGAGGTAGGTATGAAAAACCGTCTCCAAAATCAGAAATTAAATACCGGAAACAAATGCAACAGAACATGTATGCGTATGATGGAGCCATCCAACACAACCCAGATGCAAAGTATGTATGTATTAAATTTTTTTTAAAATACGCGACAGAGTGAGTGTGTGTGTGTGTGTGTGTGTGTGGGGGGGGGGGGGGGGGGGGGGGGGAGGGAATTCAATTATATGTCGAAACCTCCTCACCCATATTGCTTAATCATTGCTGACGCAGACAGCAATAATATGGCGATCATAAATCTACCTAATGTGTGAATACTCCGTAATGCCACTGAGAGCGGAGAATGACATGAAGAATAAAATTTCCCTTAAAGAAGAAAACCTTCTAATGGGAAAGCTTCTGGCGAATGCTCAAAAGCAGACCCCATAACCTCAATGAAATCAATAGAAACAAATGAATTGAAGGATACACATATCCTATCATTAATTCCCATGAAAACGGCTGAGCGTCAATGTATGCGTTCAAAAGCTTTATACTAGCGACACAAATAACAGACATGTTAACCTCCAGAATAATTTTTCAGGGAACCTGAGGGTGATTTTCAGGGAAATGGGATGGATTTCAGGGAAAAGTTCGCGCGGGGGCAAAATAAAAGAAAAAAACTTGTGAATTTTCAGCTCACGGACCACTATTAACACGAGGTAATATCCAGAACTAGTTGTCAACTATGCTGATGTATTTATGCTATGTTGAAAAATTTTAAAAATCATAAAATAACTGTTGATTTGACCCCCCCCCCCCCCCCCCATATCCTCTTCTTCATGAGCCCCCCCCCCCTCCCCACCCACCCACACTGTCCCACAGAGCACATCCACCTGTGGTTTGCTCTTATCAAAGTCTATTTAGCTAATAATTTCCCAAGTCTGGAAATGTTAAAAGGAAAAGATGTCCTGATGTTCAGTTACTTCAAGAACATTAGTACTCAGAAAGTATCTTTATCAAACTTCATGCATGTGGGACGCTTATGCCCTAAACAAAACTTTTCTTTTCATCATTGAAGCATTTTTGTTCAATTCCATTCAAAATTTTCTGGTTACAGATGGCCTACAGTTAACAGTTCTGTAGTCAGCACAACAGAATAAATGTGGTGTTAGAAAAAAAGTCCACTGTGTTTAAATATGCTGTCATAATTTTTCGGCATCCTAAGCGACATTAACCTACTTTTAAGCTGTGCTAAATAGTTGATGTTTACGTTTTGATTTTGGAAAAGGGATGAGAATTAAAGCTATTCTATGAAGGAATAAATAAATATATATTATTTAATTCCTTTTCATATATTTTAATTTCCAAAAACTGCATTTAAATGAAGGTGGAGTTTTCAATTTTTTGAAAGTAAGTCACCTATTTTCACTTCGACACTCGCACATTTATCACAAATCTCCGAAGAAAAACCCCAGAAATAAACATGAACACAGTTGAAATATATATCGTAAAATAGCCTTTTCTTAAATAAATTTAACTTAAATCCATATTTTACTGCTTCGTGAGTTTTTACCAGAGTTTGAAATGCATGTGATTTGACTCCGAACGTTTTTCATAAGTTACAACAGGAACGAAATATTTGACTGTTGTTTTCCGGAATTTTTGGTCCAAAACTGATTCCCGTCCGGGAGGTCGGGAACTACACTGAAATTCCGGGATTTTCCCGGGCATTCCGGGAGAGTTAACATGTCTGCAAATAATGGAAACTATTATTCCCATGTGCCGAAAAATTAACTATCCTGAAGAGATCTCACATAAGATAATATAATAGCCAAACAGTTAGAAAGAGCGCAAAATATAGCCAGCGCTTACTTATGCGCTGAAATCTTAAGCATTGACTGCTAATTGGAGGATAAATAACCCAAGCAGTACGAACAGCTAACTGACTTATTTAACAATAGAATGAACATAAATGTCCCTTCTATTGAAAAATAATAAGAACAGAAGCATACTTCTTTTCTGATAAACTCTGATGTGCATAGAGAGACCCTCGGACTCAGGATAGTAACGCAATATATGAATACACGTCCGAAATAATAGAGAAAACCGTAATATATGCCCAAACTTGACCTTATGTTAGAAGATTCTCTAAAACAAAACAGGTCAGGAGGGAAAAACATCTTCCACTCCAGTTAATAACTGGAGTAGCATGTGTATAAGCGACCCATGGAAATAACATTCCAAGCCGCTCCACACCACTCCATCCGGCGCATGAAACTATCGCTGTTAATGCATCAGATAACAGATAAAAGCGAGCCAAACAGCTGGTTAATTCGCTCTGTGAAACAACAAATGAACCAGCCAAATGAATAGTGGGATACATGTATCCTATCATAAATCCCAATCCCAAAAACTATACTTGCTACAATTGCCGTACGTTTGCTTTTCGACTGAAAGATAATCATAAATAATGTAATTATCCACTTCCAGTCAAAATCGGCTGGACCGAGTTCTATAAGAGCCTCAAACCACCAGCTCAGGGGAGTCTGATCAGTATCTCAGTCTGACGAGAAACCCCTATCCAAGTGGCTGTATAGACAAACCTAAAGAATTATATATAGGAGAGATACCTATACCTTCGCAATGAGCCTTATAAGCGAATTGAGTCTAGGACAAACTCTCCTATTCTTTTGTTGGCTGTAGTCGATTAGACCCCAACTTAAAGAGTCGAGAATAGATGCTTTCTTGCAGTATAATCCTACAATAATGAAAGGTTACCATCAAAGATTTAGGTATATATATACCTACTATGAGGCCAAACAAACTATTTGAGTCTAGGACAACCTCTCGTACTCTTTCTGCTGGTGATGGTACATTAGACCCAAGCTTAAAGAGACAAGAATAGATTCTTATCATAAAAACTAGAGTTGGAAGACTAAAGTGACCTTTGGCAAGTTTTCCACCTAGTCAAATGCAAAAATGAAGACACAAGGCTTCGTTGCATCAGCATAACATAAATTAAGACCGAGAAATAAATACTATGACTGGAAAGAATTTTAAAAAGGTACAACAACCACAAAATTCCTTCCATACAGACAATGCACCACAGTACTTAAATTAAGTACATAAGACCATGAGAATAAATGAACCATCACAAATGATTAAAAATACAGAGGAAGAAGATAAGAAACCGAATTACTTTTCTGCCGGAAGATAATATATATGGTGTCATATACAGAATCGAAGATCTGCGACACCCATGTAGACTTAACCAGAAAGAGATCTTACTATCCTGCTCTTAACCGGAGAAGTCAGCGCCTAAATACACTAGCGGTTTCTCAAAATTGCTCGCAGCATTTTGAATCACTGGAACAAGATCAAGGAAATGATAATGTATGATATCTATATCATCCAAGGGTTGTTCCGGAAGGAAGGTTATCCTATCCATAATATGATTAAATTAGATAGAATCACAGTCACTAGCATCTAAACAGGTAGGTGACTGGACCAAATAAGCACTATGCAACAGCTCAAAATTTTGAGATCGATGTTCAGTGCTTCTGCATTAGCAGGAATACTGCGAATAGCTGTGCAACTGTGAGAGCAAGTCCGTTACAGAGGCCTGAAGAGCAGCGGTCACAAATAGCCTCTTCGCCAGCTGCTCCTAGGACAGGGAGTCCAATATAGTTATTACTGCGTACGACCCCATGAATGAAACCTCATCTCCTTGGCTACTAGATGGTGCGACTTCTTACTAAAGATGGACCTTTGACGAAGAAGACTGGGAAACTGAGTCACTTAGCTAATGTGTGGTCGGGAGTGCTTGATCCTCTTCTTTTCTCTTTACCTATTTTCTCTTTATCTGACATGATACCTCAGAACTTGTCATCTTCTTCTTTCCATCAACACTAGGAGAGCATGGATTCGATCCACAGTGCTCGCTACACCCTATTCTCTCTCGACCGCTACGGACATACCCGGCATCACATCATCCACATAGGAGATCTGCCAGATGAGCTAGCTGATTTAGACTAGGGACATAAGCCTCTGTGAAACTTAGCCCTTGTCTTTTAAAATTCATAGAGCACTTACCCACTAGCTTTAAATACAAAGCAAATGCGACACATCCGGAGTCATGGTCCAAATATCCAATCTTAATCGTTACACCGGCGACAGGGAACTGACACCACTCATCAGGTTTTATAGCCCTGTGCAAAATAAAGATCACTTATCCGAATGAAGAGGAAACCATAAGACTAGCCGGTCTCGGACCTTATCAGTTTCCTCGTTCCGTCGTCACTGGGTGCGCATACTTGCCTATCATATAGATCGCTCCACCCTATGTGATCTCACTTTTATTATCCCGGATAGTTTACACCCGGCGTAATAATTCTCAAGGGCTGAGTAACTACTTCACCGTTCAAATTTATGTAGAGCCTGAGGCGATAAGAAACTGGATTTGCCAGTCTTAGAGGCTAGCTTGAATATAGCGACATACAGAAGTTCAAATGTTTCCCTGTGACATTTCTGGACTGGTTCGGAAACTCAGGCGCAATATCCTTATTCCGCCCGAAAAATCTGTGTCCAGTGACACTATCAGTCTCTTATCAGGTATCACAGCACTCTGGTCCGGAGGAACAACTTCTGGAAGGTGTTGGTGGATGAAATCTACGGCCACCTTATGTTGTTCAGAAAGGGAAAAATTCCAGCTCCGCTGATTCTCTTTCACCATCCGACTGGACCACATGTAAATCTCAGTCGTCCCTTTCTGACCCTGCAGGGGAGCGTACCGATCCAGCTTCCTCAGACAGTTTCTGTTCTGAAAAAGTTTCTGAAGGTTGCTGGGATGCTGCAATGAGTTGAACTATCTGTGATAGCAAGTCCGTCACGGAGGCCTGTGGAGCCGCGGTCTTACGTAGTTTAGCCGCTGGAAGCTCTTGGGACGGTAATTCCTGCATACTTCTCTTATGCGAACGTCCCGACTGGTAAGGCCTCGTGTCCTTGGCTAGCGGATGACGTGACCTGGTCAACATGGAATCCCTGGACGGCGAAGCAGGCTGGATATCTGCGGTCACGTAGCCAAGGTGTAGTCATGTGTGCTGACGTGTGGATGAGGAAGCCATTAGACTAGCCGCGCCGGACTGTTTATGTGACAGAGCGTCCCAAGCAGGAGGAGTGGACATATGCTGTGAGTGAATAACGTACGTACAACAACATCTGGGGCCAGATGTTGTTGTAAGAGAGAAGGGCCTCTCTCGCTCGCGGTCCAGGTAGACCTGGACGAGCTAGCTACCGGTCTGACTGGCTTCCTCCGTTCCATCCTCCGATCCATCGTCGCCGGGTGTGCGTGATCAGAGATTATAGTGCTCGCAACACCCCTTCTCCTCTCCTGGACCGCAACGGAAGCACCCAGCGTCACAACCATTTCGTGCATGATTGCTTCACAGGGGGAGCTAGCGGGCTACAAGTGACCGTCGATCCTACTAGGGACCTCTTAGGCACTTGCCGCATTTCGTTGAGCACTTTGCTGCTAGCTCTTCATTGCGACGACGGAAGCACACTTTTGAAGACATGACGGAAACATCACCCTGTTCTTGTTCCTCTGAAAAAGAGACTGAAATCAGCATGGACCTCTCACCACTAACAATATACCGTGACACACGTCTCCAACGTTTGTCATCCGAATTGGCACACACTGAGCAAGAATTAGTGCGAGTACACTGACTACAGCAAATACAATGAACATGAGAATCAGAGGAATACTTCCTCGATTTACAATTTGAACAATTTTCTTTCATTTTGGAAAAATATTAAACAGTCATCGTACTCGCACTAACCCTTGAAAAAACAAAGATACATAATAATAACATAATCCATTACAAAAATTTCGAAAAATAATTCAAAAGAAAAATTTTTTCAAAAAAATTTCAAAATGAACCCAAGTTCCCAATGGGAATGATGAGCCGAAATAGATCCCCCAAAAAGCCTAAGTGTGGACAAAAATTTTAAAACATATCTAAAAAATTAATGCTACACTTACGGACAATATTAATGTATCTGGCTATGAACAGTACCAAATAGAAGACAAGGAATCACTGTCAGAAGAAACCGTTGTCAACGTAAACAAAAGTGAACAAGAGGCCCCAGGGGGCCTGAGGGCGCTCACCTGACATGGCAGCCTAAATATCAACCCAGAGAATTGATTTCCACAAGTTGCATCTGCTCCTCCTAATAAAAGCTGAAACCAAATATCCAAATATTCTGACCAGTGGATCTAAAAAAAGATTTTTAAAGAATATTCCTCATATTGAACTAAGTCATAATTCGGGCTCCCACAGAGAGCCCATATATGAACCCAGGGACTTGGCTTTAACAAACCTGAAACTCACACCCCTAAGGATTCTGCACACCAATTATCAAAACATTCCAACTGCTGGATCTGAAGAAGAAGATTTTTAAAGAAAATTCCTCATTTTGAACCAAGTTACAATTCAAGCTCCCACAATCAGCCCAAATATGGACCTAGGGACATGGCTTGAACAAACTTGAATCTTACCCCCCTAAGGATGCTGCATAAAAAATATCAAAAGTATTCATCTGCTGGATCTGAAGATTTTTAAAGAAAATTCCTCATTTTGAACTAAGTTGTCATTCAGGCTCCCATAGTGAGCCCAAATATGAACCAAGGGACTTGGCTTGAACAAACTTGAATCTCGGCCCCCTAAGGTTGCTCCATGCCAAATATTAAAACATTCCAACTGCTGAATCTGAAGAAGAAGATTTTTAAAAAAAAATTCCTCATATTGACTACGTTATAATTTTGCCCACAGGGAGCCCAAATATAGACCCATGGACTTGGCTTTAACACACTTGAATCCCCCCCCCCCCCCCCCAAGGATGCTACTCACCACATATCAAACCATTCCGACTGCTGTATCTGAAGAAGAAGACTTTTTAAGAAAATTCCTCATTTCGAACAAAGTTACAATTCAAGCTCCCACAGTGAGTCGAAATATTGACCTAGGGACATGGCTTGAACAAACTTGCATCTCACCCCTCTAAGGATGCTGCATACCAAATATCACAAGATTCTGCCTGCTGGATCTTGAGAAGAAGATTTTCAAAGAAATTTGCCTGAAATGCACTAAGTTCAAATTTGGGCTCCTATACTGAACCCAAATATAAACCCAGGGGGCCGATTTGAACAAACTTGAGTCAGATCCACCCCACAATGTTGCATACCAAATATCACAAGATTCTGCCTGCTGGATCTGGAGAAGATTTTTGAAGAAATTTGCCTGAAATGCACTAAGTTTGAATTTGGGCTTCTATAGTGAGCCCAAATATGAATCCAGGTGGCCAATTTGAACAAATTGGAATCAAATCCACCCCATTATGTTGCATACCAAATATCAAAAGATTCTGCCTGCGGGATCTGGAGAAGAAGATTTTTGAAGAAATTTGTCTGAAATGCACTAAGTTCGAATTCGAGCTTCTATAGTGAGCCCAAATATGAATCTAGGGAGCCGATTTGAACAAAATAGAATCAGATCCACCCCACAATGTTGCATACCAAATATCAAAAGATTCTGCCTGCTGGATCTGGAGAAGAAGATTTTTTAATAAATTTGCCTGAAAAGCACTAAGTTCAAATTTGGGCCCCTATACTGAGCCCAAATATAAACCCAGGGAGCCAATTTGAACAAACTTGAATCAGATCCACCCCACAATGTTGCATACCCAATATCAAAAGATTCTGCCTGCTGGATCTTGAGAAGAAGGTTTTCAAAGAATTTTGCCTGAAATGCACTAAGTTCAAATTTGGGCCCCTATACTGAGCCCAAATATAAACCCAGGGAGCCAATTTGAACAAACTTGAATCAGATCCACCCCACAATGTTGCATACCCAATATCAAAAGATTCTGCCTGCTGGATCTTGAGAAGAAGGTTTTCAAAGAATTTTGCCTGAAATGCACTAAGTTCAAATTTGGGCTCCTATACTGAGCCCAAATATAAACCCAAGGGGCCGATTTGAACAAACTTGAATCAGATCCACCCCACAATGTTGAATACCAAATATCAAAAGATTCTGCCTGCTGGATCTTGAGAAGAAGATTTTCAAAGAAATTTGCCTGAAATGCAGTAAGTTCAAATTTGGGCTCCTATACTGAGCCCAAATATAAACCCAGGGGGCCGATTTGAACAAACTTGAATCAGATCCACCCCACAATGTTGCATGCCAAATATCAAAACATTCTGCCTGCTGGATCTGGAGAAGAAGATTTTTTAAGAAATTTGTCTGAAATGCACTAAGATCGAAATCAGGCTCCTACACTGAGCCCAAATATGAACCCAGGGGGTCGATTTGAAGAAACTTGAATCAGATCCACCCTACAATGTTGCATACGAAATATCAAAAGATTCTGCCTGCTGGATCTGGGGAAGATTTTTTAATGTTTTTCCCATTGCCTGCAGTGTTAAAAAGTGCTGACTCAGCACTTTTTCAAAGTCCCGAAACTGTACCCTATGATAAAACCGATGGCAATTTTTTTTTACTTTCGGAATGTCGGATGTACCATGACGTGAAAGTACGCATCTTTGAGATCTATGCTTGTTGCATAATCGTTCACCCGAATACTCGCTCTGACCGATCGAATCGTCTCCATATAAAACTTCGGAGCGACGATCAGCTTGTTTATCCAGCTCAAATCTATGACTGGACGGAACGAGCCGGCTGGTTTCGGAACCAGAAACAGATGGCTGTAGAATCCCGGAGATTCCTGGTTTTCTACGACCTCTACCGCGTTCTTCATTAAAAGAGACTGCAGCTCTGATAACGGAGCGTCTCTTTTCTGCGGATTTGACGGAAGATGAGTCCACTTTGGACTTCGAGTTAATGGAGGCTTTCGTTTGAAGGATATCTTTAGACCTTCCGAAGTCACTCCTCTCACCCAAGGGTCGTCCGTAATCGACGCCCATTCTTGTGAAAAGCTCGACAACCTTCCGCCAACCGGTATGCGATAGAGGTTTAAGCCATCACCTCCTGGACCTGCGAGGCCTGCAGTAGGAGAAACTACATCCTCCACGGCCCGCACCTCGCCCCGTCGACCTCGGGGCGTCCGACCGATTGTTCTGGCCTGAAGGACGTCCCGAACGAGAGTCGCTACCCTGACGGTCTCTCGAATAAGACCAAGAGGACGCACCGGAACCTCTATAGGAACCTCTCTTGGGCGCATTAGACCCAGAAGTGCCTGTCTTATTCGTGTCTGCTGTATCCGATTTCTTAGGAGCAGATTTGAACAACAGAGAATCCTTAGCTTTCTTTGTAATTTTATCATAAATAGCAGAAAGCTTGCCGTCAAAGAGAAGTTCTCCTGAGACCGAAGCGACTCTAAGAGAGTTCTTCACCTTAGTATCCACTAGTGTGGATGTAGCTAGGGCTGCGTCACGTCTAACCAACTCCAGATTCGCCACTGAAAGGGCGGAGTTACACGTGGAATAAGCTACTGCCCTTGAAAGAAGTCTTAAAGAGGATTGTATATCCTGAAACTCTTTCCCCTGAAGGCGCAGTGATAACGCCTTAGTAAGGTGATCTGCGTAAGATAAGGCATCTAAATTGGCTCTGTTAGACGCAATAGCTGTTTCCAACACCGCGGTTGGAATAGAAGCCGACGACGGTAATGATAGCTCTAAGTCTTCCGCCTCGTCGTCCATACGCAGAGGAACTCTCGGTATACCCTGTCCTGCCGTATCGAATTTATTCCTCGCATTAATGAAAGGCAGGTTGAGAGTATTAGCGGACAAGAAACCTGCTTTCCCCGTCCTGGAAGCAAGTTTAAATATAGCGTCGTTCAATAATTCAAATGTTCTTGCAACATTATTGGACTGCGACGGAAACTCGGGAGCGACGTCCCTGAACCGCTCAAAAAATTCAGAGTCCAATGACGCTATAATTCTCTTGTCCGGAACCGCAGCAGTCTGGCCCGATGGAACAACTTGAGGGAGAAAGTACCGGATGAAGTCCACGGCAGCTTTATGTTGTTCCGAAAGGGATAGCTCCAAGTCATCCGTATCCCTTTCACCATCCGGTCGGACCTCATGATGTTCCCGGTCGTCCGCCCCCGATGCTTCGGCGGAGCGTACCGACCCAGCGCCGTCGGATAATTCTCGATCCGACACCGTTTCTGTCGGCTGCTGGGATGCTGCGATAAGCTGTGCTATCTGCACAAGAATGTCCGGCGTCGAGACCTGCGGAGGCGCAGTCTTTCGCTGCTTCGCCGAGGGCAGCTCCGCATCAGATGGCTCCCGCATACTTTTCCTATGCGAACGTCCAGAGTCCATCGGTCTCGAATCCCTGGCTGCCGGATGGTGTGACCTGGTCGCCGAAGAATCCTTGATCGGCGAAGCTGGTAATATATCGGCGGTCACGCAGCCAAGGTGCGGTCGTGTGCGCTGAAGAGAAGAGGAAGCCTTAACAGTCTCCGCGGACTGCTTATACAACGGAGCGTCCCGAGCGACGGACGTATGCTCCGCTAAAGACACATTTTGTACCACAACATCTGGTCCCAGATGTTGTTGTACGAGAGAGGGGCCTCTCTCGCTCGCGGCCCGGCTGGACCTGGACGAGCTAGGAACCGGACTCAAAGGATTCCTCCGTTCTCGCTTACTATCCGCCGTCACTGGGTGTGCATCTATTATGTTTATAGTGCTCGCATCACCCAAAACTTCCTCCTGGACCGCATCGGACGAACCCGGCTGCCGAACCATTCGGTGAATGGACGCTACACCGGGCGAGCTAGCGGACGACATTTGTCTAATCTCCATGAGCACTTTTGCCGCTAGCTCTGAATTCATTTGTGACGACGGACGCACACTTGTAGAAGATAACATGGAAACATCACCCTGTTCTGGTTCCTCTGAAATAGAAACTGAGAGAGTAGAGTGACCTTGCGGAGAAAGAGCCGGCATAGCCCTTTCTCCAGAAACAACATATCGTGACACACGTTTCCAATGTTTCTCATCCCAATATTCACATATAGGACAGGGATTAATGCGAGAACACTGACTACAATTAATACATTGATCATGAAAGTCAGAGGAAGATTTCTTCCTATTACAATTTGAACAATGTCCCTTCATTGTGAAAGAACAACAATAAGTCCTAGTTACTCGCAAAAACCCCTGACACAAAGATACATAATAATATGATCCATTAATAAATGAAAAAACAATTGCAAATCAAAATAATTTTGAAAAAATATTTTTTCAGCGAAGCCCAAGTTGCTGAAAAGTAACGTTGAGCCCCGATGGATCCGATGGCAAAGTGTGGTCAAAAATTTTAAAATTATATTAAATAATTAATGAGACACTTACGGATAATATAAATGTATCTTATAGTGAGATAAACTACAGCAAAGGCAAACAGCCCCCCTCAAAAAAGGCTGTTGCCAATGTAAACAAACAGTGTAAAAACACCAGAAAACATGACTCCAGGCACTGAAAAAACTGGCCCGGAATCAGTCATCAAATTACACTCTATCTGATGCAAAACAGAGACTCCCAGGGGAGAATCTGCAGAACATCAGATGGAAGATGCAGAACACAAACGTTATACACCCATGGGTGAAAACGTAACTATGGGGAAAATAACAGAAAACATTCTGTAACCAAGCAACTCTCCCAGGAAATTTTAGAAATGAAATTTCTCAAAAATATGCCAAAAGCATGGGAGAATTGCAAGGGGGGACTTTAGAAGGCTAGGGGAGAGGAAACACTGAATAAGCAGTGCAACATTTAGCAAGAATGACAACAAGAGGCCCATGCCTCGAAAATAGGCAACTTAACATAATTTCATCAAAAAATTTTAAGTACAGCCCTGATTATTTTTTGTCACTTCTTTTTCCTCTCCTCCTTCTATCCTCCTTAGAATCACATTTTCTCCAAAAATTACGTGTCTGGCATCCTTTAAACTGAGATTTACAAGCACAAAGATCAGTGAGATGTTGACTGATGAAGGGCCAAACAGAGAATGATAATTGGCGCCAATTTCGGGACGTCTGCGTCACTGCGCATGCGCAGTAGAGGCGTAGTATGGAGGTCCTTTAGGACATGATTTCTTTTTGTTTTGGATGCAAATTTTGGGGATTGGGGGGCAAAATTTGTGTTTGGCCCTGGTTTTGTTAGAGTTAGCACCAGCTAAGTTTGGGTCATTGGTACAGTATAAAAATATAGAAATTTTGGGCGGGGCAAAAAATTTTGCCCCTCCCATAACGACGCCAAGTATAGCCCCACAAACTTCTCTTGAACAAATCTGAGTCTACACCTCAAAAGGAAGCTGCACACCAAATATCAAGTCTCTGCTACTGCTGGTTCATGAGAAGAAGATTTTTTAAGATTTCAGCACACTTTTTGGGTGTGGCCCTACCCACGGGCGAGGCAACTTGATTTGAACAAAATCAAATTGCGATGTCATAACAAACTATTATCTCAAATATCAATTAAATTGGTTCAGCGGTTTGGGAGGAGAAGACGCAAACACCATGTTCACGGACGACGGACGACGGACAGTGAGTGATCACTATAGCTCTCCTGACTGAAAGTCAGGTGAGCTAATAAAAACCGGAAACAAGACTCCAGGCACTGAAAATATGGCCTGAAATCAGTAACCAATTTTAACACTATCCGATGTAAAACAGAAACTTCCAGAGAAGAAACTGTAGTACATCGGATGGTAGATGCATGACCAAAACGCCTAACAACCCCTAGGGTGAGGACGTAACCATGGGGAAAAACAGAATAAACATTCTGTTACTATGCCAAAAACTCCCAAGAAATTTCAGTAAAAAAATTACAAAAATTATGCCAAAAGCATGGGAGAATAGCAAGGGGGGTATCAAGGAAAGGGAGAGAGGAAACACTGAACAAACCGTGGAAATTTCATAGCAAGAATGAAAACATCAGGCCCATGCCCCAAAATTAGGGAACATGAAATAATTTTACATAAAAATTATAAGTTACAGCCCTGAACACATCCTTCCACTGTTTATTCCTCTCATCCGCTTATTTCATCCTTAGATCCACCATTTCTTTCATAATTTTGTGTCTGGCATCATTTTAACTGAGATTATAAGCACAGATATCAGTGAGATGTTACTGATTGAGGGCCAAACAAAGAATGATTTAGTGGCGCCAGATTCGGTGACTTCCTGGAGTCTGCGCATGCGTGGAAGGTAAAATGTATGGAGGGCCAGATAGGACTTCTAATTTTTGGTTTTGCGTGCAAATTTTGGGGACTGGGGGGCAAAATTTGTGTTTGTCCCTAAATATTTTAGAGTTAGCACCAGCTAAGTCTGGGTCATTGGTACAGTATAAAAATATGACCTGTAGACTGTTGTACTAAAGGTTTTCGGGCTACGGGCCCCTGTAGCCGTCACAGTTGCCCAATCACGTCCAAAAGGGGACCTTCTCATCCAGAAAATATATGAAGTCAACCCACCAAGTTACAATGAAATTCCTCAATAAATATAACCTGTAGACTGTACTAAAAGTTTTCCGGTTTTGGGCTTGGGCAGTCGTCACAGTTGGCAGATCATGCCCAAAAGGGGACGTTCTCATCTAGGCATTATACAGAGGCATCCTACCAAGTTACAATGAAATCCCTCCATATTAAACATGACTTGCAGACTGTGCTAAAAGTTTTTGGGTTTTGGGCTTGGGCAGCCATTACGGTTGACAGATCATGCCCAAAAGGGGACGTTCTCATCTAGGCATTATACAGAGGCATCCTACCAAGTTACAATCAAATCCCTTCATAAATACGACCTGTAGACTGTGCTAATGGTTTTCATGGTTTGGGCTTGGGCAGCCATACCGGTTGAGCGATCGCGACCAAAAGGGGGCGTTCTCATCTAGACATGACCCCAAACCTACATATGAAATTTTGTGACGATAGACAAGAACTGCAGGGTGTAGCCCATGCTAAAGGAAAATGTGAACAGACTCACAGACTAACAGACTTCCGCACGCGTGATGGCAACAGCTTATCTTGACTTTGTCAAGTTAAGCTAATAAGAATACATCAAAAGTTAAAAAATTTATAGTAATTTATATATTTTTTATACTTACCAATGACCCAGACATAGCTGGTGCTAACTCTTAAAATCTAGGGCCAAACACAAATTTTGCCCCCCCCCCCCCAATCCCCAAAATTTGCATCTAAAACCAAAAGAAATCATGTCCTGAAGGACCTCCATACTTTGCCCCTACTGCGCATGCGCAGTGTCAAGGACGTTCCGAAATTGGCGCCAATCACCATTCTTGCAAGCAGTGCCTGGTCAGCGCTATGTACTCAGCGGGGAGGTATGAGTTCCCAACTCCTGGGAGGGCCATCCCCGTCTGGGTCATTGGTAAGTATAAAAACTATATAAATTACTATAAATTTTTTAACATTTTTATACTGTACCAATGACCCAGACATAGCTGAATAGTAAAAAGGCTGGAGGGCCTAGGACATAGAGGAAAATCCAATAAGCTCAACTATATAATATAGAGTCAACCCCTCAAGGAGAAAAGGGGTATTAGGCTTTACATGTATCTTTCTTATTTATGATAAATCAGAAAGATACAATACCCTTCATAATTGAGCACAATAACATTCATGTTCTCTATTAACATCCAGTATAACCCTTTATACTAATTATTTTTAAAGTAAGCCAATAAATAAAGTTAGTCCAGAGAATTGAGACTCTTTATATTCTTTAAAAGTGTCCGAGGATTGTATATTAACGCCCGTTTGACACTTGACATATACAAATGCTTCACACCGAGCTACACTTTAAAAACATGACATGAATGAATTTTTAATATTAATATTACACTTTAAAACCATCCCGGAAACGACTCAGAAATACTGACTTCGGAGGAGAAATTCCCTTGCTTTTCACTATAAAGCAGGTGACCTAAGGGAACACCCTCCCCCCCCCCTTCCCCTTGCCCTGGGTCAAATAGCCCAGAGCGAAGAGGGCAGCCGGATGGAGTCACTGCCGGAACAGAAAGCCTGCATAACTATAGTTGCAACTGTTTAGTGGACGACATTCTGAGCAACAGATAACAGACCTAAACAATGCAGGTCTCCAGAAATGGACTCAATATTTCTGAGATAAAAATTCGGGAATGTGGATGGCTGAGACCAATAAGCAGCCTTCATTAAATCTGTAATAGCAATACTATTTGCGTAAGCCCAAGGTGTAGAAAGAGCTCTTACTTCATGAGCAGAAATCTTAAGCACAATCTGCTGAGAAGATAAATTTTCATAAGCAGTACGGATAGTTAATTGAATCCATCTAGCAATAGAATGGACCGAAATGTCCTTTCTATTAGGCATCAGAGACAGAAAGAAACGTTTTCGTCCCTTTCTGATAAACTGAGATCTCTGTTTATAAATACGTAACGCTCTAACAGGACAGAGTAAAGGCCTACGCCCGTCTGAAGACGGAAGGGCCTTAATAACAATAGGTTCCGGATATTTATTAGGAGCCTGATTCTTAGCTAAAAATCCCACATTAGTAGTGAAGGTGATAGTGTTCCCGACACTACGATAGTGAGAATCATCCGCCGACAGTGCATGAAGCTCACTGACTCTTCTAGCAGAAGAGAAAGCTAAGAGAAAAGCTGTCTTATAAGACAAGAATTTGAAATCTACTGTCCCAAGAGGTTCAAATGGCTTTTCCTTCAGTTTAAGAAGAACCCAAGCTAAATTCCACTTAGGAATTAACCTAAGAGTTCTGGGTCTATTTATCGAGAAGTTTCTAACTAACTTAGATAAAGAGACATTAGATCCAATTTGTAAACTATCATGATGTGCATAGGTATCAGATAACATAGACCTATAACCCTTAATAGTAACAGGCTGCAGTTTGATTTCGTCAAACAAGTATACTAGAAAGTTTGCAATGTCTGGTATGGAGGGATCGAAAATATCAACAGAATGATCCCTACACCAACGACGAAAAACCTTCCACTTAGCCGCATAGTTTAGCGAAGAGGAGGTCCTCCTACAGTTAGAAATCGCGTCCACTGCTCGCCCTGTAAAGTGCTTGCCATGCAAGTAGGACCGCACAACGGAAAAACGTGAAGGTTGAGACCTTGCGGGTTGTGATGAAGTCGAAGCGGTTTCCCCTGCGAAAGAAGATCCTCCCGTGGAGGAAGCTTTCGCGGTAGGTCCCACAACAGACACCTGAGTAGATTTATCCACGGTCTCTGTGGAGACAGAGATGCTACCAACAGAATCTTGCACTGAGATTGCTTTATTTTTAGCAATACTTGCTGAATCAACGGCGTTGGAGGATACGCATATCCTATCATTCCGTCCCAAGGGATCGACAGAGCGTCTACTGCAAATGCTCTTGGATCCGGACACGGAGACACATACGTCTGCAACTGATTGTTGAGATGTGTCGCAAATAAGTCTATCATTGGCCGTTCCCATTGGTAGCAAATCTGATTGAATACTTGTTTGTTGAGAGTCCACTCCGACGGCAACAAGTGACCCTTTCATGAAAGGGAGTCTGCTAGTACATTCAGACGACCCGGTATATGACGGACCGAAAGTAGAACTTGATGTTCTAGAGCAAACAGAAGGATTCTTTCCGTTAGATTGAATAACGGAACTGAATGAGTGCCTCCCTGGTTCCGTATATACGCCACTACTGTCGTATTGTCGGACAGGATTTGGACATGAGCATTGTGAATAATGTCCATCCAATGACTTAACGCAAGCCAAATTGACATCATTTCCTTGATGTTTATGTGCTTGCCTAGGAATTGCGGATCCCATAGACCCTGGCATCTCGAATCTGTTGGGATCATTGATGCACCCCAACCTGTTTGACTGGCATCCGTCATAATCGTAAAACTCGGATCCGGCAACTGCAGCGGAACTCCCTGAGTTAACCACTGAATGTTTGCCCAAGTCTGAATCTCTCGTTTCACTTGATCTGACAATAGAACGTCTATGTCGAGCGAATGAATTTTCACACTCCAATTCTGAGTCAAGAAAATTTGGAGAGGCCGAGTGCGTAACCGCCCCATCGGAATGAGATCCGCAGCGGCTCCACACAGACCTATCAGTCTCATGAACTCCCTCGCTGTGACTTTGTCTGCGTGAAGACAATAGCGAGCGTAACAACTGACTAATTTTGCTCTGGTTAACGGCAGACGAACGAGATTGTTGTGCGTCTCGAAGCTCATTCCCAGATGTGTGAATGACTTGGACGGCACCAGATCCGACTTCTCCTCGTTTATTATAAAATCGAGACGTCGGAGCAATAGAAGTAGATTCTGCACATCGTTCTGAAGCTTTAACTCGTTGCCGTACCTCTGAAGAATGTCATCCAGGTAGGCCGACGTTACCGCAGACGAATGAGCTCGGAAATACATCATTACCGAATTCATTACCCGAGTGAAAGCCCAGGGTGATAGGTTCAACCCGAAGCACATCGCCCAGAATTGATACACCACTCCTAGGACTGCGAAGCGTAGATACTTTCTGAATGTCGGATGTACCATGACGTGAAAGTATGCATCTTTGAAATCTATGCTTGTAGCATAATCGTTCACCCGAATACTCGCTCTGACCGATCGAATCGTCTCCATATAAAACTTCGGAGCGACGATCAGCTTGTTTATCCAGCTCAAATCTATCACTGGACGGAACGAGCCGTCTGGTTTCGGAACCAGAAACAGATGGCTGTAGAATCCCGGTGTTTCCTGGTTTTCTTCGACCTCTACCGCGTTCTTCATTAAAAGAGACTGCACCTCTGATAACAGAGCGTCTCTTTTCTGCGGATTTGACGGAAGTTGAGTCCATTTTGGACTTCGAGTTAATGGAGGCTTTCGTTTGAAGGATATTCTTAGACCTTCCGAAATCACCCCTCTCACCCAAGGGTCGTCCGTAATCGACCCCTACTCTTCTGAAAAACTCGACAACCTTCCGCCAACCGGAAAGCGATAGAGGTTGAAGCCATCACCTCCTGGACCTGCGAGGCCTGCGGTTGGAGAAACCACGTCCTCCACGACCCGCACCTTGTCCAGTCGACCTCGGGGCATCCGACCGATTGTCCCGGCCCGAAGGACGTCCCGCACGTGAGTCGCTGCCTTGACGGTCTCTTGAATAAGACCAAGAGGACGCACCGGAACCTCTATAGGAACCTCTCTTGGGCGCATTAGACCCAGAAGTGCTTGTCTTACTCTTATCTGCCGTGTCCGACTTCTTAGAAGCGGATTTAAACAGCAGAGAATCCAAAGCTTTCTTCGTAATTTTATCGTAAATTGCAGAAAGCTTGCCGTCGAAGAGAAGTTCTCCGGAGACCGAAGCGACTCTGAGAGAGTTCTTCACCTTACTATCCACGAGTGTGGATGTAGCTAGGGCTGCGTCACGTCTAACCAACTCCAGGTTTGCCACTGAAAGGGCGGAGGTATATGTGGAATAAGCTACTGCCCTTGAAAGAAGTCTTAAAGAGGATTGAATATCCTGGAATTTTTTCCCTTGAAGACGCAGTGATAATGCCTTTGTAAGGTGGTCTGCGTAAGATAAAGCATCTAAACTGGCTCTGTTAGACGAAATAGTCGTATCCAACACCGCGGTTGGGATAGACGTAGACGACGGTAATGATAATTCTAAGTCTTCCGCCTCATCGTCCATACGCAGAGGAACTCTCGGAATACCCTGTCCTGCCGTATCGAATTTATTCCTTGCATTAATGAAAGGCAGGTTAAGAGCATTGGCGGACAAGAAACCCGCTTTTCCTGTTTTGGAAGCAAGCTTGAATATAGCGTCGTTCAATAATTCAAATGTCCTTGTGACATTATTGGACTGAGACGGAAACTCAGGAGCGATGTCCCTGAACCGCTCGAAGAAATCAGTGTCCAATGACGCTATAATTCTCTTGTCCGGGACCGCAGCAGTCTGGCCCGACGGAACAACCTGAGGAAGAAAGTGCCGGATGAAATCCACGGCAGCTTTATGTTGTTCCGAAAGGGATAGCTCCAAGTCATCCGTATCCCTTTCACCATCCGGTCGGACCTCATGATGCTCCCGGTCGTCTGCACCCGATGCTTCGGCGGAGCGTACCAACCCAGCGCCGTCGGATAATTCCCGATCCGACACCGTTTCTGTCGGTTGCTGGGATGCTGCGATAAGTTGTGCTATTTGAGCAAGCACGTCCGACATCGAGGCCTGCGGAGGTGCAGTCTTTCGCTGCTTCGCCGAGGGCAGCTCCGCATCTAGTGACTCCCGCATACTCTTCCTATGCGAGCGTCCGGAGTCAACCGGCCTCGTGTCCCTGGCTACCGGATGGCGTGACCTGGTCGCCGAAGAATCCCTGATCGGCGAAGCTGGTAGAATATCGGCGGTCATGTAGCCAAGGTGCGGTCGTGTGCGCTGGTGAGAGGAAGAAGAAGCCTGAGCAGTCTCAGCGGACTGCCGATACAACGGAGCGTCCCAAGCGACGGACGTGTGCTCCGCTAACGACACATTTTGTACCACAACATCTGGTCCCAGATGTTGTTGTACGAGAGAGGGGCCTCTCTCGCTCGCGGCCCGGCTGGACCTGGACGAGCTAGGAACCGGACTAGAAGGCTTCCTCCGATCTCTCCTACTATCCGTCGTCACTGGGTGTGCACCTTGAATGTTTATAGTGCTCGCATCACCCAACATTTCCTCCTGGACCGCATCGGACGAACCCGGCTGCCGAACCATTCGGTGAATGGACGCTACACCGGGCGAGCTAGCAGACGACAGTGCCGTCGATCCTACTAGGGACCTCTTAGGCAAATGTCGTATCTCCATGAGCACTTTTGCCGCTAGCTCTGCATTCAATTGTGACGACGGAAGCGCACTTGCGGAAGATAACATGGAAACATCAGCCTGTTCTTGTTCCTCTGAAATAGAAACTGATAGAGTAGAGTGACCCTGCAGAGAAAGGGCCGGCATAGCCCTCTCTCCACTAACAACATACCGTGACACACGTTTCCAATGTTTGGCATCCCAATATTGACATATTGAACAGGAGTTAGTGCGAGTACACTGACTACAATTAATACAATTAACATGAAAGTCAGAGGAAGATTTCTTCCTATTACAATAAGAACAATATCCTTTCATTGTGAAAAGTCAACAACAAGTCCTAGTACTCGCACAAACCCCTAAACACAAAGATACATAATAACATGATCCATTAATATCGAAAAAACAATTGAAAATCAAAATAATTTTTGAAAAATATTTTTTCAGCGAAGCCCAAGTTTCTGAAAAGTAACGTTGAGCCCCAATGGATCCCAAGGCTAAGTGTGGTCAAAAATTTTAAAATTATATTAAATAATTAATGCAACACTTACGGATAATAATAATCTATCTTATAATGAGATAAACTACTCCAAAGGCAAACAGCCCCCCTCAAAAGAGACTGTTGCCAATGTAAACAAACAGTGTAAAAACATCAGAAAACATGACTCCAGGCACTGACAATACTGGCCCGAAATCAGTCATCAAAATTACACACTATCTGATGCAAAACAGAGACTCCCAGGGGAGAATCTGCAGAACATCAGATGGTAGATGCAGAACACAACGTTTAAACACCCATGGGTGAAAACGTAAACATGGGGAAAATAACAGAATTCATTCTGTAACCAAGCTAATTCTCCCAAGAGAATTTAGAAATGATGTTTCTCAAAAATATGCCAAAAGCATGGGAGAATAGCAAGGGGGGACTTAGAAGACCAGGGGAGAGGAAACACTGAATAAGCAGTGCAACTTTATAGCAAGAATGACAACAACAGGCCCATGCCTCGAAAATAGGCAACATAATTTCATTAAAAAATTTTAAGTTACAGCCCTGATTATTTTCTGTCACTCCTTTTTCCTCTCCTCCTTCTATATCCTCCTTAGAATCACCATTTCTCCAATACTTATGTGTCTGGCATCCTTTAAACTGAGATTTACAAGCACAAAGATCAGTGAGATGTTGACTGATGAAGGGCCAAACAAAGAATGGTGATTGGCGCCAATTTCGGAACGTCCTTGACACTGCGCATGCGCAGTAGGGGCAAAGTATGGAGGTCCTTCATGACATGATTTCTTTTGGTTTTAGATGCAAATTTTGGGGACTGGGGGGCAAAATTTGTGTTTGGCCCTAGATTTTAAGAGTTAGCACCAGCTATGTCTGGGTCATTGGTACAGTATAAAAATATATATATATATACAATTTTTATTATCAGTACAAAGGTTCCAGCTCAATTTGTAATTGTTTAATAAAATATCCATGTCAACAAATATGATTGTCAACAATCAAGTTATTTACCAAACCTTCAGTACAAATATGATCTGTGAACCCTTTAATTGAGGAATCTATCACATACACCTATGTAATTTAGTAGTTGAAATTTTTTTTTCTCTTTATTTCAGCAAAACAATTTTGTTGAAATTATTTGAAAAATATGAAAAAAAAATTAACAAATTTTGATACTGTGTGAGTTGGATAGAGGGTTAATTGTTAACAGGTTGTAGGGTAAATTCCTGTTCATATTTTACCTAATGTAAGAGTCTTAACCAGCCAGTGCTATTTCCAAACAAGAGGCCCCACGTGGCCTTAATCGCTCACCTGACAAAGTGACTCTAAGAAGTATTTTAGGTCACCTTCACCATGTCATGCCTCATCAACATTAACTGGTTGAGTGATAGATTTTGTTTGAAGTTCAACATTTGTTACCTAAAATTAGTTTTATTTAAAATCATTGGTGTGTGGCCAATCTCCAATGATTTTTAATAAAGCAAATTTATCTCTGCAGACAAACTGGTTTAGCATGAAGCACAAACAAGGAATGTGAAGAGATAGCCTTGGACATCTCTCCCCAACTGTGGATATCTTCCATGTGCTACATGTATATATTTGCATGCAAGAAAACAAAAATTTTCACAAATTTTCCAAAATATTAGTTTTTTTTATCATCATTGGAACAAGCTCAAACAGCTTATTCCAATAGGGGTATGGGAAGATCAGGTATATTTTTGAGACAGAAATGTGAATATATAAATAATGATGTTTTTCTGTGAATGATGCTGGAGAATTTTGCGTAAAGATATGGTAAATGGTTTGTTCTAGATACAGAATGATGCAAAAGTATTTAAATTTGATTAGGCAAGTTGTTCCTATAATGCATTTAAAAATTGAAGCAACTGTTTTTTTGCTGACGAACTTTTAGATGTGTGTGTCTGTGTTTGTGTGTGTGTGTGTGTGTGTGGGGGGGGGGGGGGGGGGGTTAAGAGTGTTCTTGCAAACAAAATTCCTGAATAAATGGAAAATTTTATTTTTTGTGTGAAAGACATAATGCGTGAATGTTGATTGGAACAAGCTTAGAGAGCTCATTTTAATGTGAAGTCATAAAGCTGTGTTTTACGTACGAAATTCTGGAATAACTAAAAAATTGCTTTTTTGACTCAAAAAGCATGGTGTGTGACCTCTCACTGGAATGAGCTCAAAAAGCTCATTCCAATGAGGTATTTACAAGCGATAAGTACATGCATGTTTAAGAGACAAAAATTAAAATTTGAATAGCGATTTTTGCGAAGAATGCTGACAAGTTTTGGCAGTTATGCTGGTAAAAAGGTAAGATATGCAAAGTGGTTGTTTTTTAGAGGCGACATTTAATTAAGGGGAATTAACCCTTGAGTACTGAGGTAACTTCTAAAAGTACTGAAATTTCATGAAGCAATGCGAATAACAGACAACAGTTGCCTAAAAATTTCATGAATAACTAAAATTTTTATCCTTTTGTCTCGAAAACATGGCATATGACCTTTGTTGGAATGAGCTGAATGCGTGTGTTCCAATGAGGGGTCATAAAATTTGAACGGAGATTTGTGTGAATAATGCATTAGTACTGCTAGATTTGGGTAAACGGTTCACCCTGGATACCACCCCTTCTATAGTAGATCTTTTCTGCAAATTTTGTTTAAGATTCTATCAACTTTACAAATAAATACGTTCATGAATCACAATCAGATCCACCCTACAATGTTGCATACCAAATATCAAAAGATTCTGCCTGCTGGATCTGGAGAAGAAGATTTTTTAAGAAATATGCCTGAAATGCACTAAGTTAAAATTTGGGCTCCTATACGGAGCCCAAATATAAACCCAGGGGGCCGATTTGAACAAACTTGAATCAGATCCACCCCACAATGTTGCTTACCAAATATGAAAAGATTCTGAAGCTGGATCTGAAGAAGAAGATTTTTTAAGAAATTTGCCTGAAATGCACTAAGTTCGAATTCGAGCTTCTATAGTGAGCCCAAATATGAAACTAGGAAGCCGATTTGAACAAACTTGAATCAGATCCACCCCACAATGTTGCATACCAAATATCAAAAGATTCTGCCTGCTGGATCTGGAGAAGAAGATTTTTTAATAAATTTGCCCGAAATGCACTAAGTGCGAATTTGGGCTTCTATATTAAGCCCAAATATGAATCCAGGGAGCCGATTTGAACAAACTTGAATCAGATCCACCCCGCAATGTTGCATACCAAATATCAAAAGATTCTGCCTGCTGGATCTGGAGAAGAAGATTTTTGAAGAAATTTGCCCAAAATGCACTAAGTTTGAATTCAAGCTTCTATAGTGAGCCCAAATATGAATCCAGGGGGCCGATTTGAACAAACTTGAATCAGATCCACCCCACAATGTTGCATACCAAATATCAAAAGATTCTGCCTACTGGATCTGGAGAAGATGATTTTTTAAGAAATTTGCCTGAAATGAACTAAGTTCGAATTCGAGATTCTATAGTAAGCCCAAATATGAATCTAGGGAGCCGATTTGAACAAATTTGCATCAGATCCATCCCACAATGTTGCATACCAAATATCAAAAGATTCTGCCTGCTGGATCTGGAGAAGGAAATTTTTTAAGAAATTTGCCTGAAATGCACTAAGTTCGAATTCGAGCTTCTATAGTGAGCCCAAATATGAATCTAGGAAGCCGATTTGAACAAACTTGAATTAGATCCATCCCACAATGTTGCATACCAAATATCAAAAGATTCTGCCTGCTGGATCTGGAGAAGATGATTTTTTAATAAATTTGCTTGAAATGCACTAAGTTCAAATTTGGGCTCCTATACTGAGCCCAAATATAAACCCAGGGGGCCGATTTGAACAAACTTGAATCAGATCCACTCCACAATGTTGCTTACCAAATATGAAAAGATTCTGCCTGCTGGATCTGGAGAAGAAGATTTTTTAAGAAATTGCATGAAATGCACTAAGTTCAAATTCGAGCTTCTACAGTGAGCCCAAATATGAATCTAGGAAGCCAATTTGAACAAACTTGAATCAGATCCACCCCACAATGTTGCATACCAAATAGCAAAAGATTCTGCCTGCTGGATCTGGAGAAGAAGATTTTTTAAGAAATTTGCCTAAATGCACTAAGTTCGAAATCGGGCTCCTATACTGAGCCCAAATATGAACCCAGGGGGCCGATTTGAACAAACTTGAATCAGATCTACCCCACAATGTTGCATACCAAATATCAAAAGATTCTGCCTGCTAGATCTGGAGAAGAAGATTTTTTAAGAAATTTGCCTGAAATGCACTAAGTTCGAAATCGGGCTCCTATACTGAGCCCAAATATTAACCCAGGGATCCGATTTGAACAAACTTGAATCAGATCCACCCCACAATGTTGTTTACCAAATATGAAAAGATTCTGCCTGCTGGATCTGTAGAAGAAGATTTTTTAATAAATTTGCCTGAAATGCACTAAGTTCGAATTCGGGCTTCTATAGTAAGCCCAAATATGAATCCAGGGGGCCGATTTGAACAAACTTGAATCAGATCTACCCCGCAACGTTGCATACCAAATATCAAAAGATTCTGCCTGCTGGATCTGGAGAAGAAGATTTTTTAATAAATTTGCCTGAAATGCACTAAGTTCGAATTTGAGCTTCTATAGTGAGCCCAAATATGAATCCAGGGGGCCGATTTGAACAAACTTGAATCAGATCTACCCCGCAACGTTGCATACCAAATATCAAAAGATTCTGCCTGCTGGATCTGGAGAAGAAGATTTTTGAAGAAATTTGCCTGAAATGCACTAAGTTCGAATTCGAGCTCCTATAGTGAGCCCAAATATAAATCTAGGGAGCCGATTTGAACAAACTTGAATCAGATCCACCCTACAATGTTGCATGCCAAATATCAAAAGATTCTGCCTGCTGGATCTGGAGAAGAAGATTTTCAAAGAAATTTGGCTGAAATGCAGTAAGTTCAAATTTGGGCTCCTATACTGAGCCCAAATATAAACCCAGGGGGCCGATTTGAACAAACTTGAATCAGATCCACCCCACAATGTTGCATACCAAATATCAAAAGATTCTGCCTGCTGGATCTGGAGAAGAAGATTTTTTAAGAAATTTGCCTGAAATGCACTAAGTTCAAAATCGGGCTCCTATACTGAGCCCAAATATGAACCCAGGGGGCCGATTTGAACAAACTTGAATCAGATCCACCCAACAATGTTGCATACCAAATATCAAAAGATTCTATCTGCTGGATCTGGAGAAGAAGATTTTTGAAGAAATTTGCCTGAAATGCACTAAGTTCGAATTCGGGCTTCTATAGTAAGCCCAAATATGAATCCAGGGGGCCGATTTGAACAAACTTGAATCAGATCTACCCCGCAACATTGCATACCAAATATCAAAAGATTCTGCCTGCTGGATCTGGAGAAGAAGATTTTTGAAGAAATTTGCCTGAAATGCACTAAGTTCGAATTCGAGCTCCTATAGTGAGCCCAAATATGAATCTAGGGAGCCGATTTGAACAAACTTGAATCAGATCCACCCTACAATGTTTCATGCCAAATATCAAAAGATTCTGCCTGCTGGATCTGGAGAAGAAGATTTTCAAAGAAATTTACCTGAAATGCAGTAAGTTCAAATTTGGGCTCCTATACTGAGCCCAAATATAAACCCAGGGGGCCGATTTGAACAAACTTGAATCAGATACACCCCACAATGTTGCATACCAAATATCAAAAGATTCTGCCTGCTGGATCTGGAGAAGAAGATTTTTTAAGAAATTTGCCAGAAATGCACTAAGTTCGAAATCGGGCTCCTATACTGAGCCCAAATATGAACCCAGGGGGCCGATTTGAACAAACTTGAATCAAATCCACCCTACAATGTTGCATACCAAATATCAAAAGATTCTGCCTGCTGGATCTGGAGAAGAAGATTTTTTAATGTTTTTCCCATTGCCTACAGTGTTAAAAAGTGCTGACTCAGCACTTTTTCAAAGTCCCGAAACTGTACCCTATGATAAAACCGATGGCAATTTTTTTTTACCAATCCTTTCTGTTGGTCCTAAGGAAGCTGCACACCAAATAAAAATTCTCAATGCCGTGCAGTTTTGGAGATATGGGCGTTTTAAATTTTGTCTATTTTTAGCTCCTGCGGTTCCCACGGGGCTGCGGGAAATTTTTTTATGCATAAATCAAGTACTCATGACCCAATAAGCCCTCACATAAAATTTGGTTCAAATCAGCCTCTCGGTTTGGAAAATAGAAATTTTGGGCGGGGCAAAAAATTTTGCCCCTCCCATAACGACGCCAAGTACAGCCCCACAAACTTCTCTTGAACAAATCTGAGTCTACACCTCAAAAGGAAGCTGCACACCATATATCAAGTCTCTGCTACTGCTGGTTCATGAGAAGAAGATTTACAAAGATTTTGGTGCCCCTTGGGGGCATGGGACCACCCAAGAGGAGGGGGCAACTTCATTTGAACAAATCTGAATTGGCATTAGGTAATAAACATTTAGCCAACATTTGAATAAAATTGGGCTAGTGGTTTAGGAGGAGAAGTCGATAATGTAAAGTTAACGCCGGACGGACGACGACAGACGACGGACGACGGACAGAAAGTGATTAGTAAAGCTCCCCTTGAGCTTCGCTCAGGTGAGCTAAAAACTCAGTTTAAATTTTATTATTTTTTTCCATTTCCCATTCCAAGACAGTTTTAGATCCTCATAGAGCTTGTTCCAACTGTTATTCAATACTTTTTTTTCCAAGTGTCATCTTCTAGGCATGTTAATTAAAGGGTTAAATAAATAATAATAATAATAAAATATATATATAGTGATTTACAGTGGAACCCTGTTAACTGAATAGTTACTTTGCAAGTAAAAAGTATTCAGTTAACAGGAGTATACAGTTAACAGGAAATGGGTCATTTTCAAATCTACTAGCGACAAACTGAGCATTTAATCTATTATATTTTGTTTGACAAACCTCATTGACCTCTGTCAAACCAGATATAATAGAATAAATAATACCTGTATTGAATTTATTGGGGCAATAAATGTCCAAAAGTGTGGGGAATTCAGAGGTCATTGAAGTATTTTTTCAAGAGATTACAAGATATTTTATTCAATTAATAGGAGTTTACCAATTAACAGGTAAAATTTGTATTGAAGGTACGGTAAATGGTTTGGTGTTTTTAAGTCATATACAATTAACAGGATTATTCAATTAATAAAGAGATATCCAATTAAGTGGGTTCCACAATATCACAAAATTATACGAACAACCCCAATATTTTCCTGCTTTACAGACATCTTCAGACTTAGTATATTTATTAGGTGTTTTGTCTATTAACTCTTAGTTGAAAGAGTTTCATAACCATCAAACAAAAAATAATACATAATATAATCACTTTATCACAGGGAAAAGAAACTGATTTATTTATTAGAGGTTAAGATGATCTTCATGACCACAACATAGGTAAGAAGTCAAGTTACCCAATCATTTGTACCTGTGCTGCCCACTCTAGAGGACTTCCAACCCAGGCATCAGTTACCAGGTCCAATTTTACTAGTGAAGCAGAACTTGTTACCACAAGACAAAAGTATGGCTCCACTTCCTAGGGGTCCGTCCAATGGACCAGAAAAAAAAAGGGATATAAATTCTGTTTATTTGAGTATTCCTGAAAACTGCATATTTTCGACTGGAAAAGCTGTGAGTTAGCCAATTCTGTAGCTACTTTTTAATCATCCAACCAAAAGAAATCTATATTTACTAATCAGCTTGTCAAAATTATGTGTTCTTTTTTAAGTATAAGTTTAGATTTGTAACAGTTAAAGCAGTGTTTTGCCCAGGTGTTAAATTTGGGGAGAAGTCAGTTCTCTCTCTACATACTTTAAAGAAAAGTCAACTAAAAACTGGGAGAAGTGGGTCAAAAGGTAAAGTATGAATAATGGACTTCTGCAAAATGCTCCTTTATATAGTTTTCTTACATGTAAATAAGTTACAAAAGCTTAGAGAAATAAATAGAGAAGAAAAAAACATGTTGATGTAATTTATTTAGAAAAAAAATCTGCAAAATATTGTCAGGATCCCCTCCACACAATGACACAGACTTAATAACAGTCTCCCATTCCAGTCTTGGTAATTTTGTTCAACTCCATACCTGTAATTTTGTGTGACTGTGCATGATTTCATGTGATTGTATGCGAACTGGAGTGATTGCACATCATTTTGCACAATTGAGGTGTTTAGGCATACCCATATCAAACGGTAACATCATTGCCTGCATTCTTTATTGGAATGTTCTCCCTAAAAACATTCCAAAAATAGGCTTCTATATTGGAATAATAAAATACCACTTACTGCTAGTAAGTTGTTTTCAACCTCCAGTCAATTTTTATTGAATAACTTTTAATTTATAAGCCATATGCTAGCATTTTGTTTGCAAAAAATGATGGACAAATTGGCCCATGGAGGTTCAGGACCAGGTTATTTGTGAGGATGATCTGGACACCCAAATGATTATTCCATTTCAACCATATTAAATGCAAAATGGCTGAAACGAATACTTGTCGGGTTCATTTTTTCATTTCTACTTTGAGTTGAATTAACCAGTGTTATAAGGTGATTGACTGGTAACCATTAAAAGATGGAAAATGGTCCATAAAAATGAGCAAATTTTTTACCCAGCCTTTAACAAACATGTGATCACACTGTCACATTGAATGATTGATCTATTTTTAATACCAGGATTTGCAGTTTTGTTTAAATAAATCGTGTTTCGAACTTTTCTGAGTGAGGTTAACCCGAACATTACCACATTTATGTCACAACTACAAAAAGTTACAGCTCCATATTGTGGAGGTGGTAGCTTATTAAATGTAAAAATTTGTATATCAGTCTTAAAAGTCTGAAAGTTGGTTTTTGAATTGTGTGCGAAATTCACCTATTTTAAGGGAGAACAAATTTTTACAAGGTGACTTCAGAGTAGCTTTTTATTGAAGGCAGACCAAAGTTTGCCAATCCAAGGCACCTTCTTCGCTGAAGTCGCCCTGTTGGCTGGTTTCTGAGCCAGAGACTAGAAATATTTCATTACCTCATGGCAAGAACAATCGGAGTAGTATAGAACACCAAAGCTTAATCTTGAATTCTCTTAATAACACTCATGTTTGTTTATTGGGGTTTAAAATTCCGAGGTCACAAATTTTGTTGTCATTATAATTAATTAATGCCTTTAAGGGCTAAATTCTTTCTCAATCACAAGGCCTATCTGGCCATAGGTTTAACACAGTCTTTGTACTATAAGCAAATGAGAGTACATTCCTTCTTCTTGTGAGAACAGAATGATAAATGCTTTGCAAGTCCAAAATAAAATTTCAAAAGGTCACTCTCAGGCATGGCTATGTCCCCCGATAGCAAGTTCTCACACTGGACATATTTCCAGACAACAAATTTTCAAAGTCAAAAAAAGGGAAAAAGCACCATAACTCAGCCAAAATTGGTCGGACTGAACCCAAATGCAAACTTGACCTGCATATTCATGAGACAAACCTATGTACAAAATTTGGCATTGATGCAATAACTGAAACTAAAGTTGTCATGCAGACATCCAATTTTCAAAGTCAGCCAAATTCGGTCGCACCGAACTCAAATTTGAACATGACCTGCATATTCTTGAGAAAAACCTATGTACAAATTTTGGTGCTGATTCAATAACTCAACCTGAAGTTATCATCCAGACACCAAATTTACACAAAGTTGCGAAATTGGGTGGAAAAGTGTCAAAAAGGGGAATAAAGTGCACCACCAGGCATGGGCTATGTCCCCGACAGCAAGTTCTTACATTGGATATATTGAAAACGAAACCAACAAATTTTCAAAGTTGAATAAATAGAAAAAGGGCCAATACTCAGCCACAATTGGTCGGACTGAACCTAAATTCAAACTTGACCTCTATATTCTTGAGACAAACCAATGTACAAAATTTGGTGTTGATTCAATAACTCAAACTGAAGTTATCATCTGGACACCAAATTTTCAAAGTCCAAAAAATGGAAAAAAGGCCCATAAGTCATCTAAAATTGATGGGAATGAACCAAAATTCGAACCTGACCTGCGTATTCTTGAGACAAATCTGTGTACAAAATTTGGTGTTGATTCAATAACTCAAACTAAAGTTATCATTCAGGCACCAAATTTCCAAAGTTGTGAAACTGGGCAGAAAAGCATCAAAAAGGGGCATAACTCCAACAACAATTACTGGATGCAGCCGACATTTCGGAATTCACCTAAGCATTGGGGTAAGGGACATATACACCAAATTTGGTTTTGATTCGATGACCCAAACTTTAGTTATCAGAAGGAAGCAGCTGATTACAATAGTCCTCCTTGTCGGAGTAAAATTATCGGATCCAGTCGATATTTGGAATTCACCTAATCATTGGGGTAAGGGACATATACACTAAACTTGGTTTTGGTTCAATGAAGCAAACTTTAGTTATTACTCCAGACGCATGCACACACGGACTCAGCTGATTACAATAGTCCGACGACAAAATGTTTTGACGAGGGACAAAAAGCACTGGTAATATTAGACCTATTTTTCAACAATTTTATTTAGAATTTTACTGACTTTTTTACCTGACATAGTTTTCATACAACATTTGTAATATCTTCTCTCAAAGAACATCAAAATTTTATTTTCCTTTTGTAAAAATATGTTTCCTACTTCTCTGAGGAATCTCTCCTGAGTATGATCACATAAGAATTTATAAATATTCTGGAGTAAAAAAAAAATGGAACCAATTACTAGGTTGTTTTTGTTTCAAAATATGATTAGGCTAATTTGTTATGCAAACATAAACAAGTTACACATGGATGGATTACTTACCTATCATTTTCAGCTAAATAGTGCCCTGATTGATGAAAAAGTGGAACAACACAATGAAGAATATTGATCACAGACAGGTATTGGTAGTTATCACAGAGCAAATTCACCAGCATTAAACCAGTTGACAAGAAATCTGTCACACTGAAAATGGAAACGATTGTTGAAAACTACAAATAACACCTTGTTAGACTTAAGCTTATCAAGTTTAACAGCATATCCCTAGTAAATGAATATGTATTTTACTCATCAAACCTATTACAGTAGAACCCTGTTAACTGAACACAGCCTCTTTGCCAATAGAATTATTCAATTAACAGAAGCATTCAATTAACCCGTATGGCCTATTTCCAACTTTGGTATTTTTTTTACTGCATTAGAACAGGTGCCTGAACTTGCAATCTTCAACGAAACTTGCAAGGCACATTCTAAGTATATTTGTAGTTGTTTCTAGACAAGTCTTGGCTGCCTATAGAATCAGGCAAAACTTGCCTCGACAGAACTGCAAAGTCACAGATAATTAATTGACTTAGTGTCGGAAAATGCATTAAAAATCTCCAGGCTTTAAGGGTTAACAGGGATTTGGTCATTTTCTTGTATTCTATAGATAAACCAAGAATTTATTCTATTAAGTCTTGTTTGACATAGCTCATAGAGCTACGTCAAATAAGGTATAATAGATTAAATGCCTGTACTGGATGACTAAGGCTAAATATGTTCATAAGCAATGGGAACTCTGTGATTCTCAGGTTAGTTACTCAACATTTTTCCAGACTTTTTTATGAATTAAAATGAGTTTAGAAAAATAACCTTTATGCAGTTAACAGGTTGTATTTGTACTGAAGATATAGTGATGGGTTTTGTGTTTCAAAGTTTTGTTCAATTAACATGGTTATTTAATTAAGCTACATCTAATTAAGTGGGCTATACTGTACATATATCTCCTCAATTAATAGTAAAACTGATTAAACATTTGGGGGGTGGGGTGCAGTGGCTCAGTAGGTAGAGATGTGGGCTACAAAGCAAGAGGTCCTCGGTTCGAGTCCCACCTGCGGCAACCGCATTGTGTCCTTGGGCAAGGCACTTCACCCACATTGCCAATGTGGGGGCATGGTGGTACTGTACTAAGGTGTACAGCACATCAATGGTGCACTTGCCTTCAACCAATGCTAATCCTGCTTGTGTGGAGTTAGTATGTTGGGGAGCTGACAGTAGTTGCTCGGTGGTTCTCTCCAGGTACTCCACCTTCCTTCACCCGTAAAACTGTCATGGTCATTAGCCATTGTGCAGAAATATGTGACCTTAAACACCAATAAATAAATAATATTAACCGTTTACCAAACATAACAGTCACATCCAAAACAGTGCAATCACCATTCAAATTTCTTTATATTTTCAAAATTTTTTTTCCAGCAAAAACATAGCTTATGACCCTCATTAGAACAAGAGGCCCCATGGAGCCTGAAATGCACACCTTGAAGAGAACACGATATAAATAAGGTACAAGAATGAATCTACATTAAGCAATCCATTTCCATAGGATACATTATCAATCCTTGAGCCCCTCAGGAGTGACAAAAATAGTCCAGGCATCACGCCTTTTCTTCAGTTGATCATAATGTAAAATATGGAGCTCCCATATGAAGCCCCTTGATACAATCTATGTGGATTAATCTCAGTTACACACCTCTAGAGGGTACTGAATACAAAATTTCAAATTCTTCAGCTACATGTCAATTCCGGCTCCCATTTGGGATTCCGGCTCCCATTGGGAGCCCAAATATTAACCCAGGCACTCGATTTGAACAAACCTGAATCTGACCCTCCTAGGGATGTTGAATACCAAATATTAAAGGTTTCCGACTGGTGCATCTGAAGAAGATTTTTAAAATTATCCCCCATATTGCACTAAGTTAACATTTAGGCATCCACAGGAAGTCCAAATATTAACCTAGGGACTTGGTTTGAATAATCTTAAATCTGACCCTCATAACAATGATGCTTACCAAACATTAAAAGATTCTGACTGGTGGTTCTTTAGAAGAAGATTTTTAAAGAATATTCCCATATTGCCCTAAGTTAAAAATTTGGGCTCCTATATTGAGCCCAAATATCAACCAATGGGCTTAATTTTAACAAACTTGGATCTGCCCCCCTCCCCCTATGAATGCTATATACCAAATATCAAAAGATTCAGACCATTGTTCCTGGAGAAAAGATTTTTTTAATTTTTGCAAATATGCTGACTCAGCACTTTTTCGATGCCCTCCACAGACCACTCTAACATAACCGATGGCAATTTTTTTTACCATTCAATTCTACTGGTCCTAAGGATACTTCATACCAAATAACAGTTCTCTCTGTTCCATGGGAAATATGGGTGTTTGAAAATATTTCTATTTTTTTAGCTCCTGGGGTTCCCATGGGGAAGCAAGAATTTTTGTTTTGCACGAGTCAAGTACTTATGACCCAATAATACCACATACCAAATTTGGTTCAAATTGGACCATCGGTTCAGAAAATAGAAATTTTGAGCGGGGCCAAAAATCTTACCCCTTCCTTTACAAAGCCAAATATTGCATCATGAACTTCGTTTGAACAAACTTGATTCTACACCTCAAATGGAAGCTTCATAACAAATATCAGGTCATTGTACCCTCTGGTTCATGAGAAGATTTTAAAAATATTTTGGAGCATTTTCCCCCACTCCCTCCCTACGGGGCTTGGCATGTTGAGTTGAACAAAAATGCAAAGCCCCTTCGGGATCATCACACACACAAACTTTCACTTGAATTGGCCTAGTAGTTTTGGAGGAGAATACCAAAACATGGTGCTGATGGACAACGGATGAATGATGGATGGAGAGCGATTAGATTAGCTCAGCTTGACTTTGTCAAGGTGAGCTAATAAGCACTCTACAAATGCAAAATGGTTTCAGTCTTTTCTGTATTCTATTTCTCGATACCAATCAGAAATACGGTGTTTGAGAACAAGATGGTTATGAGCCATGAACTAAACTAATCTTTGATTGGGTGTCTCTTTAAAAAAAAGAATTTATTTATCATTCAATTTACTGGTTGTAATAATGTGACCATGTTGAAATGATCCCGATCTGACATGATTGTTTAATGTTCATAAAAGAATTTAAAGGAATTATCTGTTGCTTTATTGGAGTGTGAATTTGGGCTGGGCATGTAAAGTTCTGACTGGAGTGCTACGTACTTCGTACAATTTAACACACTCATCCCACATTCATATTCTTAAAAAGTGACAGATAATTCATTTTCATTCTTATAATTTAATTCAGAGCCTTGCCTTGTATTATAATGGACCCTTACGCACTGAAGTCTCCATCACTTATATCACTGCAGTCCTAGCTACTTTTGTACACACATTTATATTGTTTTCAACATAGGCTAAAAAACGCAGTTTGAATAATCAAGAGCTAGATTAGTATGAACAACCCACATGAATACTAACTAACAGTCCACCTGCAGCACTTACAGTTTAACTGAGTTATGAAAAATTATAAATTCAAAGTAAATTGTATATTTTTATACTTACCAATGGCCCAGACTAGCTGGTGCTTAACTCAAAGTTATTAAGGGCCAAACACAAATTTTGACCCCCCAATCCCCAACATATGCTTGCAAAACTGAAAATTAAGTCCTATCTGTTCCTCCATACATTTACTCTCTGCACATGCACAGACGTCAGAAAGTGACTGGAATTGGTGCTAACATCATTCTCTGTAAAAGAGAGTACTACATAAAAATTCAGCGGGGAGGTATGAGTGCCCACTCTGGCCATCTCTGTCTGAGCCATTGGTAAGTATAAAAATATACAAATTACTTGATTTATAATATTTTTACACTGTAAACCAATGGCCCAGACAAGCTGAATCGTAAAAAGGTGGAGGGCCTAGGACTTCAGAATTAGTAGATCAACATAGTTCCAAGCATGTAATCCAAGGTGAAAGGAAATTAAAATTATTAGGAATTACATGTATGTCTCTCTATGCAGTAATTGAGAAGACATATCATACAAAAGGAGCCCAATTCAAGTAATTCTGTATACTTAGCATGAAGACTATGCTAATTGGATGTAACAAGTTCCCAATTTGTAAGGTTAGCACGGACTAAGCCTCAAAAATTAGGATGGCATATTTGAGAATGAGAGAATATCCCCCACAAACATACCCAATATACAATAAAACTCCAGCTGTATGCAGGATATAATTACGGACAAAACAGCTTCCCTCATAGTTACATACCTATCAAGCCGGAGGAGAGGTAAAAAATCCCCACCCCACCTCCTTTTCTTTTGAAAAAGAAAGAGGGGAGCGTTTTGGAATCAGTAATAGTCGTACTAAAAAACAATATATATATTCGTCGAACAGGCACTCAGGTATTAATTTATTATTAATTAATGGTGCTTAACACCACTTCAGAAGTTTAGGCTATAGTGACGATCCCTGTAATTAATATTGCCTGCTATATAACGTACACCGGAGACGGAAGATAGGCAGATAGGTCAAAAACCAGTGATATAACATATAACATACACATGTCCAATCGAATCACAATGAACGATTTCTGGAGAGTAAACACACTTCCGTGGTGACCCACAGGCAACCCCATTCAGGTGTACAATAAATTCCAGTAACAACACTCCCCGACGTGTACTATCCGATATCTATGACACAATAAACTTGCGAATATACAAGTTGAGTACCGGCATTAATAGAAACCTGGAACTAGAAATGGAAGTATGTATGATTAACAGGCTCCGACATGGACCGTCCCCGAAATAATTCACAATTTCCAAGGTCCATAACATACAATAAAGTATCAGCCTAATAATTATTATGCGATTGAGCATAAAAATCCCACCTGTAATCATCTGAATACCAGTTAACTGGTTATGCAGCCTCCGAGGTACACAAAGACTAGCAATTTATTTATGATGAAATATGCGCTCTTATATGACATATAGACGAATAATCACAGGAAACCAACCAACTAAAAAGTGGATGTGCCCATGAGGTCGCCATAGAACATGACCCAGCCGCCAATTGAGAAGTGAAGAAATGCATGTATGTATTTAAACTCATACGAGGCTTGCGGAAAGAAAACTACGTCTTGCCTGGTAATCACCTCTAAACACATTGGCGGTGTGGGGAGGATTCAAAGTCATATCGAACCCTGCTCACCTGCATTACTTAATCGTTCTTGTGTTAGTCATAAAATAATATAGGAAACGCAATGGTTCCCTCACGTCTAACCGACTCCATTATGCCACTATGGGTGGAGAAGGACGTGAAGAACAAAAACTTCCCCTGATAAAGAAGGTCCTCTCGTGGAGGAAGCTTCCGGGAACAACCCATAACAGACACTTGAGAAGACTGATCCAAGGTTTCTGTGACGACAGAGGTGTTACTAGTAGGATTCACAACAAGACTTTTGATCTTAAACATAATCTACTGAATCAAATGAATTGGAGGATACGCGTATCCTATCTTCCATCCCCATGAGACCGGCAGAGCGTCTACTGCATACGCTCAATGGTCTAGGCAGGGCGACACAAACGACGGTAATTGATTGTTCCAGAGCATCGCAAACGGATCTATCATGGGGTGATCCCTCTGGCAGCAAATCTGTCCAAATACTCGCTTGTGCGCATCCTATCCAATTGCAACAGGTGATTTCCAAGAGAGCGAGTCTGCTAGTATGTTCAGACGACTCAGTATATGACAGATAGAAAGAAGAACATGATGATTCATGACGTCTTAGGAAAATCTTCTTTGTTAGTTCGCATAATGGAAATGAATGGGTGCCGCACTGGTTATCGATGTATGCTACTACTGTCGAGTTGTCCGACCAAATTGAACATGGATGTACATTATTATGTGAATCCAATTTTGTAGCGCTAGCTATAATTAACATCATCTCATTAATGTTTATGTGTTTCTCCTGGAACTGATAGACCTAAAGACCCTGACACTTCAAGACATCCGTCATAATTGTGAAAGCCGGATCTGACCAGATCTGACCACTGAATATCTGCTCAATTTGAACCCTTGTTTTACTAGGGCTGTTAAAACAATACTGGTTCAAGCAAAAGCGTCTTCACACTCCAGTTCTGAGTAAAAAATATCTGTGAGGGGATGTGCATGCAGGCAGTCATTGGAATGAGATCCACAGCCGCTCCGCACAGCTCCAACAGTCGCATGAATTCCCTCACTATTAATGCATCTGAGTGTAGACAAAAGCGATCATAACAACTGACTAATTTCACTCTGGGTAACAGCAGATGAACCAGATTGTTGTGAGTCTCAAAGCTCAATCCCAAATAAATAGACAACTTGTATGGAGCTAGATCTGACTTTTTCTCGTTTACGATGAAACCGAGATGTTGGAGTATTAGAAGCAGACTCTGAACATTGTTCTGAAGAACAATTCTGTTGCCGTATCCCTGTAGAAGGTCGTCCAAGTAAGCCAATGTTACCGCAGACAAATGAGCTCATAAGTAAGACATTACCGAGTTCATTATTCGAGTTAAACGCCCAGGGGGCCAGATTCAGACCAAAGCATATTGTTCTGAACTGATAACCTTCCTTTGTACGGCGAACTGCAGGTACTTTTAGAATGCTGGATGTACCAGGACATGAAAGTACGGATCCTTAGATCTATGCTTGTCGCATAGTCGATCACTCGAACGCTCTCTTTTACAGACTGAATGATTTCCATAAATAAACTTTTAGAGCCATGATAAACTTGTTATCCAGCTCAAGTCTATTACTGGTTGGAACGAGTCGTCTGGCTTTGGTACGAGGAACAGGTGACTATAAGAATCTTGAGAATCCTGATTCTCGATGACCTGTATTGCTTTCTTTGATAAGAGAGCTTATACCTCCGGTAGGAGAAACTCTCTTATGCAAGTAAGCCGAAGTTACCGCAGACAAATGAGCTCGTAAGTAAGACATTACCAAGTTCATTATTCGAGTGAAACGCGCAGGGGGCCAGATTCAGACCAAACCATATTGTTCTGAACTGATACACCTTCCCTTGTACGTCGAACTGCAGGTACTTTTAGAATGCCGGATGTACCAGGACATGAAAGTATGCATCCTTAGATCTATGTTTGTAGCATAGTTGATCACTCGAACGCTCTCTATTACAGACTGAATGATTTCCATAAATAAACTTTTAGAGCCATGATAAACTTGTTATCCAGCTCAAGTCTATAACTGGTCAGAACGAGTCGTCTGGCTTTGGTACGAGGAACAGGTGACTGTAAGAATCTTGAGAATCCTGATTCTCAATGACCTGTATTGCTTCCTTTGATAAGAGACCTTATACCTCTGGTAGGAGAAACTTTCTTATGCAAGAATTTGATGGAAGATTTGTCCAATGCGGAAAACTTGTTAGTGGGGTTTTACTCGGAATGATAGCCGTAAGCCGTCCGAGACTACACTTCTCACCCACTGATCTTCCGTGATTGTTATCCAGTTTTTTGCAGAGCTTGATAACCTTCCACCAACTGGCCAGCAATAGAGGTCTAAACCATCACCTGTATGACCTGCGAGGCTTACGGGAGGAGGAACCGTCTCGTCCTCCCAGCGCAAAACCTCTCGTCACCATCTGACTTATAGTCCTGATCAGACCTACGCCCCTTTCCCGAGTCGCTATACTGATGACCTACAGAGTAATTATAAGAGGGTTTCTTGAACCCTTGTGAGGATTTTCCTTTTGACGATTTTTGTCTGGAATGACTTCCTTTACTCTTGTCTGCTGAAGCGGGTCGTTGATACGCCAACGTCAAAAGCAGAGCACTAGATGCTTTCTTAGTAGCCTGTTCATAGACTAACGAAAGCTAGTCGTCGGAAATAAAATGTCCGGAAACCGGAGCAACTCGAAGAGAGCTTTTCTCCTTGTCATCTTATCAGTGATGATGACGCAAGGGCAGCATCACGTTTCATTAACTCCAGATTAGCAACTGTTAGGGCCAAGTTATACATAATTGCCCTGGAAAAAACTCTAAGAGAGGTACAAACGTCCTCAAATTCCTTTCCCTTGAGACATTGCGTCATAGCTCTTGTAAGGTGATCTGCGTAAGACATAACATCCAAATTCACTCTATTTGAAGAAATTGCCGTCTCAATTGTGTCTGAGCAAATAGTGAATGAAACAGGTAGAATACCTCTAGATCCCCGGCCTGCTCATCCAAACACAGAAGAACTCTCTGAACATCTTCCCCGACTGTTTTTAAATGAATGTGGTCCAAAAAACGGTATGTCTGCCTTCTTCCTCGCATTCAAGAGGATAAATACGGCGTCTATATGGTTGAAGGCCTGCAACACCTGCATAAACTGAACCGGAAAAGAAAGGACTTCCTCCTTTGTCCGGATAAAGTCTGCGCCTAACGATGCCAGCGGTTTCTCTCTTGTCGTCGCAGCATTCTGATTCGGCGGAACAAAATCAGGGTAGTATTGATGGATGAAAGCCATCGCAACCATGTACTGTTCCAAAAGGGAAGGGTAATCCTCTTCCTTATCCCTTTCAGCATCCGAGAGAATCAGTTGCGAATCTCAGTCCATTGCATCTGCACGAACAGATGACTGGACCGACCCAGCACCATCCGACAGCTCAGATTCTGAGTCTGAGGGAGGCTCCATCTGCACATGCTGGGATGCTGTGATTAGCTGCACAATCTGCGACAGCAAGTCCATCATCGAGGCCTGAGGAGCAGCGGTTTCCCGTTTCTTAGCTGCATGCTGCTCCTGGGATGGTGTGTCGGAAACGGATCCTTTCTCCGAACTTCGCGATGATCAAGGTCTCGTCTCCCTAGCTACCGGATGATCCGACTTCACAGGTGAAGAGTGGTTCCTTCTTCATGCAGCAGGCCGGATATCCGAAGTCGGGTAGCTAGGATGCTGTTGTGTGTGCTTAAATAATGTCTCGAGCGGCGGGGGACATATGCTCCATCTCATGCAAGTTTCCAACCAGAAAACTTCGGAGGAAGCCTTGACTGAAGCTGACTCCGGCTGCAGACTAAACAGAGCGTCTCGAGCGGAGGGCGGACATATGCTCCACCTTGTGCAAGTTTCTCAAAACAACATCTGACCCCAGACGTTGCTAGATTAGAGAGGGGCAGCCTCTCCCACTCACAGTCTGTCTGACCTCGCCGAGTACAAGAACTTGCAGACTTCCTCCCTATTTCCATCGTCGCTGGGTGAGCTATTTATACCCAATCCACTTCTTCGACCGCAACAGACTTATCCGGCGTCACGGCACCCACGGACGGAGTACTGCTTCACCAGTCGAGCTAGCTGCTTGCAAGAGATTAAAACCTTCAACCAAAGGCCCTAACTCTTGCAATAGTGAGCACTGCAGCTAGCTCCATATGCTCCACAGAGCGCGACGACGGTAGCCCACTTGGATGGGTGTCAGAATATCATCACCATGTTCATGTTCCTCTGAAATAGAAACTGACAGAATGAATAAAAACGTGGTAAGAGGCTCTGATCCTCAGAACCTCACCACCAACAATGTACTGCAACACCACATCAGTCATCCAAGTGCAACACAGGAGTCTGCAGGAGTGTATCAACTAAATTCGATATCAATCCTCCAAACTCCACAACAATATATATATATAACAGAGATACATGAATAATAGCAATGATAATTAAATTCAAAATATTTTTTGTAAACAAAAATTTTTTTTGAAATACGCCCAAGTTCCCAAAGGGCATCCCGATACAGCCTAAGTGTGGACAAAATCCAAAGTTTTTTGAGCTACACTACTGGAATAACAATCCATGTCCCCTACAGTATACTCAGTAATAGAATATAAAAAACTACATATATATGAGGACGCTGATAATGAAAACAACGTCAATATAAACAAGACATCAGGCACACAAAAAGGCCCAAAATCAGAACCAACTGAAATGCTATCAAATGCAAAGCTAGATCTTCATACGAAGAAAAAACGATACATTGGATACAAGATGCAAGACTAAACGGTCTAACATCCGTAGGGTGAGGACGTAACCCTGGGGAAGAAACAGAATAATATTCTGTAATAAATGTTAAACTCCCAAGAAATTTAACAAAAAATTTCAATAAAAAATAGCCAAAAAGCTTAAGAGTTTAACAGGAAGGGTTCATGGAAGGTCAGGGAAGGAATACTTAACAAACAGTGGAATAATCATTTTTAATGAAAGTGTCAATGACACTGTAGCTCAACTTGTCAAGACAAAGACATGTACATGTATAGTATGTGACACGGCAATGACAAACATCTAGGTAATGACCTGATAACAAAGGTACATATAAAGTATTGTAACGGTCTGTACATAAACACTGACCGTTGCCTGTAACAAATGTACAGGTAAAGTATTGTAGAGGTGGGTGACAGTCAGATGCTAAACTAGAAAAGAAATTTTTCAGTCCCAGAGTGGGTCTGACTGAACCCCCAAATATTTGTTCTCATAGCACAGTGATAACAAAGGCACCCCAAAACACACTCATTCCTGTCCCAAGGTGAAAACAAAGGTACCCAAGAAGTTTCGTGAAGATCAGTTCACAAATATGAGCTGTGCAGAAGTTGTGACAAAAAACTGATTGGACCTAATTTCGGTACAAAATGGCCACTGGCAGCCATCTTGAATTTTGGACCACACCCAGAAACACTCGTTCTCGTCCCAAGGTGATAACAAAGGTACCCAAGAAGTTTTGTGAAGATCGGTTCATAAATACAGCCTCAAGCCCGAGCCGTATTGACACGTGCACTTATAGTGTATAAGTAGCACTGAATAAATCAAAGTTCATCTAATTTGCATAATTTCTGCACGAGAAAAAAACCCGTACTATATGTGATGTATTCCATGTTACTAAACATTCATACAAAAATTTATTCAAATCAGAACTTTCACACAGAAGTTCTGTACAAAAGACTGATTGCACTAATTTTGGTACAAAATGGCTGCTGGTGACCATCTTGAATTTCGGACCACACCCAAAAACACTCGTTCTCATCCCACGGTGATAACAAAGGTACCCAAGAAGTTTCGTGAAGATCGGTTCATAAATACAGCCTCTAGCCTGAGCCGTATAGAAGTTGTGTACAAAAAACTGATTAGACCTAATTTCGGTACAAAATGGCTACTGGCAGCCATCTTGAATTTTGGACCGCACCCAGAAACACTCGTTCTCGTCCCAAGGTGATAACAAAGGTACCTAAGACGTTTCGTGAAGATCGGTTCATAAATACAGACTCTAGCCCGAGCCGTATTGACATGTGTACTTACTGTGTGTAAGTAGCACTGAAAAAATCAAAGTTCATCTAATTTGCATAATTTCTGCACAAGAAAAAAACCCGTATTATATGTGATGTATCCCATGGTACTAAACATTCACACACAAAATTATTCAAATCAGCGCTTTCATATGGAAGTTCTGTGCAAAAATCTGATTGCACCAAATTTTGTACAAAATGGCTGTCATCGGCCATCTTGAATTTCGGACCGGACCCAAAAACACTCGTTCTCGTCCCACGGTGATAACAAGGGTACCCAAGGAGTTTCTTAAAGATCGGTTCATAAATATGGCCTCTAGCCCGAGCCGTATTGGCATTTGCACTTACAGTGCTGAAAGTAACACCAAAAAACATCAAAGTTAGTCTAATTAGCATAATTCACGCACGAGAAAAAAACCCATATTATATGTGATGTATTCCATGGTACTAAACATTCATACAAAAAATTATTCAAATCAGAGCTTTCATATGGAAGTTCTGTACAAAAAACAGATTTCTGCATCATCGGTACAAAATGGCAGCTGGCAGCCATCTTGAATTTTGGACCGCACCCAAAAACACTTGTTCTCGTCCCACAGTCATAACAAAGGTACCCAAGAAGTTTCGTAAAGATCGGTTTATAAATGCGGCCTCTAGCCCGAGCCGTATCCAATTGTTGATGGACAGATGGACAGATGGCCAGAGGGCCAGAGGGCCAGATGGACGACGGGCCATGGCATAAGCTAAAATTTGGCTTCGCCAAAGTTGAGCTAAAAATGATGACGTCAGGCATATGTCCCGAAATTGGGAAACATAAAATAATTTTATAAATATTACAAAGTTACAGCCCTGAACATCCAAAACCACCGTTGAACACTTTCTTCATCCAATAACAGCCTTGTATCCACCAATTCATGCATTGATTTGTGTCTGGCATTCTCAAATGAAAGTGTCAATGACACTGTAGCTCAAGTTGTCAAGACAAAGACATGTACATGTATAGTATGTGACACAGCAATGACAAACATCTAGGTAATGACCTGATAACAAAGGTACATATAAAGTATTGTAATGGTCTGTACATAAATACTGACTGTTGCCTGTAACAAATGTATAGGTAAAGTATTGTAAAGGTAGGTGACAGTCAGATGCTAAACTAGAAAAAAATCTTTGAGTCCCAGAGTGGGTCTGACTGAACCCCAAAATATTTGTTCTCATAGCACAGTGATAACAAAGACACCCCAAAACATACTCATTCCTGTCCCAAGGTGAAAACAAAGGTACCCAAGAAGTTTCGTGAAGATCAGTTCACAAATATGAGCTGTGTAGAAGTTGTGACAAAAAACTGATTGGACCTAATTTCGGTACAAAATGGCCACTGGCATCCATCTTGAATTTTGGACTGCACCCAGAAACACTCGTTCTCGTCCCAAGGTGATAACAAAGGAACTCAAGAAGTTTTGTGAAGATCGGTTCATAAATACAGCCTCTATCCCGAGCCGTATTGACATGTGCACTTACAGTGTATAAGTAGTACTGAATAAATCAAAGTTCATCTAATTTGCATAATTTCTGCACGAGAAAAAAACCCATACTATATGTGATGTATTCCATGTTACTAAACATTCATACAAAAATTTATTCAAATCAGAACTTTCATACAGAAGTTCTGTACAAAAGACTGATTGCACGAATTTTGGTACAAAATGGCTGCTGGTGGCCATCTTGAATTTTGGACCACACCCAAAAACACTCGTTCTCATCCCACGGTGATAACAAAGGTACCCAAGAAGGTGCGTAAAGATCGGTTCATAAATACAGCCTCTAGCCTGAGCCGTATAGAAGTTGTGTACAAAAAACTGATTGGACCTAATTTCGGTACAAAATGGCCACTGGCAGCCATCTTGAAATTTGGACCACACTCAGAGAAACACTCGTTCTCGTCCCAAGGTGATAACAAAGGTACCCAAGACGTTTCGTGAAGATCGGTTCATAAATACAGACTCCAGCCTGAGCCATATTGACATGTGTACTTACTGTGTGTAAGAAGCACTGTAAAAATCAAAGTTCATCTAATTTGCATAATTTCTGCACGAGAAAAAAAACCCATATTATATGTGATGTATCCAATGGTACTAAACATTCACACAAAAAATTATTCAAATCAGCGCTTTCATATGGAAGTTCTGTGCAAAAATCTGATTGCACCAAATTTTGTACAAAATGGCTACCATCGGCCATCTTGAATTCCAGAGCGGACTCAAAAACACTCGTTCTCGTCCCACGGTGATAACAAAGGTACCCAAGGAGTTTCGTAAAGATCGGTTCATAAATACGGCCTCTAGCCCAAGCCGTATTGGCATTTGCACTTACAGTGCTGAAAGTAACAACGAAAAACATCAAAGTTAGTCTAATTTGCATAATTTCTGCACGAGAAAAAAACCCATACTATATGTGATGTATTCCATGTTACTAAACATTCATACAAAAATTTATTCAAATCAGAACTTTCATACAGAAGTTCTGTACAAAAGACTGATTGCACTAATTTTGGTACAAAATGGCTGCTGGTGGCCATCTTGAATTTCGGACCACACCCAAAAACATTCGTTCTCATCCCACGGTGATAACAAAGGTACCCAAGAAGTTTCGTAAAGATCGGTTCATAATAACGGCCTCTAGCCTGAGCCGTATAGAAGTTGTGTACAAAAAACTGATTAGACCTAATTTCGGTACAAAATGGCCACTGGCAGCCATCTTGAATTTTGGACCGCACCCAGAAACACTTGTTCTCGTCCCAAGGTGATAGCAAAGGTACCCAAGACATTTCGTGAAGATCGGTTCATAAATACAGACTCTAGCCCGAGCCGCATTGACATGTGTACTTACTGTGTGTAAGTAGCACTGAAAAAATCAAAGTTCATCTAATTTGCATAATTTCTGCACGAGAAAAAAACCCGTATTATATGTGATGCATCCCATGGTACTAAACATTTGCACAAAAAATTATTCAAATCAGCGCTTTCATATGGAAGTTCTGTGCAAAAATCTGATTGCACCAAATTTTGTACAAAATAGCTGCCATCGTCTTGAATTTCGGACCGGACCCAAAAAGACTCGTTCTCGTCCCACGGTGATAACAAAGGTACCCAAGGAGTTTCGTAAAGATCGGTTCATAAATACGGCCTCTAGCCCGAGCCGTATTGGCATTTGCACTTACAGTGCTGAAAGTAACACCAAAAAACATCAAAGTTAGTCTAATTTGCATAATTTAAGCACGAGAAAAAACCCCGTATTATATGTGATGTATCCCATGGTGCTAAACATTCATACAAAAAATTATTCAAATCAGAGCTTTCATATGGAAGTTCTGTACAAAAAACAGATTTCTGCATCGTCGGTACAAAATGGCGGCTGGCAGCCATCTTAAATTTCGGACCGCACCCAAAAACACTCGTTCTCGTCCCACGGTCATAACAAAGGTACCCAAGAAGTTTCGTAAAGATCGGTTCATAAATACGGCCTCTAGCCCGAGCCGTATCCAATTGTTGACGGACAGATGGCCAGACAGACGAAGGGCCATGGCATAAGCTCAAATTTGGCTTCGCCAAAGTTGAGCTAAAAAGGAGATTTTAAAGCACAGATGTCATTTCATTGTTGATGACTTTTAAGGCCAAACAAAGAATGATGTTGGCGCCAATTCCGGTCACTTCCTGACGTCTGTGCATGCGCAGAGAGTAAATGTATGGAGGGCTAGACGGGACTTTTCATTTTCGGTTTTGCAAGCACATTTTGGGGATGGGGGGGGGGGGGGGGGGGGGGGTGTCAAAATTTGTGTTTGGCCCTTAATAACTTTGAGTTAAGTACCAGCTAGACTGGGCCATTGGTTTACAGCGTAAAAATAACAACCTCGATCATTCATATGCAAGTAAATCAGATATCATTAAGGGAAATTAAATTATAAGATGATGAATCCAGACCTTTAGACCAGTCCAATTCAGGCACAACAGCAAATATGAATCAGCTGTATTGTGGCCTGCATGGTTGGAGAAAAAGCGTGGGTGTTTTCTTCTTAGCATCTGTTTAGGTTTCAGGTTCACCTCTTAAAATGATAGTTTACAACCCCTTGTTAACGACCCCTTGACGTAAGTTTACTTAAGAAGGCTTCTTAGTTTCCCGAGCCAAAGTCCTATTTGAATATAAATTATGCATGACGTTTTACTCTCTGCACACTGATGTCAAAATACCAAAGTTTTCAGCAGCAAATATTTCCCACAATGCAACTGAGAATTTAATAAATTATATCTTGTTTGACAGAGCTCATTGAGCTCTGTCAAACAAGATATATTTTATTCATTTTTTTCATTCTACGTGGACAATATGGAGTTAGTGATTGAAATTTTGAAATACTACCAGAGTGCTAGGAGTTAATAGGAAATTCCACAGACATGAACATAATAGATCTTCAGCTTCAAGTGCATGATCATATAGAATTTGCCAAACAAAAGCAATTGGCGTTGACAGTGTGGTATACGACACTGTCAACGCCAATTGCTTTTCTATGGCAAACTCTGTGGGTTTTTCTTTTTAATTATTTATCTGTTGCATTGTTTGATTCGAAGGTAAGCTCTAAGCTCTACTGCAAGCATCAGGGAAACTCTGTGGGTTTTTCTTTTTAATTATATATCTGTTGCATTGTTTGACTCGAAGGTAAGCTCTAAGCTCTACTGCAAGCATCAGGGAAACTCTGTGGGTTTTTCTTTTTAATTATTTATCTGTTGCATTGTTTGATTCAAAGGTAAGCTCTAAGCTATACTGCAAGCATCAGGAAAACCTGGACAAACTATATATTGCCAAAACACTGCAAAACTTTGGAAAAACTTTCAAATGCTGCATACTTTGGGCGCAATTATCTTATTTGGGCACAGTGTTTACCGTCATTATTTGGGAAGAATTTAAAGGCCTGGATGAATCTATATAGGGAAAAATATTGATAAACAATTTTAAAATGTGTTGCTTAGATTCATCATATTTTTCTACTGTTCAAATCAACATCTCTTTCTTCTGCACACTGTAATCAACAAAACTGCAAGATTTACATTTACAAAATTCCAAAAATTTAGTCATCAAGACCAACAATTAAGTTAAAAAGCTTGACTGTTACTCATTTTGTGAAAGGAAACAACTTGCTTAACATGCTGCTTATCTCAACAGTGTTTATATACTAACTAGGAAAAAAGATTTATTCTTTTTTCAGACCTCCTCCTGTCTATTTTTCATACCCATTAAGAAAATCTGACTGTTGAAAATTTTGATGAAAAACATCAGTAAAACAAAGTTGAATATTTTTAAAAAAAAAAAATTTGTAAGAATATCCTTTCTTTCCACTCATCTGGTTCACTAAAAAAAAAGCTGTTTCCCCTTGTATGGAGATGTCAAAACGTATTATCGCAAAGAAGGCAACAAACTTTCCTGTTGATGTTCAGTCCACTGTTGTACTTTTTATATTGTGACCACAGTTGAGAACATATACACATTCCTGAATCTTTTTCTTAAAAGATTCAGTGGTTGAAACTCTAAAGCGTAAAGCTAACACATGTGTGTATCCGTATCTGAATGGTTGCAGCCATTTGTATTTTTCACAAAGGCAATTAATGAAAGTGTCAATGACACTGTAGCTCAACTTGACAAACTTGAACTTGGTAAGTTATAAATGAAATGGCAAAATTGAAGATCATTGGGACCAATGTCAGTTTTTTTGTCAGTGGCAAAATTTTTTGACAGAAACCGAAGAAAGTCGATAGCTCCCATCTAGAGGTCACCGTAAATAAGCATACCAGGTTTCAAAGCAATCTAATCATAAATGAGCCCTGTAGGGTGAGCCAAAGGGAAATATTGTGGTCTGACTAAACTAAGTTCTAAGAATGTTGGCCGCGGCAACATTTTTTGACAGAAATTGAAGAAAATCGATAGCTCCCATCTAGAGGTCTCCCCAAACAAGCATACCAGGTTTCAAAGCAATCAAATCATAAATGTGCCCTGTAGGGTGTGCCAAAGGGAAATATTGTGGTCTGACTAAACTGAGTTCTAAAAACGTTGGCCGCGGCAACATTTTTTGATGGAAATTGAAGAAAATCGATAGCTCCCATCTTGATGTCACCCCAAACAAGCATGACAGGTTTCAAAGCAATCCGATCATAAATGTACCCTGTAGGGTGTGCCAAAGGGAAATGTTGAGTCTTCTAACTAAACTAAGTTCTAAGAACGTTGGCCGCGGCAACATTTTTTGACAGAAATTGAAGAAAATCGATAGCTCCCATCTAGAGGTCACCCCAAACTAGAATGCCAGGTTTCAAAGCAATCCGATCATAAATGTACCCTGTAGGGTGTGCTAAAGGGAAATATTGAGTCTTCTGACTAAACTAAGTTCTAAGAACGTTGGCCGCGGCAACATTTTTTGACAGAAATTGAAGAAAATCGATAGCTCCCATCTAGAGGTCACCCCAAACTAGCATGCCAGGTTTCAAAGCAATCCGATCATAAATGTACCCTGTAGGGTGTGCCAAAGGGAAATATTGAGTCTTCTGACTAAACTAAGTTCTAAGAACGTTGGCCGCGGCAACATTTTTTGACAGAAATTGAAGAAAATCGATAGCTCCCATCTAGAGGTCTCCCCAAACAAGCATACCAGGTTTCAAAGCAATCTGATCGTAAATGTACCCTGTAGGGTGTGCCAAAGGGAAATATTGAGGTCTGACTAAACTAAGTTCTATGAACATTGGCCGTGGCAACATTTTTTGCCGGAAATTGAAGAAAATCGATAGCTCCCATCTAGAGGTCACCCTAAATAAGCGTATCAGGTTTCAAAGCAATCAAATCATAAATGTGCCCTGTAGGGTGTGCCAAAGGGAAATATTGTGGTTTGACTAAACTAAGTTCTAAGAACGTTGGCCGCAGCAACATTTTTTGCCGGAAATTGAAGAAAATCGATAGCTCCCATCTAGAGGTCACCTCAAACAAGCATAAGAAGTTTCAAAGTAATCTGATCATAAATGCGACCTGTGAGGTGTGCCAAAGGAAATTGTGGACGTACGTACTAACGTACTAACATACTAACGTACGTACGTACGTACGTACGTACGTACGTACGTACGTACGCCGACGGACGAGAAGTGATGGCAATAGCTCAGCTTGACTTTGTCAAGTTGAGCTAAAAATGACATGGAAGAACCAAATTATCTGAGTAGTGATGAGCAATGCATGTTACATTTCATCAACAGATTGTTAATCTGTATTCGATTCTGTAACTCTCCAACACATATTCTATTGTTGATTGTAAAAAAATAGGCCGATGAAATCGTCAGATGTGTACCCATACGTGCAACTAGTAGAAAGCTGTATGACGGAGGGCCACCACGGATGCTGACATTATGTACACCATACAAGGTATGGGTACATATAGAAATGGATTGGAGGAGTGTCTAATTTGATGGATGAAGGGTTAATATCTCCGGATCAAATTATCAGATTTACATAAAAAACTATAGAGCACAGCACATCTGTAACCTGAATAAATATATAAAGAAACATGACAATCGGATAGATCTTTTTTTGAGTTATCTCATGCCAAAGGGATTGGAGGAATTTTTCAATCTGAAGGATAAAGGGTTAATATCTCCGGATCAAATTATCAGATTAACACCAAAAAACTATACAGCTCAGCACATCAGTAACCTGAACAGAATTATAAAGTAACTTAACAATCCAAGCAATATTTTTCAAGTTATCGAATGCCAAAGGCATTGGAGGAATTTTCAATTTGAAGGATAAAGGGTTAATATCTCAGGATTAAATTATCAGATTTACACCAAAAACTATACAGCTTGGCACATCAGTAACCTGAACACAAATATAAAGTAACTTGACAATCCAAGCAATATTTTTTAAGTTATCGAATGCCAAAGGGATTGGAGGAATTTTCAATTTGAAGGATAAAGGGTTAGTATCTCAGGATCAAAATAACAGATTTACAACAAAAACTGCACAGCACGGCACATCAGTAACCTGAACACGGCACATCAGTAACCTGAACACAAATATAAAGTAACTTGACAATCCAAGTAATATTTTTTAAGTTATCGACTGCCAAAGGGATTGTAGGAATTTTCAATTTAAAGGATAAAGGGTTAATATCTCCGGATCAAATCATCAGATTTACACCAAAAAACTATACAGCTCGGCACATCAGTCACCTGAACACAAATATAAAGTAACTAGATAATCCAAGCAATATTTTTCAAGTTATCGAATTGCCAAAGGGATTGGAGGAATTTTCAATTTGAAGGATAAAGGGTTAATTTCTCAGGATCAAATTTTCCAGTTTACACCAAAAACTATACAGCTCGGCACATCAGTAACCTGAACACAAATATAATGTAACTTGACAATCGAAGCAATATTTTTCAAGTTATCGAATGCCAAAGGCATTGGAGGAATTTTCAATTTGAAGGATAAAGGGTTAATATCTCAGGATTATATTATCAGATTTACACCAAAAACTATACAGCTCGGCACATCAGTAACCTGAACACACATATAAAGTAACTTGACAATCCAAGCAATATTTTTCAAGTTATCGAATGCCAAAGGGATTGGAGGAATTTTCAATTTGAAGGATAAAGGGTTAATATCTCAGGATCAAATTATCCGATTTACATCAAAAACTATACAGCTCGGCACATCAGTAACCTGAACACAAATATAAAGTAACTTGACAATCCAAGCAATATTTTTCAAGTTATCGAATGCCAAAGAAATGGATATGGATGCTGGACGGACAGACGGAGGGACGGACAGACGGACAGATGGACAGACAAAGGATGGACGGACAAAGGATGGATGAACAACGGATGGTCACCCCGGATGCCGGCATTATGTGTACCATACATAGTATGGGTACACATAAAAATTCTAACAGTTGTTTTTCTTTTTGCGAGTTCAGAGTTTTGACCATGCAGACCAGGACAATTTAATTACCAAGACATTTTAATTTTTTTTTTTATAAAAAGGTTCCCAAGTTTGTTAAAAAAATTAATTTCCATAGGTACTTATTCAATAACCATATGGTTTCTTTGCCCTTTTTTCCAACTTTTTAAAAAATTTTGAAGAGAAATACAAATTTCCATACCATGTCCAAACCCAACACAACTTTCCATACTTTTTCAAAACTACAGACAAACACTCTCTTAACCCATTATATTATGCTTTCTCTTTCATTCACACTTACTCATGTCCATATTTTGTGGCCATGACTGCAACATAATATGCAGTTGGATTCTTGTTCTTCCATCCTTTCACAACAGACATCATTGAGCTATCATTAGCCAGATCAGGAATAGTTTCAGTCTCAACATCTGCTCTGGAGAGTTCATTTGAAATCTGATTAACATGAAGTCTCAGCTTCATCATCACATCCCAAATCCATTTGTGAAGTTGTTGCTCAGTAGTCATATTATAGGAAACAACTGATGCCATCTACAAAAACATGGTTATAGATTTGATACTTTTCTGATAAACATTAATAATACAGTGGAGCTCTGTTAATTGAATACCCACTGTACCAGAAAAAATTATTAAATTAACAGGCGTATTCAATTAACAGGAATTTGATCATTTTCCTTTATTCTAGAGATAAATTGAGAATTTATTCTATTATATCTTGTTTGACAGATCTCTTAGAGCTCTGTCAAACAAGATATAATAGATAAAATGCCTGTATTGGATGTACTAAGGACACATTCATCTATACACATATGGAATTCAGTGGTTGTAAGAGACATTGTTTGTTATATTTCAAGAATTTTTATTCAATTAACAGGAATTTACTTTATAACTTACATGTAAGTAACTGGTAAAATTTCTACTGAAGGTATGGAAAATGATAAATTTTAAGTAATTTGTATATTTTTTATGCTTACCAATGGCCAGGACTAGCTGGTGCTAACTCAAATTAATCCAGGGCCAAACACAAATTTTGCGCCACAATCCCCAAAATTTGCATGCAAAACTGAAACAAGAGGCCTGTCACGCCTAGAGAGCTCCGCTGAGGGCCACTGATCGCATGGGCATGTTTTCTAATACTAATATTGTTACAAACTTTAGCCGAAAAATTTTCAGTTGTCACGAAAATTATGGCTTGGATCGATTACATAATTTCTGAACCGCTGAATATTTTTACACCAAACTTCATAACAATATGTATTATCAATAGACGGTGTGTCATCAATTATTCTACGGTCTGTAAACCCACAGGGTCAAGGTCACAGGATCAAGAAAATCTTAGATATTTTATGATCCTGTGACCTGTGACCTTGACCCTGTGGATTTACAGACCGCAGAATCATAAAATATCTAAGATTTTCTTGATCCTGTGACCTTGACCCTGTGGGTTTACAGACCGTAGAATAATTGATGACACACCATCTATTGATAATACATATTGTTATGAAGTTTGGTGTAAAAATATTCAGCGGTTCAGAAATTATGGCTTGGACAAACAAATATCAAAAATATCTTAAGATTTTCTTGATCCTGTGACCTTGACCCTGTGGATTTACAGACCGCAGAATAATTGATGACACACCGTCTATTGATAATACATATTGTTATGAAGTTTGGTGGAAAAATATTCAGCGGTTTAGAAATTATGGCTCGGACAAATAAAATGTTGACGACGGACGGACGGATGGACGGACAGACGGACGAATCAGTATAAGAAAAGCTCTGCTGACTTTGTCAGCGGAGCTAAAAATTAAGTCCTAGATGGTCCTCCATACTTCTGAGATCTGTGCAAGCACAGTATCCAGGAAGGTACCGAAATTGGCGCCAACCATCATTCTTTCTACAGATGCCTGTTAAATGTTATAAACAGTGGGGAGGTATGAGTGCCCACTCTGGGCCATTGGTAAGTATAAAAAATATACAAATTACTTAAAATTGATCATATTTTTATACGACAACCAATGGCCCAGACTAGCTGAATTGTAAAAAGGCTGGAGGGCCTAGGACTTAAAGGAAAGTTAAAAAAATTTATAGTAATGTATATATTTTTTATACTTACCAATATACTTACCAATGACCCAGACTTAAAATTCTAGGGCCAAACACAAATTCTGCCCCCACAATCCCCAAAATTTGCATCAAAATCCAAAAAATCAATGTCCTATGAGTCCTCCATACTTTTATCCACTGCGCATGTGCAGTGTCAAGGAAGTACCGAAATTGGCACCAAATCTTCATTCTTACAACCAGTGCCTGGTAACAAGTGTCAGGATTTCACGGTAACGATCGTTACCGGTAGCGTGTCGGTACCGTGGTCACAAAATGACGGAACCGAAATATCGTTACCCACTCAATCTGTCACTAAAGACATTGAAACATTTGTTGTTGAAAGAAATGCTCATAAGAGCTGCTGGTTGGTGAACAATCATCACTGTGATAGACACGAAATGCTGTTTACATCGAATACAGAAACAAGTTGAAGTGGAAAAACACATGTGTTCCGTTTGCACACATTAGACATTTCAACCAATAACATTCTCAGAATGAGTAAAAGTGCGGGACTCTTCTGCTGAAGTGAATGTGATTGGCTCATTCTGTAAACATCTTGCCATTTTTTTCGTCAGTAATATTATCACAAGTAATTTCATTGTGTGTCTGAGAATTGTTTTAAGTATGATAAATTAACAAGCGCCTGTGTTCAATATATGTTGAAAACTGAAAAGCAGTTTTTTGAACAAAGGTATCATGCACAGGTTTACTGGCGTTATAATATCTAAAACAATAAATATATATTAAAAAATCAACATCCCAATAACCTCTGTTTGGTATTTATCGTGCAGGGGGTAATTCCCTTCACTCCGGACTGTTAATGTAGGAGGCCGAAACATCTCGGGGCCGAAATGTCCCAATATCATTTCACATATCTTACAAGTATATCAATGTATGCAGGCAGTTTTATCTAGGAGGGAAACGTGTCTGAAAACTAAAAAGCTACGAATGATATAAAATTCCCTCGATTCGGGAAAACTTCAAAAAGGTTCCCATAACTGCTCACAGACGGTACCTAAATTTCGTTACCGGGGGAGGGGGGGGGAGAGGGGGTGTCTCTTAAACCACGGAAACGATTTTTCGGTTCCGTTGACGTCTGAAATCCTGATACTTGTGGTAAGTGTTATGTAATCAGAGGGGAGGTATGAGTTACCCACTCATGGGAGAGCCGTCTGGGTCATTGGTAAGTATAAAAAATATATAAATTACTATAAATTTTTTAACATTTTTATACTGTACCAATGACCCAGACTTAGCTGAATAGAAAAAAGGCTGGTGGGCCTAGGATATAAAGGAACCAATAGACTCAATTACATGTAAATAGAATTATCCCCTCAAGGAGAAAAGGAGAAACAGGATTTACATGTATCTTTCTTGTTTATACCAAAAAAGAAAGACACAATACCATTCCGTAATTGAGCACAATAACATCAATGATCTCTATTAACATCCAGTATAACCCATTATACTAATTTTTTTAAAGGAAAGCCAATAAATAAAGATAGTCCAGAGAATGACACTCTTTATACTCATTTAAAAGTGTCTGAGGATTGTATCTTAACGCTTGTATGACACGTGACATATACAAATGCTTCACACCGAGCTACACTTTAAAAATATTACATAAATGAGATAGACATTAGCTTTACATTTTAAAACCATCAAAGCACCGACTCAGAATTACTGACTCCAGAGGAGGTATTCCCTTGCTTTTCACTATAAAGCAGGTGATATAAGGGAACACCATCCCCCCACCCCTTCCCCTTGCTCAGGGTCAAATACCCCAGAATGAAGAAGGCAGCAGGACAGAGTCACTGCCAGAACAGAAAACCTGCATAACTATAGCTGCAACTGTTCCGTGGACGACATTCTGAGCAACAGATAACGGACCAAAACAACGCAGGTTGCCAGAAATGGACTCAATATTTCTAAGGTAAAAATTTGTAAATGTAGAAGGCTGAGACCAATATGCAGCCTTCATCAAATCAGTAATAGCAACACTATTAGCATAAGCCCAAGATGTAGAAAGCGCTCTTACTTCATGCGCCGAAATCTTAAGCACAGACTGCTGAGTTGAAGATAATTTTTCATAAGCAGTACGAATAGTTAATTGAATCCACCTTGCAATAGAATGGACCGTAATATCCTTTCTATTAAGCAGCAGAGACAGAAAGAAACGCTTACGTCCCTTTCTGATAAACTCAGATCTACGTTTGTAAATAAGCACAGCTCTAACTGGACAAAGCAAAGGCCTATGACCATCTGAAGATGGAAGAGCCTTAATAACAATAGGTTCAGGGTACTTATTAGGAGCCTGATTCTTAGCCAAAAATCCAACATTAGTAGTCAATGTAATAGTATTACCAACACTACGATAGTGAGAATCATCAACAGATAGTGCATGAAGCTCACTAACTCTTCTAGCAGAAGAGAAGGCTAATTTATTTATTGATATTTTAAGGTCACATATTTATGCACAATGGCTAACCATGACCGTGACAGTTTTACGGGTGGAGGAAAAAGAAGAATAGAAGGCTAAGAGAAGGCTAAGAGAAAAGCTGTCTTATAAGTTCAGTATTTGAAATCCACTGTATCAAGAGGCTCAAATGGCGCTTCTTTTAGCTTTAGAAGAACCCAAGCTAAATTCCACTTCGGAATTAACCTAAGGGTTCTAGGTCTATTTATCGAAAAGTTTTTCACTAACTCAGATAAAGAGACATTAGATCCAATTTGTACGCCATCATGATGAGCATAAGTATCCGATAGCATAGACCTATAACCCTTAATAGTTATTGGCTGCAGTTTGATATCATCAAACAAGTAGACCAGAAAATTAGCAATGTCTGGAATGGAGGGATTATAAATATCAACAAAATGATCCCTACACCAACGAGAGAAAACCTTCCACTTAGCAGCATAATTTAGCGAAGAGGAGGTCCTCCTACAGTTAGAAATTGCATCCACTGCTCGTCCTGTAAAATGCTTGCTGTGCAAGAAGGACAGCACAACGGAAATACGAGAAGGTTGAGACCTTGCGGGTTGTGATGCAGTGTGCACGATTTCCCCTGCGAAAGAAGGTCCTCCCATGGAGGAAGCTTCCGCGGAATGTCCCACAACAGACACCTGAGTAGATTTATCATGGTCTCTGGGTGACAGAGTTGCTACCAACAGAATCTTGCAGAGATTGCTTGATTTTAGCAATATCTGTTGAATCAATGGAGCTGGAGGATAAGCGTATCCTATCATTCCATCCCCAAAGATCCAGAGGGCGTCTACTGCAAACGCTCGAGGATCTGGGCAACGCGACACATACGTCTGCAACTGATTGTTGAGATGCGTCACAAATAAGTCTATCATAGGACGATCCCATTCGTAGCAAATCTGATTGAATACTCGTTTGTTGAGAGTCCATTCTGACGGCAACATACATTTCCGAGAAAGGGAGTCCGCTAGAACGTTTAGACAACCCGGAATATGACGGACCGACAGAAGAACCTGATGCTCTAGGACAAACAGAATGATTCTTTCCATTAAGTTGAACAACGGAATGGAATGTGTGGCTCCCTGGTTCCAAATATATGCTACTACTGTCGAATTGTCGGACAGAATTTGAACATGCAAATTCTGAATAATGTTCATCCAATGACGTAGCGTAAGCCAAATTGACATCATCTCTTTGATGTTTATGTGCTTGTTTAGGAACTGCAGATCCCAAAGACCCTGGCACCTCGAATCTGTTTGTCTCAAAGTTGCGTCCCAACCTGTTTGACTCGCATCCGTCATTATCGTAAAAATCGGATCCGGCAGTTGCAGTGGTACTCTCTGAGTTAACCACTGAATATCTGCCCAAGTCTGAATCTCTTGTTTCACTTGTTTCAACAAGACTATGTTCGTTTCGAGAGAATGAATCTTCACACTCCAATTCTGAGTAAAAATATCTGGAGTGGATGAGTGCGTAGTCGCCCCATTGGAATAAGATCCGCGGCGACTCCGCACAAACCTATCAGTCGCATGAATTCTCTCGCTGTTACTACATCTGAGTGAAGACAAAAGCGAGCGAAACAACTGACTAATTTCGCTCTGGGTAACGACAGATGAACGAGATTGTTGTGTGTCTCGAAGCTCATTCCCAAGTGGGTGAATGACTTGGACAGCACTAGATCCAACTTCTTTTCGTTTACTATGAAACCGAGGCATCGGAAGAGTTGAATCAGACTCTGAACATCGTTCTGAAGCATTAACTTGTTGCCGTACCTCTGAAGAATGTCATCCAAATAGGCCGACGTTACCACAGACGAATGAGCTCAGAAATGAGTCATTACCGAGTTCATTATTCGAGTGAAATCCCAGGGCTCTAGATTCAGAACGAAGCACATTGCTTGGAACTGATAAACGACTCCTAGGACAGCGAAGCGAAGATACTTTCTGAACGCCGGATGTACCATAACGTGAAAGTACGCATCCTTGAGATCTGTGCTCGCAGCATCGTTCACTCGAATGCTCGCTCTGACCGATCGGATGGTCTCCATATAAAATTTAGGAGCCACGATCAGCTTGTTTATCCAGCTCAGATCTATAACTGGACGAAACGAGCCGTCTGGTTTTGGAACCAGGAACAGGTGACTGTAGAAACCTGGAGATTCCTGGTTTTCTACGACCTCTATCGCATTCTTCTCCAGAAGAGATTGGACTTCTGATAGAAGCAAATCTCTCTTCTGAAGGTTTGACAGAAGCTGAGTCCGTGGACTTCGAGTTAATGGAGGTTTTTCCTTGAAGGACAGTTTTAGACCTTTGGAAATAACCCCCTGCACCCATGGGTCGTCCGTAATTGACAACCAATTGGTTAAGAATCTTGACAGCCTTCCGTCAACTGGAATGCAATAGAGGTTTAGACCATCACCTCCTGGACTTGCGAGGCTTGCGGGAGGAGAAACTACGTCCTCCACGACCCGCACCTCGACCAGTCGACCTAGGGGGATCTGACCGGTTGTCTCGGCCAGGATTATGCCCCCCTACCTGAGTCGCCACTCTGACGGTCTCTAAAGTAAGATGTAGAGGCTTTTCTTAGATCCTCTATAGGAACTTCCCTTGGATGTACTCGCCCCAGAAGTGCCTGCCTTACTCCTCTCTGCTGAGTCCGACTTTTTCGAAGCGGATTTAAAAAGCAGAGAGTCCGAAGCTGTCTTAGTAATCTGATCATAGATTATAGAAAGCTTACCGTCGAAGAGAAGCTCTCCGGAGACCGGAGCGACTCAAAGAGAGTTTTTCATCTTAGTATCCACTCTTGTGGATGCAGCCAGGGCAGCATCACGTCTGACTAAGTCCAGATTTGCCACTGAAAGGGCGGAGTTATACGTAGAATATGCTATGGCCCTCGAAAGAACTCTCAAGGAATTTTGAATATCCTGGAATTCTTGTCCCTCGAGACGTAGTGATAACACTCTGGTAAGGTGATCTGCATAAGATAAGGCATCTAAACTGATTCTGTTAGACGAGATTGTCGTCTCCAATGTAATGGAGAGAATCGACATAGACGCCGGCAATGACAACTCCAAGTCTTCTGCCTGGTCGTCTAAATGCAGAGGAACTCTCGGCACGCCCTGTCCTGCCGTTTCAAATCTATTTCAATTATTGATGAAAGGCAGCTGTAGAGCATGAGACGATAAGAAACTGGATTTGCCAGTCTTAGAGGCTAGCTTGAATATAGCGTCATTAAGAAGTTCAAATGTCCGCGTGACTTTTCTGAACTGGGTCGGAAACTCAGACTAAATGTCCCTATTCCGACCGAAAAAGCCTGTGTCCAGTGGTGCTATCAGTCTCCTATCAGGTAACGCAGCATTTTGGTCCGGAGGAACAACTTCTGGAAGGTGTTGCTGGATGAAATCTATGGCCACCTTATGTTGTTCGGAAAGGGAAAATTCCAGCTCTGCTGATTCCCTTTCACCATCCGACTGGACCACATTAGAATCTCGGTCGTCCCTTTCTGACTCTGCAGGGGAGTGAACCGACCCAGATTCCTCAGACAGTTCCTGTTCTGAAAAACTTTCTGATGGCTGCTGGGATGCTGCAATGAGTTGAGCTATCTGTGATAGCAAGTCCGTCACGGAGGCTTGTGGAGCCGCGGTCTTACGTAATTTAGCCGCTGGAAGCTCCTGGGACGTTTATTCCTGCATATTTCTTTCTCTGGAAAGGCCTTGTGTCCTTGGCTACCGGATGGCGTGACCTGGTCGATGTGGAATCCCTGGTCGGCAAAACCCGGCTGGATATCTGCGGCCACATAGCCAAGGTGCGGTTGAGTGTGCTGACATAAGGATGAGGAAGCCAATAGACTAGCCGCGCCAGACTGTTTATGCGACGGAGCGTCCTGAGCAGGAGGAGTGGACGAACCACTCTGGGCCCAGATGTTGTTGTAAGAGAGAGGGCCTCTCTCGCGGTCCGGGTAGACCTGGACAAGCTAGATACCAGACTGACTGGCTTTCTCCGTTCCATCCTCCGATCCGTCGTCGCCAGGTGTTCATGATCCATGTTTATAGTGCTCACTGGACCGCAACGGACGAACCCGGCATCACAACCATTTTGTGAATGATTGCTTCACCGGGCGAGCTAGCAGGCGACAAGGCCGTCAATCCTACTAGGGACCTCTTAGGCACTTGCCGAATTTCATTGAGCACCTTTGCCGCTAGCTCTTCATTTGACTGCGACGATGGAGGCACACTTCTTGAAGACATCACGGAAACATCACCCTGTTCTTGTTCCTCTGAAAAAGAGACTGAAAAACTAGAGTGACCCTGTCGTAAGAGGACTGGCATGGACCTCTCACCACTAACAATATACCGTGACACACGTCTCCAATGTTTGTCATCCCAATTGGCACACACTGAGCAAGAATTAGTGCGAGTACACTGACTACATGAAATACAATGAACATGAGAATCAGAGGAAGAATTCCTCAAATTACAATCTGAACAATATTCTTTCATTTTGAAAAAATATTAAACAGTCATCGTACTCGCACTAACCCTTGAAAACAAAGATACATAATAATATAATCCATTACAAACATTTCGAAAAATAATTCAAAAGAAAAATTTAGCCCAAGTTCCCAATGGGAATGATGAGCCCAAATGGATCCCCAAAAAAGCCTAAGTGTGGACAAAAATTTTAAAACATGTCTAAAAATTAATGTTACACTTACGGACAATATTAATGTATCTGGCTATGAGCAGAACTAAATAGAAGACAAGGAATCACTGTCAGAAGTAACCGTTGTCAATGTAAACAAAAGTGAATAAAAACTGGAAACAAGACTCCAGGCACTGAAAATATGGCCCGAAATCAGTAACCAATTTTAAACACTATTCGATGTAAAACCGAAGCTTCCAGAGAAGAAACTGCAGTACATCGGATGGTAGATGCATGACCAAAACGCCTAATCACTCTAGGGTGAAGACGAAACCATGGGGAAAAACAGAATAAACATTCTGTAACCAAGACAAAAACTCCCAAGAAATTTCAGTAAAAAAAATTACAAAAATTATGCCAAAAGCATAGGAGAATAGCAAGGGGGGTATCAAGGAAATGGAGAGAGGAAACACTGAACAAACAGTGGAAATTTCATAGCAAGAATGAAAACATCAGGCCCATGCCCCGAAATTAGGGAACATGAAATAATTTTGCATAAAAATGATAAGTTACAGCCCTGAACACATCCTTCCACTGTTCCTTCCTCTCATCCTCTTATTTCATCCTTAGATCCACCATTTCTTTCATGATTTTGTGTCTGACATCATTTTAACTGAGATTATAAGCACAGATATCAGTGAAATGTTACTGATTGAAGGGCCAAACAAAGGATGAAGAGTTGGCGCCAATTTTCGGTACTTCCTTGACACTGCGCATGCGCAGTGGATAAAAGTATGGAGGACCACATAGGACATTGATTTTTTTGATTTTGATGCAAATTTTGGGGATTGGAGGGGGGGGGAGGCAAAATTGTGTTTGGCCCTAGAATTTTAAGAGTAAGCACCAGCTAAGTCTGGGTCATTGGTACAGTATAAAAATATCCAATCTCTCAATTACTTCAGTAAACGATATCTCCTACAGAAGAATAGGAGAAGGTAGGAATTATATATGTCTTTTTCTTTTACGAGAAAAGGTAGGCATAACACCAACAATGGAATTGAGTAGAACATAATATATAATTCTCCATTTAATGCCAGCATAACCTGTTATGCTAACTCGGAGAAGGAAAACAAATATATAAAGATATTTCAGAGAATGAAACTCTTTGTACTCATTTAAAAGTGTCCGAGGATTGTATATAAACGCTAGTTTGACACGTAACATATACAAATGCTTCACAGTGAGCTACACTTTAAAAACAGTACATAAATGAAACATAGTTATTGCTTCACACCAAGCTACACATTAAAACCACCCCAGCACCGACGCAGGACTACTGTCACTGGAGGAGGTATTCCCTTGCTTTTCACTATAAAGCAAGATAATCATAAGGGAAAATCAAATCAAAAAAATTCAACAAAACCATATCATGTGACCCCTCATTGGAACGAGCTCAACGAGCTTGTTCCAACGAGGGGTCACATGATATGGTTTTGTTGAAATTTTTTGAAAAATAATATTTTTTCAACTGCTGAATTTGCATATTACGCAGGCGGATGCGGCCGATTTGTTGGGTAAAGGGTTAACAGAATCTGCTGAATCAACGGAGCTGGAGGATATGCATATCATCTCATCCCGTCTCATGAAATCGACAGAGCGTCTACTGCGTATGCTCGATGATTTGGACATGGCGACAAGAACATTGGTAACTGATTGTTCAGGTGTGTCGCAAAAAGATCTATCATGGGACGATCCCGCTGGTAGCAAATCCGTCTGAATTTTCGATTGTTGAGAGTCCACTCCGATGGCAACAGGTGACCTTTCCGAAAGAGCGAGTCTGCTAATATGTTCCGACAACCTGGTATATGACACACAGAGAGATGACCATGATGATTCAGAACGAATAGGAGAATCTTCTCTGTTAATTCGCATAATGGAATCGAGTGAGTGTCGCCTTGGTTCCTGAGGTAAGCAACTACTGTTGAATTGTCCGACTGAATTTGAACGTGGATGTTCACTATTTGGCGAATCCACTGTTGTAGTGCTAGCCATATTGACATCATCTCTTTGATGTTTATGTGCTTCTCTAGGAACCAAGAGACCCAAAGACCCTGGCACTTCAAGTCTGTGGGACTTAGGGTCGTGCCCTAGCCCGTCTGACTCACATCCGTCATTCATGAAAGCTGGATCCAGGAGTTGAAGGGGAACTCCTGGAGTTAACCACTGAAGATCTGCCCAAATCGGAACCTTTTGTTTTACTAGGTCCGTTAAAACAAAACTGGTTTCGAGTGAATGCATCTTTACACTCCAGTTCTGGGTAAAGAATACCTGGAGGGGATGCATGTGCAGGCAGCCCATCGGAATAAGATCCACAGCTGCTCCACACAGCCCCATCAGTTGCATGAGCTCCCTCGCTGTTATTGCATCTGAGTTTAGACAAAAGCGAGCATTTGCAGCAGACTCTGAACATCGTTCCGAAGAATAATTCTGTTGCCGTATCTCTGAAGAATGTTGTCCAAGTAATGTGAATTCCCATAGGGTTTTCTATAGTAACTTTAAGCCGCAAAGGACCCGTGGGGGTTTCGCTCAGAATGATAACCGTAGGCCTTCCGAGACTACACTTCTCACCCACTGATCTTCTGTGACTGCTATCCAGTTTCTCGTGAAGTTTGATAACCTTCCGCCAACTGGCAAGCAATAGAGGTCTTGACCATTACCTATAGGACTTGTGAGGCTTACGGGAGGAGAAACTACGTCCTCCCCACAAAGATCCTCATTCCGTCGGCTTAGGGGCGTCTGACCGATAATCTTGATCAGACTTATGCCCCTTTCCCAATTCGCTGTAGTGACGACCTCCGGAGTAATTATATAAGGGTTTCTTGAACCTTCGTGAGGAGTTACCTTTTGATGATTTTGATTTAGAATGTCCTCGCTTATCGTGGACTGCTGAAGCGTGTTGTTGAGACGCCGATTTCAAAAGCAGAGCACAGGAAGCTTTCTTAATAGCCTGTTCATAGACTAACGAAAGCTTGTCGTCAAACAGAGTATGTCTGGAGACCTGAGAGACTCGGAGAGAGCTTTTCAGCTTGTCATCTACAAGTGACGACGATGCAAGGGCAGCATCATGTCTGATTAACTCCAGATTTGCCACTGTCAGGGCAGAGTTATACGTGGCATAATGACTGCCCTGGAAAGAACTCTAAGCGAGGTACACACATCCTCAAATTCCTTCCCATTGAGACGTCATGCCATAGCTCTGGTAAGGTGATCTGCATAGGACATCACGTCCAAATTCACTCTATTCGATGAATTAGCAGATTCCATCACATCCAAGCAAATATTGAATGAAGCACGTAGGGATATATCTAAATCCCCGGCCTGCTCATCTAAACGCAGAGGGGCTCTCTGAACATCTTCTCCAACCGTTTTAAATGAACATGATCCAAGGAACAGTATATTTATGGAAGATGTTTCTTCCTCATACTAGAGAGGTTGAATATGATTATGGCGTCGTCGACATGGCCGAAGGCCTGCGACACCTGTCTAGACTGTACCAGAAAAGAAAGAACTTCCTCCTTCCTCTGTATAAAGTCTGCATCTAAAGACGCCAACGGTTTCTCCCTTGTTGTTGCAGCTTGCTGAGTCAGTGGAACAAATTCAGGATAGTATTGATGGATAAATTCCATTGCTACCAAATGTTGTTCCAAAAGGGAAGGGTAATCCTATTCCTTATCCCTTTCACCATCCGCCTGGTGAATCTCGGTCCATCGCATCTGCGTGAATAGATGACTGGACCGACCCAGCACCATCCGACAGCTCACTTCCGGAGTCTGCGGGAGGCTGCTCATGCAATTGCTGAGATGCTGCGATCAGCTGCACAATCTGCAATAGCAAGTCCATCACTGAGGCTTGAGGAGCAGCAGTTTTCTGTTTTTAAGCCTGGGATGGCGTTCCGGAGATGGATCTCTTCTCTGAACATCCCAATGATCGAAGCCTCGGTTCCCTAACTACCGGATGGTCCAACTTCACGGGCGAAGAGTGGCTCCTTCTTCGCGCAGCTGGCTGGATATCCATAGTCAGGTAGCTCTAGGATACGGTGTGTGCTTATGAATTGTAGCAGAGGAAGCCATGACTGTTGCCGAGACCGGCTGCAGTCTAGACAGAGTGTCCCGAGCGGCAGGTGTGGACATATGCTCTGGCCCATGCAAGTTTCTCATAACAACCTCTGGCCCCAGATGTTGTTGGGTTAGAAAGAGACCTCTCCTGCTCGTGGGCCTAGTCAGACGTCGGCGAGCCTCCCGACAAGAAACTTGCTGACTTCCTCCCTATTTCCGTCGTCGCTGGGTGAGCTTTTGTTTTTAAGGTGCTCTCTCTACCCAAATCTACACTTCCTTCGACAGCAACAGACATACCCGGCGTTACGGTTCCCGCAGACAGTAACCACATCACTGGTCAACTAGCTGCTTGCAAGGGATTAAGAACACTAACTAAAGGCCTTATCCCTTGCTTAATATTCATGAGCACCTTTGCAGCTAGCTCTGTTTGTTCATCAAAGCACGACGTCCTTGGCACACTTTTGGTGGGTGTCACAATACCATCACCATGTTCTTGTTCCTCTGAAAAAGAAATTGAACAAGAGGCCCCAGGGGGCCTGCGGGTGCTCACCTGACATGGTAGTCTAAATATCAAACCAGGGACTTGAATAAGCTGCATACGCCCCTCGTAAGAAAAGCATATACCAACTAGATGAAGCAATTGTGCCCACACAATACACAGGATTTTCCTTCTATTTTCAGTTCCTGCACTTTTACGTCACAAAATTGAGATCAACGCATAAAAAACAGAATTTTTTCCCCAAACAAAATATTTTCAGCCTAAATTTTTTTTTCTTCTTAAAACGGCTAAAAAACTAATTTCCGGATTTTGGTCCAAAATTTTCTAAGTCCCACCCGGACCCCAAATTTTCAGTGTAAAAAAAAAAATTTGTTTGTCTTAAAATTTACCGAAACGCATAAAAAAACAAAGGGTATAGCCCCACAAACCTCTTTTGAACAAATCTGAGTCTACACCTCAAAAGGAAGCTGCACACCAAATATCAAGTCTCTGCTACTGCTGGTTCATGAGAAGAAGATTTTTTAAGATTTCAGCACACTTTTTGGGTGTGGCCCTACCCACAGGCGAGGCAACTTGATTTGAACAAAATCGAATTGCGATGTCATAACAAACTATTATCTCAAATATCAATTAAATTGGTTCAGCGGTTTGGGAGGAGAAGATGCAAACACCATGTTCATGGACGACGACGGACAACGGACGGTGAGTGATCACTATAGCTCTCCTGACTGAAAGTCAGGTGAGCTAAAAACTTGAATTATCTTGTGGTGAGAGGACTGGCATAGGCATCTCACCGCCAACAACGTACTGTGACACCCATTTCCAATGTCTGTCATCCCAATTCACACATGTAGGACAAGAATCTGCAGGAGTACATCGACTACAGGCAAGGCAACAAGCATGTAAATCTGAGGAAGACTTCCTCGGCTTGCATTTAGAGCAGAAAGCTTTCATGATTCAAACAAAGTAAGTCAATAGTACTCCTACAAACTCCACAATAAATATATGATAAAGGTACATAAATAATTGCAATCAAAATAAAAATCGAAAAATTAAATTCAAAAATTTTTCGCAAATTTTTGGAAAAAGCCCAAGTTCTCAAAGGGAACATGAAGAGCCCAAGGGCATCCCAATAGTGTGGACAAAATCCAATTTTTCTGAGCTACACTATCGGAATCATAATCAATGTATCTTACAACAATCCTACAGTAATATAATATCTACATACTACATATAATTAAAGATGTTGCCAATGTAAAAACGTCAGAGGAAAAAAAAAACGGAAACAAGACACCAGGCATAGAAAAAAGGCCCAAAGTCAGTAACAGATTTTAAAGCTACTAGATGTAAAGCAAGAACTTCAAACAAAGAAAAAACAATACATCGGATAGAACATGCAAGACCAAAACGACCTAACACCCTTAGGGGGAGGACGTAACCATGGGGATAAACAGAATAAACATTCTGTAATACACGTTAAAACTCCCAAGAAATTTAATAAAAAATTTCGATAAAAAACAGCCAAAAAGCTTAGGAGTTTAACAAGAGGGCTTCAAGGAGGGATAGGGAAGGAACACTTAGCAAACAGTGGATAAATCATTAGCAAGAATAATGACATCAGGCGAATGTCCCGAAATTGGGAAACATGAAATAATTATTATAAAGTTACAGCCCTGAACGTTTCTAACCACCTTTGTTCACTTCCATCATCCATTTCCAGCCTCGGATCCACCAATTTTACCACTGATTTGTGTCTGGCATCCTCAAAAAAGGAGATTTAAAAGCACAGATGTCAGTTCATTGTTGCTGACTTTAGGGCCAAATGAAGAATGATGGTTTGCGCCAATTTCGGTACCTTCCTGGATACAGTGCATGCATAGATCTCAAAAGTATGGAGGACCATCTAGGACTTAATTTTTTCGGTTGTGCATGCAAATTTTGAGGATTGGGGGGCAAAATTTATGTTTTGGCCCTGGATTAATTTGAGTTAGCACCAGCTAGTCTGGGCCATTGGCTGCCGTATAAAAATATGGTTTGGTGTTTAAAAATTAAGTGCAAAAAACAGGGTTATAAAATTAAGAGACATGCAGTTAACTGGGATCAACTGCGAATATATATAGATATAATGCATACAGCATCATACACCAACTAGAAACAATATTCAGCCAGTCCACACTTGAATTCAAGCAATTGCTTAGATTATACATGTTATGCCCACTGTTGTCCAATCAAACAGTATCAGCCCACCTGCAGTACATCGGTGGCAAGGTGAATCAATTTCAGACTTCTAGATGTTAAATAGACAAAACCTTCAATGTAGCACATGCCTAAAACAGGGATTTCAAGCCTTTAGATTGCTTCATTTTGGCAACATCATTTCAAGGCCTTATATATGCCCAAATTATTGATTATTCCATTTTCTACAGCCATCTTCTCAGGAGATATTGTTTATTTTTCCAAATTGAATATGACTTCACATAGCAAAAAAAAAGAACCCTAGAGGTTAATGTGAGCCTAAAATGCTAGCCTAGATTAAGTTGTCTACAAGGAATATAGTAAAGTAAGTGTTGAAGATCAGAAAGGCAGAGATAAAAAGAAAATGGTGACCTTGTACATTTGTGCCTAATGCAATGACTGTCACCATAAAAGTTCTGAAAAATGTCTGTTTTTCAAACCCCACTCCCAAGTCACATTCTATTTTAGGTTTGAGATTATGTTGAGAAATGACAAAAGGGCTTCCATCTGAAAATACCACCTAGGTTGGTTAAAATATTGAGGTGAAATTTGGTGAAATATTCAATATTCCTGGAAATCAGTTGTATGAAGAGAAATAGACAGGACTGAGACAGGGTTTTTTTGACAAACGAGTTATTGCTGAAGGCAATTATACCCCTACTGCAGTGCTGGACTGATGAAGCACAAGTAAGGTAAGGACTATAATTATGCTGAAAAATAAATGGGAAACTTTTTTGTAACATGTGCAGGAGTAGCTTGCCATAAGGATCCCTCTTACTAAATTTCAATGAAATCCATCCACTGACTGTTGAGATATTGCTGTGGATAGATGGATGGATAGGAGGATGTACAAACAGACAGACAGACAGATGGATGGATGGATGGATGGATGAATGGATGGATGGATGGATGGATGGATGGATGGATGGATGGATGGATGGATGGCTGGCTGGCTGGCTGGCTGGCTGGCTGGATGGATGGATGGATGGATGGATGGATGGATGGATGGATGGATGGATGGATGGATGGATGGATGGATTGGATGGATGGATGGATGGATGTGGATGGATGGATGGATGGATGGATGGATGGATGGATGGATGGATGGATGGATGGATGGATTTTCTTTTTATTAGGGTTTAACGACACATTAACAGCCAGGGTCATATCATGTCGGTGACAGTTTTACGGGTGGAGGAAGCCGGAGTATCCGGAGAGAACCACCGAGCAACGACGAGCAGCTGTCAGCATTACAACTTCGTAACTCTGAACTCTGCACCGCGGCACAGGCAGGGTTAGATTGGTTGAAGACATGCGCACCATCGACGTGCAGTACACCTTAGTACAAAGCGTCAACGTGCCCCCATGTAGGCAATCAGGGTTAAGTGCCTTGCCCAAGGACACAACGCAGGAGCGCGAATCAGTCGCTGAAATGGTCACCCATCCAACTACTAACCGCACTCGACGTTGCTTAACTTCGGTGATCTGACGAGAAGCAGTTACCACGATGCCACCGAGCACCCAGATGGATGGATGGATGGACGGACAGATGTATGTAATCCAGTATACCTAGCAGAGTCATCCTATGAAGTTACAATAAACTCCCATCATAAATATGACGTGTGGACTGTGCTAAAGGTTGTCAGGCATTGGGCACGCGCAGCCGTCACAGCTGACCGATCGCGACCAAAAGGGGACTTTCTCATCTAGACATTATACAGAGTCATCCTATCATGTTACAATGAAATCCCTTCAAAAATACGACCAGTCAACTGTGCAAAAGGTTTTCATTTTTTTGATCTATGTAGCCGTCACGGTTGACAGATCGCAATCAAAAGGAGACACTCTCATCTAGACACTATACCGAGTCATCCTATTAAGTTACAATGAAATCCCTTCATAAATACGACCTGTAGACTGTGCTAAAGCTTTTCGGGTTTCAGGCTCAGGTTGCCATCACAGTACATCGATCGCAATCAAACGGGGACATTCTTATCTAGACAAGACCTCAAAGCTGCATATGAAATTTTGTGATGATCGGACAAGAACTAGGGGATGTAGCCTGTGCTAAAGGAATGTGTGAACAAACTCAGTCTTCCACACACGTGATGGGAATAGCTTATCTTGACTTTGTTTCTACATTTTGGTTGCCAATTTACCTACCCAGTCAGTGGGATTTTACTGAACCTTACTGTTATGACAAAAGTTCATTCAAAAGATTTTTCAAGAAGCTTGAATATTAAATGGTTCATGTAAAGAGGTTATACAAAGAGTTTTTATCATGGTGAACTTATAAGACAGGGTGAAATATCTAACAACTATGTTTTGGTATCCAATGTCAAGATAGATATCATAAACTTAAATCAGGCCCGTACAAGGATGCTGAATACCAACTATCAGAAGATTCTGACTGGTGGCTCTGAAGAAAATGATTTTAAAGAATATTCCTCACACTGCCCTAAGTTGAAATTTGAGTTTCACTAGGAAACTCAACTATAAACACATGGACTTCACTTGAACAAATTTGAACCTGACCCGCCCCCCCCTCCCCCACAAGGATGCTGTATACCAAAATGAATTGATTCTGACTAGTGCAACTGAAAAAAGGATTTTAAATAATATTTATTCCTCCTATTGCACTAAGTTAAACTCTGGGCTCCCATAGGGAGTCCAAATATGAACTCATAGACTTGAGGATGCTGTATACTGAATATAAGAAGATTCTGACTAGTGAATCTGAAGAAGATTTTCCTATAAGGAGCGTAAATATAAACCCAGGTACTTAATTTGGACAAATTTGATTCTTATTCCACATGGATGCTGTGTACCAAATATTAAAAGATCCTGAATGGTGGATATGAAGAAGATTTTTAAAGAATTTTCCTCATTTCGCACTAAGTTAAAATTCAGATTCACGTTAAGGAGCCCATATATGAGCCCAGGGACTGAATCTGAACAAACTTGAATTTCAACCCACCCCCATAAGGATACTGTATATCAAATATCAAAACATTCCAACTAGTGGATCTGAAGAAGATTGTCAAAGAATTTTCCTCATATTGCACCAAGTTAAAATACTGGCTCCCATAGGAAGCCCAAATGAGAACCAAGGGACTCAGTTTGCATAAACGTGCATCGGATCCCCAACGTATATCAAATATCACAAATTCTCATCAGTAGTTCTGGAGAAAATTTTATTTTTATTTTTTAAAAATGCTGACTCAACATTCTTCTAAGAATACTGTATACATGTACCAAATAATAAGTCTGTTCCATGCAGTTTGGGAAATATGTGGATTTCAATTTTTTCTATTTTTTTTTAGCGCCTTGGGTTCCCATGTGGGGGATGAATATTGTTTTTGAGCATAAATCAAGTACATGTCCCATAATATTACTGCATACCAACTTTGGTTCAAACTGGCCATTCGCTCAGAAAATATAAATTATGGGCAGGGCGAAAAAAATTGCACCTCCCAGCATGAAGCCAAACATTGCTTTAGAATCTTTCTTTGAACAAATTTGAATTTTTGGCATATTAGGAAGCCGAATGTCAAATTTCAAAACATGGTGTCTGGTGGTTTATGAGAAGATTTTTGAAGAATTTTTGGTTTTGGGGGCACTTCTCCCAGCTGACTGATTCTGACACAGCTACTGCTACTGAACAAACTTGGAAGGGGATCCCCCAAAGATAACAAGTTGGGTTGGGTTTGGTCCAATGGTTCTGAAGAAAAAGGCTGATATGTGCAGTTAATGGATGCTGGACTCTGAAAGATGGATGCCAAGTGATCGCATTAGCTCACCCTGACATTCATTCAGGTGATCCAGTAAAAAAGTGAAGAAAAATGCTCAACCAACTGAAAAATTTGAAATACTTTTAACTGAGACAAACCAAGAGTAGTAAAATTTGAGCACAGCTTTTATCAACTTGAATTTGGGGTAATCTAAAGGTTTGGATGGTACATTTTGCACTAAGATCAAAGTCAAGGGCTTTTTCAACAAATTTTCTCTGTGGCCACACATCTATGGTCTAGATATCTTAAGTCCTGTTCAATATTTATTCCGCAACCCATTAACTGGATCCCTGTTGAAGTTCACATCTGAGTTGGTGTTATGGTTGTGTTCTCAAAGTTGCTTGTGTTTACACCCTGCTCACAAATGTCAAAATATCCAAAGCAGAAAATTTCACCCATACTGCAAATAGCAATTGAATCAATTCAGCCTTAACCTCAGTTTACAGAGGGTTAAATTCATCTGGAAGCAAATTTTATATTTTGTTAATATGGATTTTTGTAGCAATTTATTGGAGTGGGTTTGTAGGCAATCCACAATAAATTGTAATAAAACATTCATGGATGGACAAATTTCTAATTCCTAAAATGGTGCTGAACTCTGCTAATTAATTACAATCAGTCAAGGAAGAGTTAATTTTAATTTGACAAATAGGAGAAATGTTACAGGACAAGGGCTTGAGGTACTGAAAAAAACTGGTTGCCTGTTGGGGAGGCTGGAATTCAAATCTCAATGCACACAAGACCAAAAAAGAAATCTTGATCAGCTTTTAATAATTTAAGCAAACTTTGGTATTAGTGTTTCTTGATAACTGCACTTGTCAAAATGTGTATTCAATTATCTGATTCAGTGTTCCCAATGATATCTGAGAATGAAATTCAAGCACTATTTATGGACATGGACCTTTTAAAAACATTAACTCTTTTGCTGCTAGCCGCCACCAGAAACAGACTCCCCAGTGTAATGCATTATTTGGTAATATTCCTGTATTTAGGGTATACATGGGTAATGTCGAGTATCTTGCCAACCACTTGGAACAGAGTTGAAACTTCCCAGGTACATGTAGTTACATATAGTGTTGGCCTATGCATAACTGTTGTGTCGACGTCACATGAGTAACGTGACCCTGGTGATTTTCACCAATTATTGCCGAATAATATATAATATCACAAGAAAGGTGTCTGAAATGTCTTAGTTATAGGCTTAGACCAATGATGGACAATAAAATGATATATTAGGAAGATATTTGTTGTCAATTACATCATTTGGCACTTCATACAGACAACAAATTTTGCTTATATGAATTTGCATTGTGGGTTTGAATGGACAATGTGTGGTTTCTCCTGTACACATGGACTACAATGTTGAAATTTCCCAGGTAGTTACATATAGCTATGGCCTATGCATAGGCACTTTGCTGATGTCACATAGTTCATGTGACCCCAGCGGCCATCATTGATTTTATGAGAAGTTAGGGATTATTCAAATTTGTGCAATGGGATATACAGACAATGGGTCATAACCATCTGAAATCTGCTTTATGAGCTTGCAATTTTCTGGCACCAGTGACAGAACAACAGGAATTATTTTATGAGGATATTCCACAGAAAAAATCAGCTTAAAGAAATCAATTGGGTCAAGACCATCGGTGTCTACCAACAACTTTCAACAAGTGCACCACCAGGCGGTGGATTATTATATGGCCCCCTATGAAGAAATTGCACTAGTCATGACTAATCAACAATAGAACAAATTGTCACATGGACAATCATAAGTCCTTAAAAATCCAAGATGGCTGCCGTGGTGTCCATATTGGATATGCCAGAATGCTGGTTATCGAAAGAAACCATCCTCTAATCATGACTAATCAACCATAAAAAAGCAGTATCTGTTGGATGTATTGTTTTCAAGTTATCGTGTGGACAAACAAAAGTTAACAGACTGTTGGATGGACATGCGGATGGACGGATGGATGGACGTGCAGGACAACAGGGTTCGTGGGCTTAACTTTTTGCAGAAAAATTGATCATTTTAAAACGTTCGGACAACCACTAACTAGAGGTTCTACAGAGCCTGTAATCGCTCACCCGGAAATACATATAAAAATGTGATTTCCCATAAGCTTTCCATGGTAACTATGAGCTGCAATTGTGGCCATGTTTGCAACATTACATAAAAATTACATGAGGATCATTGGTAGAAGGTGTCCCAGTCTTCAATCATGTGAAGTTTCAAAACATTTGAATCCATCAAACAGAATCATAGAATGTCTCTGGTGGCCATATTTTCCAGCCAATGGGAACAAAAAGATGATCGTTTGTAGAGGGCCTCCTATAGACAATTCTTGCCAAGTTTTGGATCATGTCAGCTCAATAGTTCCAGAGAGAAGATGATGAAAATGTGATTTCCTATAGGTTTTTTCTGTAGTAACTATAAACTGTAATTGTGGCCATGTTTGCAAAATGATCAACATTAAAATGAGGAACGTTGGTGGAGGGCGTCCCAGTTATCAACTATGCAAAGTTTCAAAACATTTGGCCCTGTGGTTTCAGAGAAGAAGAGTTTTCAAAACAAGAGGCCCCACGGGGCCTGAGGGCGCTCACCTGATACTGGCCGAGTCATATCACCAAAATAGCAAGGGATTCTGCCTTGTGGTTATTATCAGTTTTTCAACATAAAAGTGTTTTCTCTACTTAGTAACCCAGAGTGTTCATATGTTAGATCCCCATATTGGGTACTCAATAATTTATCTATTTATTTATTGGAATTTAAGGTCACTTTCTAAGGCTACATCATTACAGAGGCATAATTATAATATCAGGTTTGGTCAATCGTTTATGCCTATTACTGCCCACTTTACAGGGCTTTCAACGCAGGAATTGGTTACTGGGCCCAATTTTATCAATAAACCAGAACTTGAACAAATTTCAATTTGCCGCTTCTAAGAAAACTAAAAATCAAATATCAAAAGATTCTGAGAGGAGTATCAGAAAAAAAAGATTTTTTAAGAATATTTCTCATACTGAATTAAGTTATACATTGGGCTCCCATAGGGAACCCAAAAACAAAAGCTTCTGAAGCAGTGGTTTGGGAGAAGAAGATTATTCAACGTCATTCCCATTACCTACAGTGTTAAAAAATGATGACTCGGCACTTTTAGTCCTGGAAAAGTACTTATGATAAAACCAATGGCATTTTTTTCACCATTCCTTTCTCCCGGCCCTAAGGAAGCTTCACATTGTATAAAAATTCTCAGTGCCATGTAGTTCTGGAAATATGGGCATTCCAAAAAAAAAATTTTTTTCAGCTCCTGTAGTTGCCGTGGGGGACAGGAAAACAATTTATGGCATAAATTAGGTATTTGTGACCCAATAAGCCCTCATATCAAATTTGGTTCAAATCGACCTCTTGGTTTGGAAAATAAAAATTTTGGTATAATTTGGGCTTCTACAGTGAGCCCAAATATGAACCAAGGGACTTGGCTTTAACAAACTTCACTCTCAGCCCCCCCCCCCCCCCCCCCCCCCCCCCTACGAATGCTGTACATCAAATATCAAAAGATTTTGACTGGTGGATCTGAAAAAAAAATTTTTTTTAAAGAATATTGCTCATATTGAACTAAGTTATAATTTGTGCTCCCACAGGGAGACCAAATATGAGCCGAAGGACTTGACTTGAACAACTTGAATCTCACCTCCCTAAGCATACTGTATACCAAATATCAAAAGATTCTGACCGGTGGATGCGAAGAAGAAGATTTTAAAAGAATATACCTCGTATTGCACTAAGTTACAATTTGGGTTCCCAAAGGGAGTCCAAATATGAACTCAGGGACTTGGCTTGAACAAACATCAATCTCACCCCCCTAAGGATGATGCATAGCAAATATCAAAAGATTCTGATTTGTGGATCCGAAGAAGAAGATTTTTAAAATATATCCCTCATATTGCACTAATTTGAACATTTGGGTTCCCATAGGGAACCCAAATATGGACCGAGGAATTTGATTTCTACAAATATGTGAATCAATGTTCCAAAGATGTTATATGTAAAATATGAAAGCTTTTAGAGCAGTGGTTTGGAAGAAAACAATTCTTTATTTTTTTCCCATTGCCTACTGTGTTAAAAAATACTGACTCAGCACTTTTTCAGAGTCCCGAAAAAGTACCCTATGATAAAACCGATAGCAATTTTTTTTTACCAATCCTTTCTGTTGGTCCCAAGAAAGCTTCACACCAAATAAAAATTCTCACTGCCGTGCAGTTTTTGAGATATAGGCGTTTTAATTTTTTTCTATTTTTAGCTCCTGTGGTTCCCACGGGGCTACAGGAAAAAAAATTTCTGCATAAATTAGGTACTTATGACCCAATAAGCCCTCACATAAAATTTGGTTCAAATTGGCCTCTCGGTTTAAAAAATAGAAATTTGGGGTGGGGCCAAAATTTTTGCTCCTCCCATAACATCGCCAAGTATAGACCTACAAACTTCTCTTGAACAAACTTGAGTCTACACCTCAAAAGGAAGCTGCATACCAAATATCAAGTCTCTGCTATTGCTGGTTCTTGAGAAGAAGATTTTTTAAGAATTGGAGCATTTTTGCCCCACCCCTCTGCTCAATATGAGCCGAAACCTAATTTGCCCAAAAATCAAAATGCCGCTATATAACCCCTACTCACATGAAATTTCATTAACATGCGGCCAGTGGTTTGGAAGAAAAAGACCCAAACACCACCTTCACGCCGGACGACGGACGACGGACGAAAAGTGATCAGAAAAGCTCACCCTGACTTTCAGTCAGGTGAGCTAATTAACCAATCAGAATCAAAGAATGCTTCTGGCAGCCACGTTTTTTCACCCAACAGGAATAAAATGAGTAACAGTTGTCGAGAACCTCTCATAGACAATGCCTGCCAAGTCTGGTTCACATTGGCTCAGTACTTTCAGTGAAGATGATGAAAATGTGATTTTATAGTAACTATAAGCCACAATTGCAGCCATAATTGCAACCTGATGAAGATTAAAATAAGGATCATTGGTAGAAGGGCTTACAGTCATCAGCCACATTAAGTTTTTTCAAACCATTTGGCCTTGCAGTTTCAAAGAAGATTTTCTTGAAAATGCACACATTTATGAATTCTGTTTCAACAAAAATGATAGTGTCAATGACACTATAGCTCAACTTGACAAACTTGAACTTGTTAAGTTATAAATGAAATGGCAAAATTGAAGATCATTGGTACCAATGTTATTTGATGAAATTTCAACATAACAGCATTGTGTGTGCACAACGTCAGAGTAATCCATGCATTTTTAAATGTAAACTGTAAGACTGGCTAAAGGAAGAATGTTCATACACAAATGCAGTATGTTCAGAGGTTATTGTAAATGGCAACTCTTTTTCACAGAAATGAATGCTAATCAATAGCTCTTATCTAAAGGTCTTGCCTAATAAGCACACCAAGTTCAAAAACAATCCTATGATAAATGTGACCTGTAGGCCATGTCAAAGAATGTTGATGCACAAATGCAATAAATTCAAAGATTGTTGCTAACAGCAACAGTTTTTGATGGAAATGAAAAGAAAATCCACAGCTCCTATCTTTGTCACCCTGCATATAGGCTAGCGGCCAAACGCAAAAAAGCCTCTAGTTTTTCAGGTACCCCTACCCGAGGTACAACAAGTTAAAATTGGTCTCATTTGAAGAATAATTATATCAAGTGTCCATTGAGGGCATTTTTATTTCCTGGAAATGGTGGCAGGTATGTACAATATCCAGATATTTAACCCTACCCACGTCCGTTTTGTGGAAAATGGGTGGTTTAATTACCATCATATTGGCATCAAATTAAATCTTGGAATGATTATGTAATGAACATTTTTTATTTCCAATATGATCGAGAATTATAATTTTGGGTCGAACTGAAAATTGCCTCAAAATGAATGCTGAAAAAGCGGAAATCATTTACTTTGGCTTACCCCAACAATTATCAAAAAACATCTAAACACTCTCTTAGCATTGACTCACACACCGTTTCTCCGTCCGTCACTGTTTGTAATTTGAGATATCACACAGACGAACAGTTGTCGGCGGAAAAGCATGTCAATATGATCTGTAAATCTGCGTTCTTCCATCTTAGAAATATCGACAGGGTGCGTCCAGTGATCGACGAGGGGACGGCTAAACAACTAGTCCATGCTTTTGTAACCAGTCGTTTGGATTATTGTAACTCCCTAATTTTCGAATGTAAACGATCACTATTGCGGCGTCTGCAACTTATTCAGAATTGCGCAGCAAGGATAGTCACACGACGAAAGAAAATTCTGCCACATAACCCCTGTGCTGCTTGAATTGCACTGGCTCCCTGTAGAAGGGAGGGTGAAATTCAAAATCCTTCTTGTCACATATGAAGCTCTTAACGGCATGGTACCATCCTATGTAACAACTCATATCATGAGATACAAACCTGCAAGATCTTTAAGGTCATGTGCGTCCAACTTGTTGACTCACACTTTTCGAAATGCCACGGCAGTAGGCAAACGGGCCTTCTCGGTTGTAGTACCATTTTTATGGAACCGTCTCCCTGATCACCTGAAGGCACCTCAATCTCTTACGAAATTTAAATCATCACTAAAGACCCACCTCTTTACGCGATCTCCTGTATATAACTAATCAACAGCTTACACAACACATTTGTTTATTTATCAGTGTAAAGCCTGAGAGTCCCCAGGTGGATTCACGGCTATAAAATATATTATTAGTATTATTATTATTTTTTTTTTTTTTTTGAGGGGGGGGGGGGGGTCTCTGAGGCAGCTCCATTTTAAAAATACACTGTCAGGAATATGGGCAGATATGAGATTGATAGATAGGATGAGAGAGAGAGAGAGAGAGGTGGGGACAGTGTCTGGAAGACAGACGGGACATACCGAACGACAGACAGGCTGTCACAGACAGTCAGGTGGACAGACAGAGGGCGACAAAGACAAAGAATCAGAGTGTTGTGTGGGAGGGGTGGGAGGAGCTAGAGAGGGATAGGCATAGATCTAGTGAGGGGCGAAGATGCATGAGTAATATAGTGTAAGAGAAAGCGATTGCCAAGGACTGTGAAGAGTTATTGACCGAGAGTATTGTTGTGTGTTCCCAAACTATTCTGTGATTTATAACTGGAAGCCAGCTGTCCACGGGAGCCCTAACACTGCCAGAATGACACCCACCCACCCACCCACCCACCCACCCACCCACCCACCCACACCTACGTAGAAAATTTTGCATATTATTATGCTTGGATGGGGTACACTGACCAGAGCCTAATGAACATTAACCACGCCACTCTAATATTACCGTTAATAAAACACTCAGGCAATCGTTCTTAATTATAGTTTTCTTGTTCATGAAGTATTTTAGCACCTCCACTGAAAGTGATACATTTTGAAAACCTCTAAAGGGCAATACCATTGGAAACAAGTTGTGGTGTACACGAAATAAATGTTCAACTCTATCGGTTGATAGATAGCACTATATTCAGGCATCTTTTTCCTGGAAAGCTCACAGCGAGCTTTCTAAGAAATGATGCCGAAGTCTGTTGTTTTCTCAATCAGTGGTAAAAACTTATGAAATTTTATATTGTTGATTATAATCCTGGACCTTATTACCGGTAGTATAATTGGTACTGCTCCTGCTCATCATACATATATTTACAAGCTCGTTATTTATTACAGAATGATGAATCCCCTGAAAAGAAGTGCAGACTAGATGATACCGAATTTGAGGGCAAAGTGAAGCAATCCACGAGATCGACCGTTGCATTTGATATAAGTAGTGACTGTTTCATTTGTGGTAATGCGTCCAAGCGACTGAAAAACAAAAGCAGAGAACATCTTACAGAAATATGCACAGGAACTGGGGAAACGACTTGGCAGAAAGTTATTGATGCCGCCAGGAGAAGAAAAGATCTTTGCATCGAAGCTCGGATGCAGATGTACTGAGATTTATTTGCATATGACGCTAAATATCACCGTAGCTGCTATTCACGATACATAGCTGAACGGAAATTGAAATCGGCGGAGTCGAAGATTACTGAGCATTCTGTCACCCCACCCCATGCTGACACCTTTTCAATACTTATAGGTGACATTGAAAACTCAATTTTGTGTTTAAAAAACCCAGATGTTCTAACGCTTTCAAGTCAAATATCAAAATTTAGAAAGCTACTTCGTGATAAAAGTGTACCAGATGAGACCATAAACAGTTACAAATCATGGAAATTGAAGCAGAAAGTTAAGGTACATTTTGGAGAAAGGATCTGTTTTGTTTCTCGACCTGGTTTGTCGGACCTTATTTGTTCTGGTACCCTTACGGTAGGTGATGTGATGAGGAAAGCCTCAAGACTGTGTGATTCGAATGACAGCGATCAGAAGGTCGAATATTCATCTTTTGGTGATGAGAAACAATGCACCCAGCAAAAAGAAAATTTAATCTTGCACCGGTCAGCCGGGATCCTTCGAAAGTACATAGAGGAAATAGAATTTGATTCTGACTCTTTTTTCCCTTCTACCGCCATAGATGCAGAGAAATTCTTTAAGTTTGTGACGACATTTCTTTACAACTTCATTCTCTGGTTGACGGATGATAAGGCCTATCTGGATGTTGCCTCTACCGATGATGTACCCAACAAGGGTGTCGTGTCGATTTGTCATAGCATAGTATCAGTTGGCAGATCAAAGGGCACACTGATGTCTTTGGTATTTGCTCTATACTTGCATAACAATACAGGAAGCTGACAGCTCATTGATCTTATGTATACTCTTGGAATATGTGCGCCATATGATGAAGTCAGACATTTTCTCACATCAGTCGTTGAAGACCAGGCTTCGCGGTCAAAATCTATTTATGTTCCTGATGGGATTCAATGTGCTGAGCGGGGCGGAATAATCATTGCAGCTATCGACAACTTTGACTGCAATGAAGAAACATTGGATGGTAAAAGAACAACCCATTCAATAGCATCAGTGTTGTACCAAGGAGTTTATTCGAAATCTGGAAGGCACAAACTTGATAGTAATATTCCTCGTTTGACTAAGAAAGTCCTTGATACCGTACAGTTTGACGCCAAACAGATAGTTCGGTTTCCTGTGTCGAGTCAAAAGGCTGAGCCACCGGTGAAAGTGAAAGGTGACTTTCTAAGTGTGGATAACCAAACAGTTTCTATCGCTTCTTTTCTGGATCTGGTCTGGTTACTGTTAACATGGGTCAACCCAGAAAACGTCGACATCCCATCTTGGACGCCATTCAACTCAATTGTGGCCAAGGAAGGAGTAGATCTCACAGCTGTTAGGTACATGCCATTCATTAGGGCACCACCATCCGATTTGTCTACAATATACACCACATTAATAAGACTGGCGCAGAATCCAAAGGACAGTCTCACATAGTTGTAACCAGTGATCTAGGCATATACAGTAAAGCTGTGCTTGTTGTTTGGGCCGACCCAAATGGATTAGGCAAGAAAGTAACCATGCGCTTAGGTGGAATGCATTTGGTGATGGCTTTCATTGCTAGTTTCAGCAAACTGTTTGGGGATGGTGGGGTAGAACAATTATTGGTGACAGCAAATGTGTACGCCCCATCGACAGCGTGAATGATTCTCGACGGCAAGTATTTCAATAGAGGTGTGAGGGGACTGAAAATACTTTATGAAGCCCTGTCGCGCCTACTTTTGTCCGCCGCTGAATCATGGTGTTTGAATAATGGGAAATATTGGTTAGATTCATCCATAAAAGTTGAAATTGAGATTCTCTAGAAAACGTGAAAGGAAAAAGACTTTGGTCACGTTTCTACATCGCAAGTGGATGTTACAAAATTGCAACTGTCTCTTAATGAGTTCTGTGACATGGGTAGATCTAAAAGTGCAACCTTCAAGTTTTGGGATGACATAGTGTCAACCATCAGGGTGATGTTAAGGATAATACGAGCTGGACGATCTGCAGATTTTGTGCTACATCTAGAGTCCGTGAAAGAAGCTATACCCTACTTTGTGATGGCTGGTCGACTGCATTATGCTCGTTTCACACCCATTTATATTGCTGAAATGCAAGAATTAGAGAGGAAGCACCCAGAATCTTTTGAACACTTGAAGGCTGGTAGATTTGTAGTGTGTAGGTCTGGGCGAAGTAAATTCAGTTGTGTGCCAACAGATCAGGCCCTTGAACAATCAGTTATTAGGGAAGTGAAGGGTACTGGAGGCATGGTAGGTTTCACTTTGAGGAAATCGACTTTAATCTGATGGCTCATGACTCGTCATGTTACTACGGCATATGCTGCAGGCTTCAAGCAACTGTTTGTGAAGGAGGATGACAGTTCTAGTAGGATTATGGGATGCTCCCATTCTCGTGTCATCCAAGATGTTGAGTCTGTCATGTCGTGCACATAAGAAGAGTTCCAAGATCCATTTGATATGGACACCGTGCTAGCAAAGCTGATCAATATAGTCACTGGGCGCATTGCATCTGATGCTGTAGAAAAAAGGACTGTCAAATGTAGTGAAGGATGGGAGAAGCCTGATGGAAAAGGTAGCTGTCGGCAGGATAGGCGAAAAAAGGTGTGATTCATTTTGGGCAAAGACATCTAAAGTTAGAACTCACACATTTTCCGACATGAAGACGAACATCTTAGTTGGCACTCAAAAGAATATTTCCTGCAGTAGCGATTTTTATTCTGCCATTTACTTGCTGTCTCGTGTTCACGAGAAATTCACCTCAAGGATATCATGGCATACAAGCTGGCAGCTGTCCTACCATCTCTATTCAATGATGACGGAACAATGAGAATGAAAGTGTCAATGACACTGTAGCTCAACTTGTCAAGACATGTACATGTATAGTATGCAGTAATGACCTGATAACACATGTACATATAAAGTATTGTAACAGTTTGTACATAAATACTGACCGTAGCCTGTAACAAATGTATAGGTAAAATATTGTAAAGGTGGGTGACAGTCAGATGCTAAATAGAAAAGAAATCTTTGAGTCCCAGAGTGGGTCTGACTGAACCCCAAAATATTTGTTCTCATAGCACAGTGATAACAAAGGCACCCCAAAACACACTCATTCCTGTCCCAAGGTGAAAACAAAGGTACCCAAGAAGTTTCGTGAAGATCAGTTCATAAATACGAGCTGTATAGAAGTTGTGACAAAAAACTGATTGGACCTAATTTCGGTACAAAATGGCCACTTGAATTTTGGACCGCACTCCGAAACACTCGTTCTCGTCCCAAGGTGATAACACAGGTACCCGAGAAGTTTTGTGAAGATCGGTTGATAAATACAGCCTCTAGCCCGAACCGTATTGACATGTGCACTTACAGTGTATAAGTAGCACTAAATAAATCAAAATTCATCTAATTTGCATAATTTCTGCTTGAGAAAAAAACCCATACTGTATGTGATGTATTCCACTTTACTAAACATTCCTACAAAAATTTATTCAAATCAGAACTTTCATACTGAAGTTCTGTACAAGAGACTGATTGCACTAATTTTGGTACAAAATGGCTGCTGGTGGCCTCTTGAATTTCGGACCACACCCAAAAACACTTGTTCTCATCCCATTGTGATAACAAAGGTACCCAAGAAGTTTCGTGAAGATCAGTTGATAAATACAGCCTCTAGCCCGAGCCGTATTGACATGTGCACTTACAGTGTATAAGTAGCACTAAATAAATCAAAATTCATCTAATTTGCATAATTTCTGCATGAGAAAAAAACCCATACTGTATGTGATGTATCCTATTTTATTAAACATTCCTACAAAAATTTATTCAAATCAGAACTTTCATACAGAAGTTCTGTACAAAAGACTGATTGCACTAATTTTGGTACAAAATGGCTGCTGGTGGCTTCTTGAATTTTGGACCACACCCAAAAACACTCGTTCTCATCCCACGGTGATAACAAAGGTCCCCAAGAAGTTTCGTAAAGAGCGATTCATAAATACGGCCTCTAGCCTGAGCCATATAGAAGTTGTGTACAAAAAACTGATTAGACCTAATTTCGGTACGAAATGGCCACTGGCAGCCATCTTGAATTTTGGACCACACTCAGAAACACTCGTTCTCATCCCAAGGTGATAACAGAGGTACCCAAGAAGTTTCGTGAAGATCGGTTGATAAATACAGCCTCTAGCCAGAGCCGTATTGGGATTTGCACTCACAGTGCTGAAAGTAACACTAAATAAATCAAAGTTAGCCTAATTTGCATAATTTACGCACAAGAAAAAAACCCATATTACATGTAATGTATCCCATGGTACTAAACATTCATACAAAAAATTATTCAAATCAGAGCTTTCATATGGAAGTTCTGTGCAAAAATCTGATTGCCCCTAATTTTGTACAAAATGGCTGCCAGCGGCCATCTTGAATTTCCGACCAGACCCCAAAACAATCGTTCTCGTCTCACAGTGATAACAAAGGTACCCATGATGTTTCGTAAAGATCGGTTCATAAATACGGCCTCTAGCCCGAGCCGTATAGGGATTTGCACTTACAGTGCTGAAAGTAACACTAAATAAATCAAAGTTAGTCTAATTTGCATAATATAAGCACGAGAAAAAAACCCATATGATATGTAATGTATCTCATGGTACTAAACATTCATACGAAAAATTATTCAAATCAGAGCTTTCATATGGAAGTTCTGTACAAAAAAAAAATTTCTGCATCGTTGGTACAAAATGGCTGCTGGCAGCCATCTTGAATTTCGGACTGCACCCAAAAACACTCGTTCTCATCCCACGGTCATAACAAAGGTACCCAAGAAGTTTCGTAAAGATTGGTTCATAAATACGGCCTCTAGCCCGAGCCATAGCAGCTTGGCACTTACAGCTCTGAAAGTAACACTAAATAAATCAAAGTCAGTCTAATTTGCATAATTTACGCACGAGAAAAAAACCTGTATTATATGTGATGTATCCCATGGTACTAAACATTTATACAAAACTTTATTCAAATCAGAACTTTCATACAGAAGTTCTGTACAAAAAACTGATTTTTGCATCATCGGTACAAAATGGCCGCTGGCAGCCATCTTGAATTTTGGACCACACCTAAAAACACTCGTTCCCGTCCCAGGGTCATAACAAAGGTACACAAGAAGTTTCGTAAAGATCGGTTCATAAATACGACCTCTAGCCCGAGCCATAGCCAATTGTAGACGTACGGACAGACGGACAGATGGACGACGGACGACGGGCCATGACAATAGCTCAAATTTGACTTCGTCAAAGTTGAGCTAAAAACAAATAAATCAGACTTGCTCAAAAAATTAGAATCATTCGGCAGTACATTAAGGACTCTACGGCTACCATCTAGTGAGACAAATAATGAAAGTTCTCTTTGCTCCACTTACATTATTGATGGCATGGCCATGCTACAAGGTTTGAGTGAATCTTCATTCAAAAAGTTTAGTGACATTGTAGAACTGATTGCGAAAAGATTCCTCAGGTATCTAACCGACAAAATCCACAGGACTGACTATGCCAGTGTTGTTGTTGTTTTTGACCGATATGATCGCCAAACATCTGTCAAATCTTACGAATGGCATCGCCATTCGGCGAAGGAGAGTGATGTTGAGGTCATGCATGAAAGATCTGGAAATAGAGATGTTCCCAACTACAGATCGTTTCTGAATAGTGTGGCTAACAAATCGGCTCTTGCCACGTTTTTGTGTGATTCATTGTGTTCAGTTCTTCCTGATAAATTACCAGCAGGTAAGAGTGTCATACTGTCCGGAGGCTTCACTGACAGTGCTAAGGTGGTGGAAATAAAAACAGATGGTTGTAAAGACCGCGTAGATCTGTTTTCGGACCAAGAGGAAGATGATTCTAGAATGATTCTTCATGGCATTGACACACTAAATACTGGGGATGGTTTAGTCGTTCGTTGTGACGACAATGATGTGCTTGTGCTTTTGTTATATTATATCAACAAGGGGGTTCTCCCATTGAAGGTACACATGCACACTGGCCATGCCACCAAGCAAATAACACACGAAAGATTTATTCCAGTTCATGAAATTGCTGACAGGATTGGTTCTGCGGTTTGTGCATCCCTTCCAGCCATGCATGCTTTGACAGGGTGTGACACATCCTGCTCTTTATTTCGCATTGGCAAAAAAGACAGCTTTCAACTGGTTGAATATTAACATCAAAGACCTTGGGTGCTTATCAGACTTTGGTACGACAAAGTCATTCAACAAGGTTCATTTGTGCGCTCTACAGGAAAAAGTATATTGCGGCGGATAATCTAAATGAACTGAGATATTTGCTCTCAGCCAAAACCGATGCAATGTGTGCATCACTGCCACCAACAGAAGCAGCTTTCAAACTGCATGTACTTCGTTCACATTTCCAGGTACAGATTTGGCAATCGGCTCAAATAAATGAGTATCCGGATAGAGACCCTTAGGATTTCAGATGGGAGGTAGGGAATTCAGGAATCCTCAACCCAACGCTCAACGAAAATGACTCTGCCCCTGCAGAGCTGAGAAACCTTACCAGACTGTTTTGTTCTGACAAACACTGCTTGTCTGCAAAGAACTGTGTGTGTGTTCAGTCAGGTCTTAAATGTATATATCTTTGTGAGTGCGATGAACTTTGTCCAAATGTCATATCCGCAGATGAGTCAAGTCTTGAAGACAGCTCTTCAGATATGGAAGACTAGACCTAAAAACACGATAACACTATTGAATGCTTGACACTAAGTATCAACGCCTTATATGTTTTCTGCTGTTCATACCAAATAAAGTCAGTTAAATTACAAGTTACTCGGATGCTAAACCATTCACTTGATTTCAGGAATATGTCGAACCTTAATTCTTCCCATTTCAGTGAGACTATGGTCGTCATGACCCAATTTCAACATATAGATGATGACAAATAGAAGTGGCTGATGTAAAGGCATATTAATTATATTAATTTAAAATCTGAAATTCACTGTCTGCAGTGCAGTGTAGGTAGCAGATTTCAAATTTTAAACTGCTCACCCCCTTTGTCTATTGACTCTTAGAAGATGGGGAAATCAGAATTAATTTATTGAGCATCAGATACCGAGGCCTCACAGTAAAGTATGTGCTTCTTGTCAAGTGACATCTGCCTTTTCAGGCAGACGACACTTGACTAGAAGCGTGTTCTCAAAGTTCATGTCTCTCGCAGCCTAATGTCAGACGGACCGTCACAGCCAGATTACCTATCACATTACATCAATGACGTGAGAACTCGACTCACAACTTCTAAGAGTAGATGAACTTTCCAAAGCAGCAGGCATATGTTTAGATCGAACGACTCAAAGGCTCAAGTAGTTGGGGTTTTTGAGAAACAATACTTGCAGTGTCGCACCATTCTCCCATTGGCAAACATGTTCTGTACACAGGCGGCACACAATGAAGCAACAAGCGCGCATTCGTTCGGATCAAGAGATCGAAATTTGAAACAGTTAGGTGCATGAACAAGATATGTGTTAGTGTCAGCTAGTATTTATTCATCCAAGTTCCAACTGGGTCCATTCTGTAATTATAAATTCAAAAATTCCACCTTTAACTGTTCAGTTGGTGTAAGTCATGTGATCTGGACCCCGGGTCTTGCTTCATTCGAAGCTGTTCTCGATATCCGAAGTTTAGTTTATGTGTCATGGTGTAGCACTGGGAATGAAGGAGTTGGGGGGGGAGGGGGGGGGGCTAAAATAATTATCTATTCTCGAGTAAATATGCGAACAGATCAGTCATATTTGGTATCAAATTGATCAGAATGGAGTACACTCTCGCCATGTAAAGAAAGTTATAAATATTTTCCGAGCATATTGTAGCAAAAAGAAACTTTGTGGACACTATAATGAAAATACGCTATTTTGAACATGTTTTTGAGGTAATAATAACCGGAAACTACCAGGTGATCGCCAAAGGAGAGCATTTTTCTTGTTTTTCTGGAAGAACAACTCCTATGTGTTATTCTAAGCGCAACATCACAATCCAAAAACAATCAGCATGCCAAGCGCATACCAGTATGCCAGTCAACACAATGTCGCAAAAATCACGATGGGGAGGGTTAAATTTCGCTCTATAAAACATATCTGCCACCATTTCCGGCAATTAATTTTTTCATGTCTGAAAATGTTATATGTTTATCTTTAAAATGAGACCAGTTTCAAATTGTTATACCGTGGGTAGGGAGGGGTACATGACAACTTTTTGCATTTGGCCGCTAGTCTAATAAGCATACAAAGTTTTAAAACAACCTGATAATGAATGTGCTCTCGGAGGTATGGCAAAGGAAGATGTTAATGCACAAATGCACTAAGTAGAAGGTCATTGCTTGTGGCAATGTTGTTTTTTTTTTTGGGGGGGGGGGGGCGGTTATGGAAATTCATAAATATACCCTGCAGAGAGTGCAAAAGGGACAAGTTGATGCACAAATGCAGTAAGTTCAAAGGCTGGTGATAACAACAATAATTTTTTATGGAAATGAAAAAAAGCAATAGCTCACATATAGAGGTCACTCCGAACACACATACCAAGTTTCAAAGTGATCCAATCATAAATGTGCCCGGAAGGGTGTGTAAAAGGGAAATATTGAGATCTGACTACACTAAGTTCAAAGGTCAGCGGCAACATTTTTTGACAGAAATGGAAGAAAATTCACAGCTCCCATATAGATGTCACTCCACACAAGCACACCAGTTGGCAAGCGATCCAATCATAAATGTGCCCTGCAGGGTGTCAAAGGGAAATACTGATGCTTAACTGCACTAAGTTTTTACTAAGTTCATCGAAGGTCATTGCCAGTGGCAACATTTTTTGACGAAAATTGATAGCTCCAATCTAGAGGTAACCCCAAACAAGCATACAAAGTTTCAAACCGATCTGATCATAAATGTGCCCTTTTTGGCATGCCAAAGGAATATATTGATGCCTGACTAAACTAAGTTCAAAGATCGTTGCCAGCGGCAACATAGTTTGACAGACGGAAATGGAAGAAAAGCAATAGCTCCCATCTAGAGGTCACCCCAAACAAGCATGCAAGGTTTCAAAGCAATCCGATCATAAATGTGCCCTGTAGGGTGTGCCAAAGGGAAATATTGAGGTCTGACTACACTAAGTTCTAAGAACGTTGGCTGCGGCAACAATTTTTGACGGAAATGGAAGAAAATGGATAGCTCCCATCTAGAGGTCACCCAAAACAAGCATGCCAGGTTTCAAAGCAATCCAATCATAAATGTGCCCTGTAGGGTGTGCCAAAGGGAAATACTGAGGTCTGACTAAACTAAGTTCTAAGAACATTGGCCGTGGCAACATTTTTTGATGGAAATGAAAGAAAATTGATAGCTCCCATCTAGAGGTCACCCCAAAGAAGAATACCAAGTTTCAAAGCAGTCCAATCATAAATGTGCAATGTAGGGTGTGCCAAAGGGAAATATTGAGGTCTTCTGACTAAACTACGTTCTAAGAACGTTGGCCGCAGCAATATTTTTTGATGGAAATGGAAAAAAAATCGAAAGCTCCCATCTAGAGGTCACCCCAAACAAGCATACCAGGTTTCAAAGCAATCCAATCATAAATGTGCCCTGTAGGGTGTGCCAATGGGAAATATTGTGGTCTGACCAAACTAAGTTCTAAGAACGTTTTCCGTGGCAACATTTTTTGACGGAAATTGAAGAAAATCGATAGCTCCCATCTAGAGGTCACCCTAAACAAGCACACCAGGTTTCAAAGCAATCCAATCATAAATGTGCCCTGTAGGGTGTGCCAACGGGAAATATTGTGGTCTGACCAAACTAAGTTCTAAGAACGTTGTCCACTGCAACATTTTTTGACGGAAATTGAAGAAAATCGATAGCTCCCATCTAGAGGTCACCCCTAACAAGCAAGCCAGGTTTCAAAGCAATCCCATCATAAATGTGCCCCGTAGGGTGTGCCAAAGGGAAATATTGAGGTCTTCTGACTAAACTAAGTTCTAAGAACGTTGGCCACAGCAACATTTTTTGACGGAAATTGCAGAAAATTGATAGCTCCCATCTAGAGGTCTTCCCAAACAAGCATACCAAGTTTCAAAGCAGTCCGATCATAAATGTGCCCTGTACGGTGTGCCAAAGGGAAATATTGAGGTCTTCTGACTAAACTAAGTTCTAAGAACGTTGGCCGCAGAAACATTTTTTGACGGAAATTGAAAAAAATCGATAGCTCGCATCTAGAGGTCACCCCAAACAAGCATTCCAGGTTTCAAAGCAATCCAATCATAAATGTGCAATGTAGGGTGTGCCAAAGAAAAATATTGTGGTCTAACTAAACTAAGTTCTAAGAACGTTGGCTGTGGCAACAATTTTTGACGGAAATTGAAGAAAATCGATATCACCCATCTAGAGGTCACCCTAAACAAGCGTACCAGGTTTCAAAGCAATCCAATTATAAATGTGCCCTGTAGGGTGTGCCAACGGGAAATATTGTGGTCTGACCAAACTAAGTTTTAAGAACGTTGTTCACGGCAACATTTTTTGACGAAAATTGAAGAAAATCGATAGCTCCCTTCTAGAGGTCTCCCCAAACAAGCATACCAGGTTTCAAAGCAATCCGATCATAAATGTGCCCTGTAGGGTGTGCCAAAGGGAAATATTGAGGTCTGACTAAACTAAGTTCTAAGAACGTTGGCCATGGCAACATTTTGTGAAGGAAAAAAATCGATAGCTCGCGTCTAGAGGTCACCCTACACAAGCATACCAGGTTTCAAAGCAATCCAATCATAAATGTGCCTGTAGGGTGTGCCAAAGGGAAATATTGTGATTTGACTAAACTAAGTTCTAAGAACGTTGGCCGCGGCAACATTTTTTGATGGAAATTGAAGAAAATTGATAGCTAATGTATGTACTAACGTACGTATGCCGACGGTCGAAAAGTGATGGCAATAGCTCAGCTTGACTTTGTCAAGTTGAGCTAAAAATCAGTTAAAAAGGGTTAAAATATTTTGAAAGTTAAAAAATTTATAGTAATTTATATATTTTTTATACTTACCAATGACCCAGACTTAGCTGGTGCTAACTCTTAAATTCTAGGGCCAAACACAAATTTTACAACCCAATCCCCAAAATTTGCATCTAAAACCGAAAATTACATGTCCTATATGGTCCTCCATACCTTTCCTCCACTGCGCATGCGCAGTGTCAAGGAGGTCTCGAAACTGGCACCAAAAGTCACTCTTACAAGCAGTGCCTGGAAAAGCGTTATGTACTCAGCGGGGGAGGTAAGAGTTCCCAACTCATGGGAGGGCCATCCCCGTCTGGGTCATTGGTAAGTATAAAAAATATATAAATTACTATAAATTTTTTAACATTTTTATACTGTACCAATGACCCAGACTTAGCTGAATAGTAAAAAGGTTGGAGGGCCTAGGACATAAAGCAATCCAATAACTCAACTATATATATACAGAATTATCCCCTCAAGGAGAAAGAAGAAACAGGCTTTACATGTATCTTTCTATTCTGCATCAAAATGAGAAAGACACAACACCATTCTGTACTTGAGCATTATAACATCACTGATGTCTATTTAACCTCCAGTATAATCCATTATGGTAATTAGTTTTAAAGGAAAGCCGATAAATAAAGTAGTCCAGATAAATGGAACTCTTAAATTCATTAAAAGTGACCGATAATTGTATATTAACGTCTGCATGATATGTGACATATACAAATACTACACACTGAGGTACACTTAAAAATATTACATGGATGAGTAAAAAATTATCTTTACACTTTAAAAATCATCCCGGTACCGACTAGAATTACTGACTCTAGAGGAGGTATTCCCTTGCTTTTCACTATAAAGCAGGTGACCTAAGGGAGCACCCCCCCCCCCCCCCCCCCTTCCCCTTGCCCTGGGTCAAATACCCCAGGCGAAGAGGGCGGCAGCACAGAGTCACTGCCGGAACCAAAAGCCTACACAACTATAGTTGCAACTGTTTAGTGGACGACATTCTGAGCAACAGATAACGAACCTAAACAATGTCGGTCTCTAGAAATGGACTCAATATTTCTGAGGTATAAATTCGTGCAAGTGAAAGGCTAAAAACAATATGCAACCGTCATTAGAACTGTAATAGCAACGCTATTAGCATAAGCCTCTGAAGTAGAAAGAACTCTTACTTCAAGAGCTAAAATCTTAATCGCAGACTGCTGTGTTGAAGATATTATCATGATGATAAGCAGTACTGAAAGCTAATAGAATCCATCTAGCTATAGAATGGACCAAAATGTGGAGGAAGCTTCCACAGCATAAGCCACAACAGACACCTGAATAGATTAATGCATGGTCTTTGTGAAGACAGAGGTGCTACCAACAGAATTGCATTGAGATTATTTAACTTAAGCAATATCTGCTGAATCAACGGAGCTGGAGAATACCCAGATCGTATTATCCCGTCTCACGAGATGGATAGAGCGTCAACTGCAAATGCTCGAGGATCCGAACATGTTGACACATAGACTTGCAACTGATTGTTGAGATGTGTCGTAAATAAGTCCATCATTGGCCGCTCTCATAGGTAGCAAATCTGATATAAATACTCGTTAAAAGTCCATTTGACTGCAACAAGCGGCCCTTTCATGAAAGGGAGTCCGCTAATACGTTCAGACGACCCGGAATATGACGGACCGATAGGAGAACTTGATGTTCTAGTACCAACAGAAGGATTCATTCCGTTACAGTGAATAACAGAATGGAATGAGTACCTCCCTAGTTCCGAAAATACGCTTATACTGTCGAATTGTCGGACAGAATTGCCTGTGGGCACTCTGGATAACATTCATGCAATGACGTAACGCAAGCCAAAATAACATCAATTCCTAATGTGCTTGATTAGGAACTACGGATCCCAAGGACCCTGGCACTTAAAAACCATTGGGCACAATGTTGGGTCCCAACCTATTTAACTGGCATCTGTCAAAACTGTAAAACTCGGATCCGGCAATTGCAGTGGAAGTTATTTCCCTGAATAAACCACTGAATATCTGCCCAAGTCTGAATCTGTTTCACTTGACTTACAAGAGGATGTACGTAACGAGCGAAAGAATCTTCACCCTCCAACTCTGTTCTTTTTGAGTCAAAAAGATTTGGAGAGGACAAGTGCGTAGCCTCCCCATTGGAATAAAATCCGCGGCAGCTCCACACAACCCTATCAGTCTGATGAATTCTCTCGCTGTAACTTTGTCTGAGTGAAGACAATAGCGAGCTTAACAACTGATTAAATTCGCTCTGGTTAACAGCAGATGAACGAGATTATTGTGCGTCTTGAAGCTCATTCCCAGGTAGGTGAATGACTTGGACGGCACCAGATCCGACTTCTCCTTGTTTATTATACAACTGAGACGTCGGAGCAATAAGGCAGATTCTGCCCATCGTTCTGAAGCGTTAACACGTTGCCGTACCTCTGAAGAATGTCATGCAGGTAGGCCGACGTTACTGCAGACAAATGAGCTCGGAAATGTTCTCATTTTTATACTGTACCAATGACCCAGACATAGCTGGTGCTAACTCTTAAAATATAGGGCCAAACACAAATTTTGCCCCCCAATCCCCAAAATTTGCATCTAAAACCAAAGAAAACATGTCCTGAAAGGCCCTCCACACTTCACCTCTACTGCGCATGCGCAGTGTCAAGGACGTTCCGAAATTGGCGCCATTAATCATTCTAAGTTTGGCCCTTCATCAGTTAACATCTGACTGATCTTTGTGCTTGTAAATCTCAGTTTAAATGATGCCAGACACATAAATATTAGTGAAATGGTGATTCTAAGGAGCTTAGAGAAGGAGGAGAGGAAAAATGTGTGACAGAATATTATCAGGGCTGTAACTTAAAATTTTTTAATGAAATTATGTTAAGTTACCTATTTTCGAGGCAGCAGCCATTTTGTTGTCATTCTGATTATTTAGTTACACTGTTTTTTCAGTGTTTTCCTCTCTCCCTGTCCTTTAAGTCCCCCCTTGCTATTCTCCCATGCTTTTGGCATAGTTTTTGTAATTATTATTACTAAATTTTCTTGGGAGTTTTAGCTGAATAACAGAATGAATTCTGTTCTTTTCCCCATGTTTACGTCTTCACCTACGGGTGGTTAGGCGTTGTGTTCTGCATCTACCATCTGATGTTCTGCAGTTTCTTCCCTGGAAGTCTCTGTTTTGCATCAGATAGTGTATTTTTGGTAACTGATTTCGGGCCTGGGTGCCTGGAGTCTTATTTTAGTGTTTTTACACTCATTGTTTACATTTACAACAGCCCTCTGTGTGAGGGAGGGATTTCTGGAAAATAATATCTTGATGTTATTTTAATCATAACTAGATACATTATTATTGTTCGTAAGTGTTGAATAAATTGTTTAAAATATTTTTAAAATTTTTGTCCACACTTAGGCTTGGGATCCATTGGGGCTCAACGTTACTTTTCAGAAACTTGGGCTGTTCTGAAAAAATATTTTTTCAAAATATTTTGATTTCAATTATTTTTTCTATATTAATGGATCATATTATTATTATGTATTTTGATTGCCAGGGGTTAGTGCGAGTACCAGGACTTGTTTTCTTTTCACATTGAAAGGATATTGATCAATTGTAATAAGAGGAAGTCTTCCTCTGACTTTTATAATCATTCTATATGTGGTCAGTGTACTCGCATTAACTCCTGTTCTGTATCGTACGATTTCGATGACAATATGGGAAGCATATGTCACGGTATGTTATTGGGGAATTGGACACTCCGGTCCTTTCCCCGCAGGGTCACTCTACTTTATCAATTTCTATTTCAGACGATCAAGATTAGGGTGATGTATCTGTGATGTCTTCCAACAGTGTGCCTCCGTCGTCACAATTAATGAAGGGCTAGCGGAAAAGTGCTCATGTAAATACGCCAATTGCCTAAGAGGACCCTAGTAGGTTCGACGGCCTTTGACGTCCGCTAGCTCGCCCGGTGTAGCATCCATTCACCGAACGGTTCGGCAGCCGGTATCGTCCGTTGCGGTCTAGAAGGAATTTTGGGGTGATGCGAGCACTATAAATCAACCTAATGCACACCCAGTGACGGCGGATCGGAGGGAGAATGGAGGAAGCCTTTTAGTCCGGTTCATAGCTCGTTCTGGTCCATCCGGACGGCGAGCGAGAGAGGCCCCTCTCTCGTACAACAACATCTGGCCCCAGATGTTGTGGTACAAATGTTTCTCATTCGGAGCATACGTCCGTCGCTCGGGACGCTCCGACATATAGTCAGTCCGGAGTAGACTGTCAATAAGGCTTCCTCATTCTCATGGTAGCGCACACGACCGCTCTTGGCTACGTGACCACGGGTATCCAGTCAGCTTCGCCAGTCAGAGAATCATCAGCGACCAGGTCACACCATCCGGTAGCCAGGGACACGAGGCCTGCAGACTCCGGACGTTCGCATAGGAAGTGTGCGGGAGTCAACGTACACGGAGCTTCCGGCGGCAATGCATCGTAAGACCGCTACTGCACAGGCCTAGGGAACGGACGTACTTTCCTAAATAGCACAGTTTATCGCAGCATCCCAGCATCAACTGAATCTGTCGCATATTTTTTATCCGACGATGCTGGGTCGGGACGCTCCGCGGAAGTGGGTACGGACGTCCGAAAATTTCATCCGGTCCGACGGGATACCGAAAGGGATTTGGAGGATTTCGAGCTTTCCCTTTCGGAACAACATATGCTGTTGTGTATGTCATCTGACTTGGTCTTCTACAGCTTCTTTCGTCGGACCAGATTGCTGCGATGCCGGATAAGAAACTGATAGCGTCGGTGGACTTAGAAATTTTTGGTTCGGTTCAGGGACATCGTCCCTCAGTTCCGACATAGTCCAATAATGTCACACAAACTTTCGAATTATTGAACGACGCTATATATATTATTATTATATGCTTGCTATAACCAAGCATTTCTGGTTTCTTGTTCGCAAAGTTACGGAGATATCTTTCAAAAGTGTGCCTCTGTCGTCATAGTTAATGAAGAGCTAGCGGCAATAAGTGCTCATGGAATATGTCTATCGCCTACGGAGTGACATTCGCTAGCTCACCCGGTGTAGCGTGCATTCATCGAATGGTTCGGCTGCCGGGTTCGTCCGTTGCGGTCTAGGAAGGAGATTTGGGTGATGCGAGCACTTTAATTACTTTAGTACTCACCCAGTGACGGCAGATTGAGGACAGATCGGAGGAAGCCTGTTAGTCCGGTTCCTGGCTTGTCCAGGTCCGTTCGGGCTGTGAGCGAGAGAGGTCCCTCTCTCGTCCAACAACATAGGAGACCGCATGTTGTGGTTCTGATATTTTACATTCGGAGCATATGTCTGTCGGTCGGGACGCTCCGTTATATTGACAGTACGAGAGACTGTCCTTAATGCTTCCTCATCCTCACAGCAGGGCACACGACCGCACATTGGCTACGTGACCTCGAGTATCCGATCAGTTTCGTCATTCAGTGATTGCACGGCGAATAGGTCGTGCCATCCAGTAGCCAAGGGACACGAGGCCTATACACTCCGTTCGCTCGCATATTGGTAGTATGCACGGGGTAATGATCACGGAGCTTCCAGCGGCAATGCATTGTAGGACCGCTTCTCCTCAGGCCTCAGTGACGGACGTGCTATCTGAGTTAGCACAGTTGTTTCGCAGCATCCCAGCAATTGACAGTTTCTTGGTCGAATCAGGAATTATCCGACGGCGCTGGGTCGGTGCGGTCCGCGGTTGCATCAGGTACGGACGACCGAACGCTTTATAGGGTCCGACAGGATGGCGAAAGGGATTCGAAAGATTTCGAGTTTTCCCTTTTGTAGTATCGGAAGCTGCCATTCATTTCTTCTGGCATTATCTTCCAGTGATTGTTATTTCGGACTACATTGCTGCGATGTTGGATAAGAGACTTATAGCGTCATTGGACTCGGAATTTTCGATCGGTTCGGGGACATTGTCCCTGACTTACCGACGCAGTCCAATAATTTCATTACAACATGTGTTTTATTTTTCGACGCTATATATGCATACAAGCCTGCTACCAAGCATGATAGTTTAGTTTCTTGTCCGCGTTGCTCATTTCTGCCGTTTTATCATTTATACGAATAGTTTATTTTGGCAGTGCAGGGCATACCGAGAGTTCATATGCATCTAGACGGTGTGGTTAAAGACTGGAAATATTCTTTTTCGCCGTCTATGTCTTTTCCAACTTCAATGTTGGAAACGACAATGATGTCTAGTAGACTTAACTTAGCCGCTTTATCATACGTGAGGCGTTATCATTACGTCTTCAAAAAAAGATTTACGGGATATTATTCTCAATGTAATTTCTTTTGAGGGCAGTAGTTTGTTCACGTATAACTCCGACCTTCAGTGGCTGATTGGAGTTGGTTAGACGTGACGCAGCCCTAGCTACATCCACGCGCGTGGATAGTAAGGTTAAGAACTCTCTCAGAGTCACTTCGTTCTCGGAGAAGCTTCTCTTCGACGGCAACTTTTCGGCAATCCATGAATTGCTCGATTTACACGTTCTCTTGTCTATCTAGTGTTACAAGAGATTCAGACTGGGGCAAACATTCGGTGGTTGACTCAGAGAGTGCCACTGCAGTTGCCGGACCCGAGTGTTGCTGTTATGACGGTTGCCAGTCAAACAGATTGGGATATAATACTGATCCCAAAGGCTTCGAAGTGCCAGGGTCTTTGGGTTCCGCAGTCTCTTAGCAACCAATTATCTTCCGCGGAATAATGTTTTTTAGGCTTGCTTTATGTCATTGCATGAACATTATTCAGAAACGCATGCCCAAATCCTGTCCGTTAATTCGACAGTAGTGGCGTATCTCCGGAACCAGGGAGGCACTCTTTCGTTTCCGTTATTCAATTGAATGGAAAGAATCCGTCTGTTGGTTATAGTACACCAAGTTCTGTTTTGGTCCGTCATATTCCGGGTCGTCTGATTGTTTTACCGGACTCCCGTTCACTTAGGGGTCGCTTGTTGCTGTCAGAATGGACTCTCAACAAACAAGTATTCAATCAGATTTGCTATCTATGGGAGCGCCCAATGATGATTTATTTACGACACAGCTTGCTAATCAATTGCAGACGTATGTGTTGGCTTGTCCGGATCTCTGAGCTAATGTTGTTAACGCTCTATTGATCTATAGGACGGAATGATAGGATACGCGTATCCTCCGGCGCTGTTGTTTCAGCAGGTATTGCTAAGATAAACAACCACAATACATTTCTGTTGATAGCATCTCTATCTTCACAGAGACCATGGGTAATTTACTCTGTTGTCTACTGTGGGACTTAACGTGAAATCTTCCTCAATGTGAGGATCTTTTTTCACTGGGTAAATCGTGTCATCTTTATCACAACCCGCAAGGTCACAACCTTCATGTATTCCGTTGTGTGGTCCGTATTGCATTGTAAGCATTGTACTGGACGAGCTTTGGACGCGATTTCTTACTATAGGAGATCCTCTTCTTCACTATTCTATGCGGCTAAAGTGGAGGCTCTTCCGTCGTTGGTGTAGGGATCATTATGTTCATATTGTTGATCCCTCCATACTACTTATTGCAATTTTTTAGTATACATGTTTCACAAGATCTACTGCAGCCTGTTATTATTAAGGTTATAGGTTTATGTTACCTCATACCTATGCACTCTAGGATAGTTTACAATTGAGTCTTATGTCTCTTTATCTAAGTCAGTTAGTAACTTTTTGATAAATAGACTTAGAATTTTTAGATTAAATTCCTATATGGAATTTAACTTCGGTTTTTATTTAGCTAAGTAATCATTTGAACCTCTGGAAACAGTAGTTTTCAAATTCTGACCTTTTAGACAGTAATTCTGTTGGTTTCTCTTTTACTGAAGAGTCAGTGAGTTTCATGCACTATCGATGGATGATTTTCACTTTCGTAGTTTCGGAATCACTACTTCCGTTACTATTTAGGTGGGATTTTTGCATAAGAGTTAGGCTCCTAATATCCGGAACCTATTGTTATTAAGGTCCTTCCGTCTTCGTACGGGCATAGGCCTTTACTCTTTCCGGTTAGAGTTTATGTATTTATAAACAGATATCTGTTTATTACTATGGGCGTAAGCTTCTTCTGTCTTTGATGCCTAGTAGAAGGACGTTACGCTCCATTCTATTGTTAATGGATTCTATTAACTATCGGTACTGCTTATGGTATATATCATTGACTCAGCAGTTGTGCTTAAGATTTCGGCTCATGAAGTAAGAGTTCTTCTACATCTTGGGCTTACATTAATAGTGTCGCTATTATAGATTTTTGAAGGCTGCTCATTGCGCTCAGCCATCCACATTCATGAATTTTTATCTCAGAAATATCGAGTCCATTTCTGGAGGCCTCTATTGTTAGGTCTATTATCTACTGCTCAGAATGTCATTCACTTAACAGTTGCTACTATAGCTAGGTAGGCTGTCTGTTTCGGCAGTGTCTCCGTTCTGCTGCCCTCTTCGCTCTGGGCTATTTGACCCAGGGCAAGAAAAAGGGGGGGGGGGGGGGAGGGTGTTCCCTTGGGTCACCTGTTTTACTATGAAAACAAGGGGATACCTCCTCCGGAGTTAGTAATTCTGAGCTGTTATTGGGATGGTTGTTTAGTGAGAAGTTTATGTTTTAAAAATTCATTCAAGTCTTAGTTTTTAAAGTATAGCTTTTGAATATTGCATATGTCAACGGACATGATTATGCAATCCTCAGACACTTTTAAGGAGTATAAGAGTCTCTATTCTCTAGACTTACTTTATTTATTGGCTTACTATAAAAATTATTAGCATAAGGATTATATTGGATATTAATAGAGTACATGGATGTATGAAGCTCAATTTTGGAAGGTGTTGTATTTTTCTAATTTATCATAAATAAGAAAGATACATGTAAGGCCTATTACTTCTTTTTCCCTACAGGGGATGACTCTATTTTATATTATTGAGCGTATTCCATTTTGCTCTATGTCCTTGGCCCTCCAGCCTTTTTACTATTCAGCTATGTCTGGGTCATTGGTACAGTATAAAAATGTTAAAAAATTTATAGTAATTTCTATATTTTTTATACTTACCAATGACCCAGACGGGGATGGCCCTCCCAGGAGTTGGGAACTCTTGCCTCCCCGCTGAGTACATAGCGCTTACCAGGCACTGGTTATTAGAATGATTAATGGCGCCAATTTCGGAACGTCCTTGACACTGCGCATGCGCAGTAGAGGTGAAGTGTGGAGGGCCTTTCAGGACATGTTTTCTTTGGTTTTAGATGCAAATTTTGGGGACTGGGGGGCAAAATTTGTGTTTGGCCCTATATTTTAAGAGTTAGCACCAGCTATGTCTGGATCATTGGTAAGTATAAAAAATATAGAAATTACTATAAATTTTTTAACTTTTAGTCATTACCAAGTTCATTATTCGAGTGAAAGCACAAGGAGTTAGATTCAAACCGAAGCACATCGCTCGGAACTGATATACAACTCCCATAACTGTGAAGCGCAGATACTTTCTGAATGTCTGATGTACCATGACGTGAAAGTATGCCTCCTTGAAATCTATGCTCGTAGCATAGTCGTTCACCCAAATACTCGCTCTGACCGATCGAATTGTCTCCATATAGAACTTCGGAGTCACGATCAGCTTGTTTATCCAGCTCAGATCTATGACTGGACGGAACGAGCCGTCTGGTTTTGGAACCAGAAACAGATGGCTGTAGAAACCCGGTGATTCCTGGTCTTCTACGACCTCTACCGCGTTCTTCTCCAGAAAAGACTGTACTTCCGACAGAAGAGCGTCTCTTTTCTGCGGATTTGACAGAATCTGGGTCCATTGGACTTCGAGTTAACGGAGATTTTCATTTGAAGGATATTCTTAGTCCTTCCGTAAATACCCCTCGAACCCAGGGGTCGTCCATAATTGACGCCCAATTGATATCAAAACTCGACAGTCTTCCGCAACATGATAGAGGTGCATACCATCACTTCCTGAACCTGCGAGGCTTGCGGATGGAGAAATCACGTCCTCCACGACCCGCACCTAGCCCCGTCGACCTAAGGACATCTGTCCGGATATCGCAGCTAGTAAAACGTCCCCTGCATGAATCGCTGCCTTGACGGCCTCTAGAATAAGACCTAGAGGACACATATAACCTCTATAGGAACTTCCGTTGGACATACTCTTCCAAGAAGTGCCTGTCTTACTCTTCTCTGCTGAATCCGACCTTTAGACGCAGATTTGAATAGCAGAGAAACAGAAGCATTCTTAGTAATCTGATCATAGACTGAGGAAAGCTTGCCGTCGAAGAGAAGCTCTCCGGAGACCGGAGCGACTCTGAGAGTTTTTCACCTTACTATCCACACGCGTGGATGTAGGTAGGGCCGCGTCACGTCAATCAACTCCAGATTACTACTGAAAGGGTGGAGTTATACGTGGAATAAGCTATGGCCCTCGAAAGAACTCTTAAGGAAGATAGTACATCCTGGAATTCTTTCCCTTCAAGGCGTAATGAAAACGCTTTAGTAAGGTGATCTGCGTACAATAATGCTTCTAAGAAAACTCTGTTAGACATTATTGTTGTTTCCAACATCGCGGTTGAAATTGACATAGACGACGGTATAGATCATTCTAGACCTGTGGAGCAGCGGTCTTACGTTACTTAGCCGCTGAAAGCTCCATGGACGTTAACTCCTGCATATTTCTTATGCGAACGTCCGGAGTCTATAGGCCTTGTATTCCTGACTACCGGATGGCGTGACCTGGTCGCCGTGAAATCCTTGGTCGGTCAGACTGGCTAGATAACAGTGGTCACGTAGTCAAAGTGCAGTCGTGTGCGCTGCCGTGAGGATGAGGAAGCCATTTGAGCAGTCTCTCCGGACTGTCTATATAACGGAGCGTCCCGAGCGGTGGACGTATGCTCCGAATGAGAAACATTTGTACCACAACATCTGTTCTCAGATGTTGTTGTACGAGAGAGGGACCTCTCTCACTCGCAGCCCGAGTGGACCTGGACGAGCTAGGATCCGGACTTGAAGGCTTCCTCCGTACCCTCCTCATATATATCGTCGCAGGGTGTGCACGTAGTATATTTTATAGTGCTCGCATCACCCAAATCTCCTTCCTGGACCGCAATGGACAAACCTGGTTACCGAACCGTTCGATGAATGGACGCTACACCGGGCGAGCTAGCTGACGCCTAAGCTGTCGATCCTACTTGGAACCTCTTAGGCAATTGACGTAATATCATGAGCACTTATCCGCTAGCTCTTCATTTGACTGTGACGACGGAAGCACACTTTTTGAAGACATCACAGAAAATCACCGCATTCTTATTCCTGAATGAGGCCTGTGGAGCCGTGATTTACATAATATCCACTGGCAGCTCCAGGGACGTTCATTCCTGCATTTATATAATATGCGAACGTCCCATCAGGAAAGACCTCATATCCTTGGCTAACAGATGAAGTAACCTGGTCGACAATATTCCCTGGTCGGCAAAGCAGGAGCTCTAGGAACGTTCATTCCTGCATTTATATAATATGCAAACATCCCCAGGAACTCCGTGGTCACAAGCCAAGGTGCGGTGGTGTGTGTTGCAGGGACCAGCCTAGGAGGAAATTTTAGGGAGACTCCATGTCTCCCTCCAGAAAAAATAGGGAGACTGCAGAGTCATGCAGGGAGACTTCATAGGCAAGTGGGGAAAATTAAGAATATTCATGTACCACCCCCGCCGCCCCTTCATATTTTTAATTTGTGGTCCTCCATTAATGTCCCAATAATCCAGGTCCAGTTGTCTATGAGGCATCTATGCCAGGTTAAAAAATCACAAAGTAATTATTGACTGAAAATCCCCCACTGCTACCCTCTCCTTCATGCCCCCCTTCCCTCTTCTTCATGCCAATCCCCCAGCACCCTCCTGTGGTTGCCTTTCACCAAAGTCTACTAAGCTAATAATTTCCTAAGTCTGAAAGTGTGAACAGGACCAGATGTAAGAAGGTTGCTTGGGAGGTACTTTGTTAGTAAAGAAACAAAATACATTTTGGGGTTGAGTATTTTGTAAAAGAAATGTCATTCCGCATCATTTTTATGGCATTCTGGTGTCATTCCGCATCATTTCGTGTCATTCCGTTGTTTAGGAGGACCCTTTTTCAAGATCGTCCACATGCACTCTTGTGTCCTGTACAAAGCTTTTCTTGTCATCACTAAAGCTTTTTTCATGTGTTTCAATTCCATTCGTGTTTTTGTGGGAATAGACGGCCCGACAGTTAACAGTCGTCAGCAAAACGAAATAAAAATACTGTGTTATAAAATACATCCGTTGTGTATACATTTTCGGCATCCTAAGCGACGTAACTTACTTTCAAACTGAGTTATTTTGTTGAATCGCATAAGTCACCTACCAGTATTTTCGTTTCGACAATTGAAGCTCCGACTGAAACGCAACAAAATAGAAATAAAAAAAATCTGCCAAAAGAGACAATGGACAATTGATTGTCGTGTGATTTCATTAAATGGACGTTTATTTGACGAATTAAAATGCCCATTTATCACACTCGAGCACATTCGATTTTTGAAAATAATCGTTTTCATGCAAAGCTCGCATCACTCAGTTCAGCCTTTCCTCATTTTGGCCAATTTTTAGAGGGCGACTTGTAATCGCCCTGACTATTTTTCTAGGCGACTTTGAGCTTAGAAGGGCGACATAATCACCCTAGTCGCCCTCACGGCTGGTCCCTGGTGTGTTGACATGAGGATGAGGAAGCCCATAACACAGCCAGTTCGGACTGTGTATGTGACGGAACGTCCCGAACAGGAGGATTGGACGTATGTTCCGACTAACAAACAAACATACAACAACATTGCGGCTCAAATGTAGTTGTAAGAGAGAGGGGCCTCTCTCGCTCGCGGTCCGGATAGACCTGGACATGCTAGCTACTAGACTGACAGGCTTCCTCCGTACTATCCTCGGATCCGTCGTTGCTGAGTGTGCAGTGTGCTATAGTGCTCGCATCACCCACACTGCTTCCCAGAACCGTAACGGACAAACCCGGCTGCCGAGCCATTCGATGAATGGTCGCTACACCGGGCGGACTAGCGGACGATCAATACCTTCGATCCTACTAGGGACCTCTTCGGCAATTGTCGTATTACCCTGAGCACTTAGCCGCTAGCCCTAACACTGCAACGACGGAGACACACTTGTTGAAGACATCACGAAAACATCACTCTGAATTCTGAAAAATAAAATGATAATATAGAGTGACCCTACAGAGAGAGGACCGGTATGGACCCCTCCCCGCAAACACAATATCGTGACACACGCCTCCAACGTTGTCATTTCAATCAACACACACAGAGAAGGAATTAGCGCGAATACATTGAACCTGAGAATTAGAGGAAGATATCCTCGCATTATAAATAAAAAATATTTTTTCATCAATAAAAAATACACAGTCATATTAGTCACACTATCCCTTGAAATAAAGATCCATAATATAACATAATCCATTATAATCTTTGAAAGAAAATAATTTTCAAAAAAAAAAAAAATTTTTGAAAAAATTTTTCAGAGAGCCCAAGTTCCCAATGGGAACAACGAGCCCAAATGGATCCCAAAAAAGCCTAAGTGTGGACAAAATTTTTTAAAACATTTCAAAAAATTAATGCAACACTTACATACAATATTAATGTATCTTGCTATGTCTAAACTAATGTAAAGACAAGAAATCACTATCAGCAGTAACCATTGTCAATGTAAAAAGAAGTTGTACAAAAAACGGAAACATGACTCCAGGCACTGATAAACATGGCCCGAAATCAGTTACCAATTTAAACACTATCCGATGCAAAACAGAGATTTCCATAGAAGAAACTGCAGAACATCAGATGGTAGATGCAGATCACAATGCCTAAACACCCAAGGGTGAGGACGTCAACATGAGGAAAAGAACAGAAATTCATTCTGTTACGAAGCCAAAACTTCCAAGAAATTTTAGTAATAATTATTACAGAAAATAAGCCAAAAGCATGGGAGAATAGCAAGGGGGGAATAAAGGAAAGGGAGAGAGGCCACACTGATCAAGCAGTGGAACTTTCATAGCAAGAATGATAACAACAGGCTCATGCCTCGAAATTAGGGAACATAACATAATTTCATAAAAAAATTTAATTTACAACCCTGATTATTTCCTGCCACTGAATTTTCCTCTCATCCTTCTATATCCTCCTTAGATCCACCATTTCTCTAATATTTATGTGTCTGGCATCATTTAAACTGAGATTTACAAGCACAAATATCATTCAGATGTGAACTGATGAAGGGCCAAACAAAGAATGACTTTTGGTGCCAATTTCGAGACCTCCTTGACACTGCGCATGCGCAGTGGAGGAAAGGTATGGAGGACCATATAGGACATGTAATTTTCAGTTTTAGATGCAAATTTGGGGGATTGGGGGGTAAAATTTGTGTCTGGCCCTAGAATTTAAGAGTTAGCACCAGCTAAGTCTGGGTCATTGGTACAGTATAAAAATATTACAATTTTTAGACAGTATTCTCTTTCAAAATAGCTTTTGGATAGGTAAAGGGTTACAGGAATCTTAAAAGATATACAATAATTACTGTCATCAGAGCTGACATGATTGCAAGATAATAAACAAAACTAACCTAGATTTGCGAAGAAAGAAATGATTTCGCGCGCCGAAGGCGTGCAGGGTCGATATGGAGGACAAGCCCCTTTCGACCCTCGGTAGCTGTATATGATGGCTGTCACATGTCTAGGCGTGTTGAAGGAGGAAAAGGATCTGGTACTCAGCAGGTGTCTCCAGTTGTGGGTAGGAAGTCTCGTTGACTGATGTCGGTTGGACCCTCGGGTGAGGACCAGTGTGGGAGGTTGGGTCCTCTCACAAAGGTACTACCTCTCCCCGAGGGTGCAGTCGATCTGGATTTTCGGGCAAGTATAGTCTTGTCTGCCGCTTTGAGAAAACCTAGATTTTCCAAACAATCTGTCAACATGTATCAAACATAATAATTCGATTACAGCTGAATATACACTTGTTTTTCAGTACAAGTCAAAATAAGTTGTGTAGGATAATCCTATAAACTATGTATCTTTTCTCTTTCTGAACTGATAAGACCAGAAGCTGACATCATTGTCTGATAGCTTTTCCAGAAAGTTAAAAAATTTATAGTAATTTATATATTTTTTTATACTTACCAATGACCCAGACTAAGTTGGTGCTAACTCTTCAAATTCTAGGGCCAAACACAAACTTTGCCCCCTCAATCCCAAAATTTTGCATCAAAATAAAAAAAACCAATATCCTATGCGGTCCTCCATACGTTTATCCACTGCGCATGCACAGTGTCAAGGAAGTACCGAAATTGGTGCCAAATCTTCATTCTTACAACCAGTGCCTGGTAAGTGTTATGTAATCAGCGGGGAGGTATGAGTTCCCAACTCATGGGAGGGCCATCCCTGTCTGGGTCATTGGTAAGTATAAAAAATATATAAATTACTGTAAATTTTTTAACATTTTTATACTGTACCAATGACCCAGACTTAGCTGAATAGAAAAAAGGCTGGAGCGCCTAGGACATAAAGGAAAATTCAATCGACTCAATTACATGTAAACAGAATTATCCCCTCAAGGAAAAAAGGAGAACAGGCTTTACATGTATCTTTCTTGTTTATACCAAAAAAGAAAGACACAATACTATTCCGTAATTGAGCACAATAACATCAATGATCTCTATTAACATCCAGTATAACCCATTATACTAATTTTTTTAAAGGAAAGCCAATAAATGAAGATAGTCCAGAGAATGAGACTCTTTATACTCATTTAAAAGTGTCCGAGGATTATATTAACACTCGTGTGACACGTGACATATACAAATGCTTCACACCGAGATACACTTTAAAAATATTACAAAAATGAGATAGAGATTAGCTTTACACTTTAAAACCATCCCAGCACCAACTCGGAATTACTGACTGAAGAGGAGGTATTCCCTTGCTTTTCACTATAAAGCAGGTGATATAAGGGAACACCATCCCCCCTTCCCCTGGCTCTGAGTCAAATACCCCAGAACGAAGAGAGCAGCAGGACAGAGTCACAGCCGGAACAGAAAGCCTGCATAACTATAGTTGCAACTGTTTAGTGGATGACATTCTGAGCATACTTCATACGCCAAAATCTTAAGCACTGACTGCCGAGTAGAAGATAATTTTTCATAAGCCGTACGAATAGTTAATTGAATCCACCTTGCAATAGAATAGACCGTAATGTCCTTTCTATTAAGCAGCAGAGACAGAAAGAAATGCTTACGTACCTTTCTGATAAACTCAGATCTACGTTTGTAAATACGCATAGCTCTAACTGGACAAGGCAAAGGCCTATGACCATCTGAAGACAGAAGAGCCTTAATAACAATAGGTTCAAGGTACTTATTAGGAGCCTGATTCTCAGCCAAAAATCCAACATTAGTAGTCAATGTAATAGTATTACCAACACTACGATAGTGAGAATCATCAACAGATAGTGCATGAAGCTCACTAACTCTTCTAGCAGAAGAGAAGGCTAAGAGAAAAGCTGTCTTATAAGATAAGTATTTAAAGTCCACTGTATCAAGAGGCTCAAATGGCACTTCTTTTAGCTTCAAAAGAACCGAAGCTAAATTCCACTTAGGAATTAACCTAAGGATTCTAGGTCTATTTATCAAAAAGTTTTTCACTAACTTAGATAAAGAGACATTAGATCCAATTTGTAAGCTATCATGATGAGCATAAGTATCCGATAGCATAGACCTATAACCCTGAATACTTATTGGCTGCAGTTTGATATTGTCAAACAAGTAGACCAGAAAATTAGCAATGTCTGGAATGGAGGGATCATAAATATCAACAGAATGATCCCTACACCAACGAGAGAAAACCTTCCACTTAGCAGCATAATTTAGCGAAGAGGAGGTCCTCCTACAGTTAGAAATTGCATCCACTGCTCGTCCTGTAAAATGCTTGCCGTGCAAGAAGGACAGCACAACGGAAATACGAGAAGGTTGAGACCTTGCGGGTTGTGATGAAGTGTGCACGATTTCCCCTGCGAAAGAAGGTCCTCCCATGGAGGAAACTTCCGTGGAATGTCCCACAACAGACACCTGAGTAGATTTATCCATGGTCTCTGGGGTGACAGAGTTGCTACCAACAGAATCTTGCAGAGATTGCTTGATTTTAGCAATATCTGTTGAATCAATGGAGCTGGAGGATAAGCGTATCCTATCATTCCATCCCCAAAGATCCAGAGGGCGTCTACTGCAAACGCTCGAGGATCTGGGCATCGCGACACATACGTCTGCAACTGATTGTTGAGATGCGTCACAAATAAATCTATCATAGGACGATCCCATTGGTAGCAAATCTGATTGAATACTCGTTTGTTGAGAGTCCATTCTGACGGCAACATACATTTCCGAGAAAGGGAGTCCGCTAGAACGTTTAGACAACCCGGAATATGACGGACCGACAGAAGAACCTGATGCTCTAGGACAAACATAAGGATTCTTTTCGTTAAGTTGAACAACGGAATGGAATGAGTGCCTCCCTGGTTCCAAAAATACACTACTACTGTCGAATTGTCGGACAGAATTTGAACATGTGAATTCTGAATAATGTTCATCCAATGATGCAGCACAAGCCAAACTGACATAATCTCTTTGATGTTTATGTGCTTGTTTAGGAACTGCGGATCCCAAAGACCCTGGCACCTCGAATCCGTTGGGTTCAAAGTTGCGCCCCAACCTGTTTGACTCGCATCCGTCATTATCGTAAAAATTGGATCCGGCAGTTGCAGTGGTACTCCCTGAGTTAACCACTGAATATCTACCCAAGTCTGAATCTCTTGTTTTACTTGATTCGACAAGATGATGTTTGTTTCGAGCGAATGAATCTTCACACTCCAATTCTGAGTAAAAAAATTTCTGGAGTGGAGGAGTGCGAAGTCGCCTCGTCGGAATAAGATCTGCAGCGGCTCCGCACAAACCTATCAGTCGCATGAATTCTCTCGCTGTTCCTACATCTGAGGGAAGACAAAAGCGAGCGTAACAACTGACTAATTTCGCTCTGGTTTACGACAGACAAACGAGATTGTTGTGCATATCGAATCTCATTCCCAAGTGGGTGAATGACTTGGACGGCACTAGATCCGAATTCTTTTCATTTACTATGAAACCGAGACGTCGGAGCAGTTGAAGCAGACTCTGAACATCGTGCTGAAGCGTTAACTTGTTGCATACCTCTGAAGAATGTCGTCCAAATAGGCCGACATTACCACAGACGAATGAGCTCGGAAATGAGTCATTACCGAGTTCATTATTCAGGTGAAAGCCCAGGGTGCTAGATTCAGACCGAAGCACATTGCACGGAACTGATAAATGACTCCAAGGACAGCGAAGCGAAGGTACTTTCTGAACACCGGATGTACCATGACGTGAAAGTACGCATCCTTGAGATCTATGCTCACAGCATAATCGTTCACTCGAATGCTCGCTCTGACCGATCGGATGGTCTCCATATAAAATTTCGGAGCCACAATCAGCTTGTTTATCCAGCTCAGATCTATAACTGGATGAAACGAGCCGTCTGGTTTTGGAACCAGGAACAGGTGACTGTTGAAACCTGGAGATTGCTGGTTTTCTACGACCTCTATCGCGTTCTTCTCCAGAAGAGATTGGACTTCTGATAGAAGCAAATCTCTCTTCTGAAGGTTTGACGGAAGCTGAGTCCAACGTGGACTTCGAGTTAACAGAGGTTGTTCCTTGAAGGACAGTTTTAGACCTTCGGAAATAACCCTCTGCACCCATGGGTCGTCCGTAATTGACAACCAATTGGTTAAAAATCTCGACAGCCTTCCGCCCAATGGAATGCAATAGAGGTTTAGACCATCACCTCCTGGACTTGCGAGGCTTGCAGAAGGAGAAACTACGCCCTCCACGATCCGCACCTCGCCCAGTTGACCTAGGGGCTTCTGACCGGTTGTCTCGGCCAGCATTATGACCCCTACCTGAGTCGCTACTCTGACAGTCTCTAAAGTAAGACGTAGAGGCTTTCTTAGATCCTCTATAGGAACTTCCCTTGGACGTACTCGCCCCAGAAGTGCCTGCCTTACTCGTCTCAGCTGAGTCCGACTTTTTCGAAGCGGATTTAAAAAGCAGAGAGTCCAAAGCTTTCTTAGTAATCTGATCATAGATTATAGAAAGCTTACCGTCGAAGAGAAGCTCTCCGGAGACCGGAGCGACTCAAAGTGAGTTTTTCACCTTACTATCCACTCTTGTGGATGCAGCCAGGGCAGCATCACGTCTGACTAACTCCAGATTTGCTACTGAAAGGGCAGAGTTATACGTAGAATATGCTATGGCCCTCGAAAGAACTCTCAAGGAAGTTTGAACATCCTGGAATTCTTTTCCTTCGAGACGTAGTGATAATGTTCTGGTAAGGTGATCTGCGTAAGATAAGGCGTCTAAACTGATTTTGTTAGACGAGATTGTCGTCTCCAGCATACTGGAGTGAATCGACATAGACGCCGGCAATGACAACTCCAAGTCTTCTGCCTGGTCGTCTAAACGCGCAGAGGAACTATCGACATGCTCTGTCCTGCTGTTTCAAATCTATATCTATTATTGATGAAAGGCAGCTGTAGAGCATGAGACGATAAGAAACCGGATTTGCCAGTCTTAGAGGCTAGCTTGAAAATAGCGTCATTAAGAAGTTCAAATGTCCGCATGACATTTTTGGACTGGGTCGGAAACTCAGGCGTAATGTCCCTATTCCGGCCGAAAAAGTCTGTGTCCAGTGACGCTATCAGTCTCTTATCAGGTAACGCAGCATTTTGGTCCGGAGGAACAACTTCTGGAAGGTGTTGCTGGATGAATACGGCCACCTTACGTTGTTTGGAAAGGGAAAATTCCAGCTCTGCTGATTCCCTTTCACCATCCGACTGGACCACATGAGAATCTTGGTCATCCCTTTCTGACTCTGCAGAGGAGCGAACTGACCCAGATTCCTCAGACAGTTCCTGTTCTGAAAAAGTTTCTGATGGCTGCTGGGATGTTGCGATGAGTTGAGCTATCTTTGATAGCAAGTCCGTCCTGTGGAGCCACAGTCTTATGTAATTTAGCCGCTGGAAGCTCCTGGGACGTTAATTCCTGCATACTTCTTTTATGCGAATGTCCCGACTGGAAAGGCCCCGTGTCCTTTGCTACCGGATGGCGTGACCTGGTAAATGTGGAATCCCTTGTCAGCGAAGCAGGCTGGATATCTGCAGTCACGTAGCCAAGGTGCGGTCTTGTGCGCTGACGTGAGGATGAGGAAGCCAATAGACTAGCTCCGCCGGACTGTCTATGCGATGGAGCGTCCCGAGCAGGAGGAGTGGACCTATGCTCCGACTGACAAACGTTATGTACAACAACATCTGGGCCCAGATGTTGTTGTAAGAGAGAGGGGCCTCTCTCGCTTGCGGTCCCGGGTAGACCTGGACGAGCTAGCTACCGGACTGACAGGCTTCCTCCGTACCATCCTCCGATCCGTCGTCGCCGGGTGTGCGTGATCTGAGATTATAGTGCTCACAACAACCCTTCTCCTCTCCTGGACTGCATCGGACGAACTCGGCGTCACAACCATTTTGTGAATGATTGCTTCACCGGGGGAGCTAGTGGGCGACAAGTGACCGTCGATCCTAATAGAGACCTCTTACGCACTTGTCGCATTTCGTTGAGCACTTTGCCGCTAGCTCTTCATTGCGACGATGGAAGCACACTTTTGAAGACATCGCGGAAACATCACCCTGTTCTTGTTCCTCTGAAAAAGAGACTGAAAAAACTAGAGTGACCGGCATGGACCTCTCACCACTAACAATACACCGTGACACACGTCTCCAACGTTTGTCATCCCAATGAGCAAGAATTAGTGCGAGTACACTGACTACAGCAAATACAATGAACATGAGAATCAGAGGAAGACTTCCTCGATTTACAATTTGAACAATATTCTTTCATTTTGAAAAAAATATTAAACAGTCATCGTACTCACACTAACCTTTGAAAACAAAGATACATAAAAATAATACAATCCATTACAAACATTTTGAAAAATAATTCAAAAGAAAAATTTTTTCGAAAAAATTTCAAGATGAGCCCAAGTTCCCAATGGGAACGATGAGCGCAAATGGATCCCCAAAAAGCCTAAGTGTGGACAAAAATTTTAAAACATATCTAAAAATTAATGCTACACTTACGGACAATATTAATGTATCTGGCTATGAACAAAACCAAAAAGAAGACAAGGAATCACTGTCAGAAGAAACCATTGTCAATGTAAACAAAAGTGAATAAAAACCGGAAACAAGACTCCAGGCACTGAAAATATGGCCCAAATCAGTAACCAATTTTAAACACTATCTGATGTAAAACAGAAGCTTCCAGAAAAGAAACTGCAGTACATCGGATGGTAGATGCATGACCAAAACGCCTAACCATCCCTAGGGTGAGGACGTAACCATGGGGAAAAACAGAATAAACATTCTGTTACCAAGCCAAAAACTCCCAAGAAATTTCAGTAAAAAAATTACAAAAATTATGCCAAAAACATGGGAGAATAGAAAGGGGGGTATCAAGGAAAGGGAGAGAGGAAACACTGAACAAACCATGGAAATTTCATAACAAGAATGTAAACATCAGGCCCATGCCCCGAAATTAGGGAACATGAAATAATTTTGTATAAAAATTATAAGTTACAGCCCTGAACACATCCTTCCACTGTTTCTTCCTCCCATCCTCTTATTTCATCCTTAGATCCACCATTTCTTTCATGATTTTGTGTCTGGCCTCATTTTAACTGAGATTATAAGCACAGATATCAGTGAGATGTTACTGATTGAAGGGCAGAACAAAGAATGAAGATTTAGCGCCAATTTCGGTACTTCCTTGACACTGCGCATGTGCAGTGGATAAAAGTATGGAGGACCACATAGGACATTGATTTTGATGCAAATGTTGGGGATTGAGGGGGGGGGGGGGGCAAAATTTGTGTTTGGCCCTAGAATTTTAAGAGTTAGCACCAGCTAAGTCTGGGTCATTGGTACAGTATAAAAATATGTCAGATTCTGATCTTGTCAGGGCAGAAGCTGCAGTCTACTTAGTTTATTGCAGTTATGCTACAGCTTATTTTGACTTGTACTGTATGAAAAATATTTGGGTTTTTTTTTTTTCCTAGTTCTCAGTGGAGAAAAAACTGGAACCAACCCTTACCAGATTCTCAAAAAACAAGTATTTTGCTGACAGTACTGATCTTCGTGCAGACAGGAGAGGCACTGGGTTAAGCATTAGAATATAGCCTCTGGTGGCCACATATTGCCATCCTCTCATAGACCATTCCTGCGAAGTTTGGCTCACATCGGCTCATTAGTTCGAGAGAAGAAGATGAGAATGTGATTTCCCATAGGGTTTCTATAGTAACTATAAGCCACAATTGTGGCCATTTTTACAACCCGATCAACATTAAATGAGGATCATTGGTAGAGAGGGTCCCAGTCATCACTTATGTGAAGTATCAAAAAATTTGGCCTGGCAGTTTCAGAGGAGAAGAGTTTTTGAAAATCCACCTATCAGAATCAAAGAATGCCTCTGGCGGCCATGTTTTTTCAACCCACGGGAACAAAATGAGGATTGTTTGTAGGGGACCTCCCATAGACCATCCCTGCCAGGTTTGGTTCACGTCGGCTCAGTAGTTCCGGAGAAGAAGATGAAAATGTGATTTCCCATAGGGTTTCTATAGTAACAATAAGCTGCAACTGTGGCCATATTTGCAACCCGATCAACATTAAATGAGGATCGTTGGTAGAGGGGGGTCCCAGTCATCATTTATGTGAAGTATCAAAACATTTGGCCTGGCAGTTTCAGAGGAGAAGATTTTTGAAAATCCACCAATCAGAATCAAAGAATGCCTCTGGCGGCCATGTTTTTCAACCCACAGGAACAAAATGAGCATCGTTTGTAGAGGACCTCCCATAGACTATCCCTGCCAGGTTTGTTTTCACATCGCCACGGTTTTTCCAGAGAAGAAGAGGAAAATGTGATTTCCCATAGGGTTTTCTATAGTAACTATAAGCTGCAATTGTGGACATGTTTACAAACCGATCAACATTAAATGAGGATCGTTGGTAGAGGGGGGTCCCAGTCATCATTTATATGAAGTTTCAAAACATTTGGCCTGGCAGTTTCAGAGGAGAAGATTTTTGAAAATCCACCAACCAGAATCAAATAATGCCTCTGGAAGCCGTGTTTTTGTATCTGATGGGAACAAAATGAGGATCGTTTGTAGAGGACCTCCCATAGACCATTCCTGCCAAGTTTGGTTCACACCGGCTCAGCTGTTACAGAGAAGAAGATGAAAATGTGAAAAGTTTACGGATGCTAAACGACGGACGACAATGGACGCCAAGTGATGAGAAAAGCTCACATGGCCTTTTAGGCCAGGTGAGCTAAAAAGCTGTTTCTTCAGAATTTTTTTTTTTTTTTTTTGGGGGGGGGGGGGGGGGGGAGGGGAAATAGACATGGTTAGATCCCCCAAGATAAACCTGAAGAGGGGGGACATTAACCTCATAATATTTGTACGTAAGCTCATAATCTGGAAATAAGCTCATAATGCCTGTCTGGGCAAAAAAAAAATAACTCATACATCCCATATTATTGCCCGGATGGACAGACGGACAGATGGATGGATGGATGGACGGATGGATGGAAGGATGGAAAGACAGGCAGACAGACAGATGGACATTCATGCTGGTAATCGAAATGAACCATCCTCTAGTCATGACTTATTAACCATAAAAAAAAGTATCTGTTGGATTATCACATGGACAAACAAAAGTCCCTGAAAATCCAAGATGGCGGCCATATTGGATAGATATGCCAGAATGCTGGTTATCAAAAGGAATCATCCTCTAGTCATGCTTAATCAACCATAAAAAAGCAGTATCTGTTGGATCTATAGTTTTCAAGTTATCAAGTGAACAATCAAAAGTCCCTGAAAATCCAAGATGGCTGCCATGGTGGCCATATTGGATATGCCAGAAATACTGGTTATTGAAAGGAACCATCCTCTAGTCATGACTAATCAACCATAAAGAAACAGTATCTGTTGGATGTATTGTTTTCTAGTTATCGAGTGGACAAACAAAAGTTAACGGTCGGACGGATGGACGGACGGACGGACGGACAGGGACAGACACACACACAAATGACTCCTTATGTGGCTACGAGTTAGTACAACAGGATAATTATGTGGTTAAAGTCTGTTACGTGGCTAGCCACGTAACAGAATCTCTTATTGTGAGGGGGGTGGGGGGTTGGATAAATGTAGAGTAGGGTTAGGGAATTCTGGGGTGGGGTTTAGGGTGGGGAGGGGGTCAGTGAAGGGGTGTTAGAGTTATGTGGCTTGGGTTAGGGTTAGTTTAGGGTTAGGTTAGGGGTGGTTAGGTTTAGGGTTAGGGTCAGTAAAAGGTAGGGTTAGGGTTAGCTGACCCCCCCAAAAATTTTCCCCCCAAAAACTTATTTTATTATGTTGGACATGTGTTTTAGGTTAGCCACCTTACATGTCCATAAAATAGCCACATAAGTAGCCATTTGTAAGAACGGACAGACAGACGGGCATTGCTGTACCATCATACACCCTGAGGCATATGAGTTCCCAAACCGGTGTATGGGAATTTACACCGGTTTGGAAACTCATACGCCTCAGGGTGTATGAGTTCCCAACCGGTGTTAAATTCCCATACACCCTGGAAAACACAAGGATAACTAATATTGCAGTTTCATAATTATTATTACAACTATATTGGTTCTTGGTTGAAGGATACAACATAAGTCTATTAACAAACCTGTCTGAGACTGGATATGACAAAATCACCAATGTGTTTATCTGATATAAACTTCTCATAGGCCTCTACTAATAAAACAGCAACAAACTTGTGATATTTAATGGGCAACGCTAATGACTGAAAATATAAAACATAACTATTGCTTGATTAGGGCCTGTAAAATGTCAAGATTCAATTTGATTTGATATCATGATGATGAGATTCAATTTGCTTCACACAGCTGAGGTTTTCAAAATTCTGGGAGTGAGGTGTCTCCCTAACCTCCTGTATATGACGGTGCCTCATATCACAATTGTTTTCAACTCTTAACCTCCTGGGTATCTTTAAAAATATTTTTCATAAAGCAGCTTTGGCTCGACTTGATGAAAAATTCATAAAAATTCAACTCACTGGACTGAACGTTGATTCAATTTACAGAAGAAAATTGTGTTAAAAGTGCCCAATTTATGCTTATTCATGTGGCAAGATATGTCTTGAGCATGAATGTCTGCCAGTAGCATACAAAGAGTTAATCAGCACAGAAAGTACCACAGGACAAGGTACAGTGCCTGAAAATTATAAATTCATAGTAATTTGTATATTTTTTATACTTACCAATGGCCCAGAGTAGCTGGTGTTAACTCAAAAATATCTAGGGCCAAAACACAAATTTTGCCCCCCAAATCCCCAAAATTTGCACGCAAAACCGAAAATTAAAAGTCCTCTCTGGCCCTCCATACATTTACTCTCTGCGCATGCGCCGACATCGGGAAGTGACCGGAGTTGGCACCAACATCATTCTTTGTAAAAGAGAGTACTACATAATATTTCAGCGGGGAAGTATGAGTGCCCATTCATGGGAAGGCCATCTCCATCTGGGCCATTGGTAAGTATAAAAAATATACAAATTACTATGAATTTATAATATTTTTCTACTATAACCCAATGGCCCAGACTAGCTGAATAGTAAAAAGGTGGAGGGCCTAGGACTTCCGAAATAGTAGATCAACATAGTTCCAATCCTGCAATCCAAGATGAAAAGAAATTAGATTAGGAATTACATGTATGTCTCTCTATACAGTAATAGAGGAGACATGTCCTAAATAAGGAGCCCAATTTAAGAAATTCCTTATTCTAAGTATGAAGACTATGCTAATTAGAATGTAACAAGTTCCTAATTTTTAAGGCTAGTCCAGACTAAGCCCCAAAAATTAGGATGGCATATCTGAGAATGAGAGAAAATCCCCCATAAACATACACCATACAATAACACTCCAGCTGTATGCAGGATATAATTACGGACAAAACAGCTTCCTTCATTGTTACATACCTATCAAGCCAGAGAAGAGGTAAAAATCCACCCCCCCCCCCCCCCCATTTCTTTTGAAGGAATCTTCAAAAGAAAGGAGAGCTCTGGAATCAGAAGTGCGGTATCAAAAAACAATATAAATACTCGTCAAACAGGCACTCAGGTATTAATCCATGATTAATAAATGGCGCTTAACGCCACTTCAGAAGTTTAAGGCTATAGTGACACTCCTGGTAACTAATATTGCCCGCTATATAACATACACCGCAGATGGCGTACACACATACATCGAAAACCGGGTGACATAAAATATAACACACACATTTCCAATCGAGCCACACTGAACGAATTCTGGAGAGAAAACACACTTCCGAGGTAACCCACAGGCTACCTCATTTAGGTGTACAATAAATTCCAGTAACAACACCCTCCAATGTGTACTATCCGATATCTATGACCGTATACACGTGTAAATATGTGAATTGAGTACTGACATAATAGAAACCTGGATCTAGAAATGTAAGTAGGTATGATTAACAGGCTCCGACATGGACTGCACCCGAAATAGCTCATAATTCAAGGTCCATAAAAAACAATAAAGCGTCAGCCTAATAATTATAATGCGCGAGAGCATTAAAACCCAGCATGTAATCCTCTGAATACCAGTAAACTGGTTATGCAGGTATCCAAAGAGTAGCAATTTAATGTTGCGCTCATATACAACAAATCAATAAATAATCACTGGAAACTAATCCAACTAAAAAGCGGATGTGCCCATGAGGTCGCCATAGAACACGGCCCAAATGCATAGTATGTATGTATTAAACTATATAAGGTTTGCGGGAAGAAAACTACATCTTACCTGGTAATTGCCTCTAAACACATTGTGTGTGTGGGGTGTGGGGGGGAATTCGAAGTCATATCGAAATCTCCTCACCCCCATTACTTAATTGTTCCTGTGATAATCATCAAATAATATAGGAACAGCAATGGTTCCTTCACCTCTAACAGACTCTATTATGCCACTATGGGCAGAGAAGGACGTGAAGAACAAAAACTTCCCCTGATAAAGAAGGTCCTCTTGTGGAGGAAGCTTCCGGGGAGCGTCCCATAACAGACACTTGAGAAAACTGATCCAAGGTTTCTGTGACGATAGAGGTGCTACTATTAGGATTCACAACGAGACTGTTTGATCTAAACATAATCTACTGAATCAAATGAATTGGAAGATACGGGTATCCTATCATCCATTCCCATGAGATTGGCAGAGCATCTACTGCATGCGCTCAATGGTCTGGGCATGATGATACAAACGATGGTAACTGATTGTTCCGATGTGTCACAAAGTGATCTATCATGGGGTGATCCCACTGGTAGCAAAACTGTCCAAATACTCGCTTGTTGAGCATCCATTCCAATTGCAACAGGCGACCTTTCCGAGGAGCGAGTCTGCTAGTACGTTCAGACAGCCCGGTATATGACGGATAGAAAGATGAACATGATGATACATGATGTATTAGGAAAATATTCTGCATTAGTAGGCATAACAGAAATAAATGGGTGCCGCCCTGTTTCCTGATGTACACTACCACTGTCGAGTTGTCCGACAATATCTGAACATGCACGTCCACTATAATGTGAAACCATTGTTGTTGCGCTAACCAAACTGACATCATTTCTTTGATGTTTATGTGTTTCTCCAGGAACCGAGGGTCCCAAAGACCCTGGCATTTTGAGTCTGTCAGGCTCAGGGTCGCGCCCCCAACCTGTTTGACTCGCATCTGTCATAATCGTGAAAGCCAGATCCGGCAGCTGCAGCAGAACTCCCTGAGTTAACCTTTGAATATCTGCCCAAATCTGGACCTTTTGTTTACTAGATCCGTTAAAACAATACTGATCTCCAGCGAATGTGTCTTCACACTCCAGTTCTGGGTAAAGAATATCTGGAGGGGACATGTGCGTAAGCAACCCATCAGAATGCCGGATCCAGCAGCTGCAGCGGAACTCCCTGAGTTAACCACTGAATATCTCCCCAAATCTGGACCTTTTGTTTACTAGATCCGTTAAAACAATACTGGTCTCAAGCAAATGTGTCTTCACACTCCAGTTCTGGGCAAAGAATATTTGGAGGGGACATGTGCATAAGCAACCCATCGGAATAAGATCCGCAGCCGATCCGCACATCTCCATCAGTCGCATAAATTCCCTCGCTGTTAATGCGTTTGAGTGTAGACAAAATTGAGCATAACAACTAACTAATTTCGCTCTGGGTAACGGCAGACGAACCAGATTGTTGCAAGTCTAGAAGTTCATTCCCTTCTGAAGAGTAGTTGATGCCATATCTCTGAACAATGGCGTCCAAGTAAGCCGACATTACCGCAGATGAATGAGCTCAGAAGCGAGACATTACTGAGTTCATTATTCGAGTGAATGCCTAGGGCGCTAGATTCATACCGAAGAACATCGCTCGGAACTGAAATACTATCCCTTGAACGACGAACCCTAGGTACTTTCTGAATGCCGGATATACCAAGACATGAAAGTATGGATCCTTAGATCTATGCTTGCCGCATAGTCGATCACGCGAATGCTCGGTTTTACTGACTGAATGATTACCATGAATAAATTTTTAGAGCCATGATAAACTTGTTATCCAGCTCCATTCTATTACCGGTGGGAACAAGCTGTCTGGCTTCGGTACGAGGAACAGGTGACTGTAGAATCCTAGAGAATCTTGGTTCTCGACGACCTCTATTGCTTCCATTGTTAAGAGAGCCTTTACTTCCAATTGGAGAGACTCTTATGCAAGGATTTGATTTAAGTTTTTTCCATCGCGAACATCATGTAAGTGGTGGTTTCTCGCGAAAGATAGCCATAGGCCGTCCGAGACCACACTTCTCGCCTACTGGTCTTCCGTAATAGTTATCCAGTTTGATGCGAATCTTGATAACCATCCGCCAACTGCCAAGCAATAGAGGTCCTAACCATCACCTGTAGTACCTGCAAGGCTTATGGGAGGAAAAAAAACGTCTCCCTCGAGCCTCGACCCTCTGGCTTAGGGGTGTCTGACCAGTTGTCTCGATCAGACCTACGCCCCCTTTCCGGGTCGCTGAATTGATGATCCCTAGAGTAATTATAGGAGGGTTTCCTATACCCTTGCAAGGAGTCCCTTTTAGACTTTTCTGTCTAGGACGTCCTGCCTTACTCTTTTCTGCTGCTGCAAGTCGATTAGACGCTGACTTAAGGAGCAGAGTATTGATGCTTTCTTTGTAGCTTGGTCATAAACCAATGAAATCTTATCGTCAAAAACTTAGTGTCCGGATACCAGAGCGACCCGTAGAGAGTTTTTCACCTTGTCATCTATTAAAGATGACGACACAAGGGCTCCGTCATGTCTGATTAACTCCAAATTAGCCACTGTTAAGGCAGAGTTATATGTGATAAACATAATAGCCCTGGAAAGGAATCTTAAAGAGGTATGAACGTCCTCAAATTCTTTCCATTGAGACATTGCGCCTCAGCTCTTGAAGGTGATCTGCGTAAGACACTGCGTCTAAATTCGCTCTGAATGAAGAAATAGCTGTCTCAATTGTGTCCGAGCGAATAGTGAATGACGAAGGTAAGGTCATGACTAGGTCTTCAGCCTGCTCATCCAAATGCAGAGGAACTCTCTCTATACATCTTCCCTGACTGTTTTAAATGAACGTAGTCCAACAAACGGTAAATTACGGAAGATGATGATAAGAAACTGCCTTTCTTCTTCCCACTGGAAAGTTGAATATGGCATCATCTAAATGGCCGAAGGACTGCGACACCTGTCTAGACTGAACCGGAAAAGACATGACCTCCTCCTTTGTCCGGATAAAGTCAATGTCCAACGACACCAGTGGTTTCTTCCTAGTAGTTGCAGTTTGATTCACTGGAACAAATTCAGGGTAGTGTTGATGGATTAAATCCATCGCAACCATGTGTTGTTCCAAAATGGAAGGGTAATCCTCCACCATATCCCTTTCACCATCCGTCTGAATCAGTTGAAATTCACGGTCAGCGGCATCTGAACTTGCAGATGACTGGACCGACCCAGTACCATCTCACAGCTCAGGTTCTGAGGCTGCTTCTGCACTTGCTGGGATGCTGCGATGAGCTGCGCAATCTGCGACAGCAAGTCCGTTACAGAGGCCTGAGGAGCAGCGTTCTTCTGTTTCCTGGCCGCCGGCTGCTCCTGGGACTGTGTGTCCAAGACGGCTCTTTTCTCTGGACATCCCAATAAATGAGGCTGCGTTTCCTTAGCTACCGGACGGTCCGAATTCCTGACGATGAGTGGTCCCTTCTCAGCGATGTAGGCTGGATATCTGAAGTCGTGTAGCTAAGGTGCGGTAGTGTGTGCTTGGAAGATGCTGATGCAGAAGCCAAAACTGTAGCTGAGGCCGGCTGTGAACTGAATGGAGCGTCCCGGACGGGACGCGCGGACATATGCTACGACTGGCGCAAGTTCCGATCACCACATCTGGCCCCGATGTTGTTGGGAAAGATAGGGGGCTCTCTCACTTGCAGTCCTTTCAGACCGCACCGAGCTTCCCAATGAACTTGCCGGCTTCTTCTTCTGTTCCATCGTCGCTGGGTGAGCCTGTTTATATTATAAGGTGCTCGCTCTACCCAATCCACCTCTTAGACTACAACGGACACACCCGGTGTCACAGTACCCACGGACGGAGTAATGCTTCACCGGTCGAGCTAGCTGTCGACAGGGAACTGAAACCACTGGTTTGTGGTTTACAGCCCTGCCTGATGTTCATGAGCACCTTGAAGCTAGCTCTGTTTGATTATCTGAATGCGACGACAGCAGCACACTCTGTCTAGGCATCACGTAAACATCACCATGTCCCTGTTCCTCTGAAATAGAAATATGAAACGAGAATGACTCTGTGGCGAGAGGACCGGCAGTGGCCTCTCGCCGCTAACAATGTACCATGACACCCGTCTCCAACGTTTGTCATCCCATCCGACACATGTTGAGCAAGAATTAGTGGGAGTACATCGACTAGAAGCAAGGCAACCAACATGTAAATCAGGGGAAAGGCTTCCTCGCCTTGCATTTGAGCAATATGCTTTCATAATGAAGCAAAATAAAGTCAATCGTATTCCCACCAACTCCACATTAAATATTAGAAAAAGATACATAACAAATAACATTCAAAATATAAATCGAAAAATAATTTACGCCAAAAAAAGTTTCGAAAAATTTTGACAAGGGCTCAAGTCATCAAAGGGAACGATGAGCCCAAATGTACATGATAGAGCCTAAGTTTGGACAAAAATTTTGTTATTATCCAAAAAATTAATTGCTACACTACTGGAATATTTAATGTTTCTTACAACAGTCCTACCAAGATAATAAATAGGATACGACATATATAAATAGAGCGTTGTCAATGTAAACAAAGTCAGAATGAAAACCAGAAACAAGACCCCAGGCAACACGGCCCGAACTCAGTAACAGATTTTGAACTATCCGATGTAAAGCAAGATCTTCATCAGAAAAAAAAACGATACATCGGATGTATGATGCATGACCAAAATGCCTAAACACTCCTAGGGTGAGGACGTAACCATGGGGATTTATTTATTTATTTATTGGTGTTTAAGGTCACATACTTATGCACAATGGCTAATCGTGACCGTGACAGTTTTACGGGTGGAGAAAGCCGGAGTACCCGGAGAGAACCACCGAGCAATGACGAGCAGCTGTCAGCTCTCCAACATCGTAACTCTGAACTCTGCACCGCAGCACAGGCAGGGTTAGATTGGTTGAAGACATGCGCACCATCGACGTGCAGTACGCCTCAGTACACAGCGTCATCGTGCCCCCATGTAGGCAATCGGGGTGAAGTGTCTTGCCCAAGGACACAACGCGGTTGCCGCAGGTGGGATTCGAACCGAGGACCTCTCGGCTTGCAGCCTGCACCTCTACCAACTGAGCCACCGCGCCCCCAACCATGGGGATATACAGAATAAACATTCTGTGTAAACATGTTGAAATCCCAAGAAATTTATAAAAAAATTTCAATAAAACAAGCCAAAAAGCTTGGAAGTTTAACTGGGGGACTTCAAGGAAGGATAGGGAAGAAACACTTAACAAACAGTGGAAAAATCATCAGCAAGAATGATGACGTCAGGCTCATGTCCCAAAAATGGGGAACATGAAACAATTTTTCTAAAAATCATAAAGTTACAGCCCTGAACGTTTCAAACCACTGTTTCTTCATTCCTTCATCCAGTTGTGTCCTTGGATCCACCGAATTAACCATTGATTTGTGTCTGGCATCATTAAAACTGAGATTTAAAAGCACAGATGTCAGTTTGTTGTCATCTGACTGAGGGCCAAACAAAGAATCACCTCCTGGCGTTGTAGCCCATTCCGGTCACTTCCAGACGTTGGCGCATGCGCGGAGAGTAAATGTATGGAGGGCCAGACAGGACTTCTAATTTTTGGTTTTGCATGCAAATTTTGGGGATTGGGGGGAGAAAAATTTGTGTTTGGCCCTAGATATTTTTGAGTTAGCACCAGCTAGTCTGGGCCATTGGGTTATAGTGGAAAAATATGAAAAATTTATAGTAATTTGTATATTTTTTTATACTTACCAATGGCCCAGACTAAGCTGGTGCAAACTCATAACTTTTAAGGGCCAAACACAAATTTTGAACCCACCAATCCTCAAAATTTGCATAGAAATCCGGAAATTTAAAGTCCTATACAGTCCTTCATACCTTTATACACTGCGTATGCATCACAAACAGCAACCAACAGAAATTGGAACCAGCCATCATTCTTACCAGATTATGTGCCTGATGAAGTTGCAAATCCAGCAGGGAAGAGTGAGTGCCCATTCACGGGAGGGCAATCCCTGTCTGGGCCGTTGGTAAGTATAAAAAATATACAAATTACTACTGATTTTTGATTTTTCATATTTTTCTACTGTACCAATGGCACAGACTTAGCTGAAGAGTAAAAAGGCTGGAGGGCCTAGGACTTAAAGTAATAGCAGACTAAATTTCAGCTCCTAAGCCTTCAGGAGGACTCCCAAAGGTGAATAGGAGATTAAAATATGAGGAATTACATATATCCTTCTGTATACAACAACAGAGAAGGACATACCACCAATTAAAATAAAAGCAGCAATATCCAAGTGAATCCTTATTACTTAGCATAAACGATTACGCTAATTGGGTGTGAAGAGCCCCAATTTTAAGGCTAGTCCAGATGCTTAAAATTAGGAAAAGCATGTCTGAGAGTTGGAGAATAACGACCGCAGACACATGCCATATACAGTGCAACACACCGAGCTGTACATAAACGATCTGTATTATCTAGACAATAACAGCTTCACCCATAGTTACAAACTTACTATAAGGCCAGAAGCGGTAAGGAGAACACCCCCCCCCCCTTTGTTGAAAGGAATTAATTCTTCAAAACAAAGAGGAAAGAGATCAGTGACAAAATGGTACTGAAGAATATCAGAAAAGAAACCTAATATGGGATTCCCTTCTGAGCAATAAAAGGTGGACTGAAGTATGTATAATCACTTTAAAGGCTGCCAGTTACAAGCAAAATTTAATCTGTTGTGACCAATACATCACCTTCCTAAGGCATCTAGAGCTAAACAGAATCATGTGTTCAAGACTCAAGAAGAATATAAATCTCAAACTTCCTTAGTGGAGACCGAAAGCTTCTAAAATGTGTACCACATCCTGAATACCCAGGCAGTAAAACGTCAAAGTACTGACTGGGCAGAACGTTGTTATTACGGAGATCGGACAAGAACCGGTGATATTAATATATACAACCTTAAACTTGTTCAATTGAATCCCAATGGAAAGTTGTCTGAGAGAACTCAGATGCTTCAGAGCCAACCAACGGGTGTACAAGTGAATCTCAATAAATAAACTTCCAAACTGTAACCGTTCAAATCTACGAGAATGGAAGAGTAGAGTAGGATTCCCCTTTGTGTACCGCTTCCGGCAGAAGACTAGATTCAGAACCTGGAATGGGAAATGATTAAAAAAAAAACTTCAAGGACCATCCCCGATTTGAATAAATGTTCCCTAGGTCTGTTAAAACCAATGACTGTTCGGAGAATGAATACACAACTCCGAATAATGAAGAAAAATAGAAAGGACGTATGTTTAGATGGCCTGTAGGAATATCCATTACTGATCCAAATAGCCCATAAATATTATTAGTTCTTATACTGACACTGAGCAAGAATTTAAGAGAATCTATTCAAGATATACGGCTGCCTAATGATTAATACATATTAAGCCACGCAACTAAAAGAATCCCACATCTGGCCTCACTGAACCATTGGCATAATCAAAGCAATTCAAACTATAACCAGGAAACTGAAGGAATAAAATGACGTTAATGCGATTTTATAACATGTGGAATAAACTCATACATCATAACAGAAGCAGCCAACTATGAACGAAACTTCTCAAGAGTTGACTAATTGCCATATTTGGAGAATGTCGCTCAGATAAGCCAACATGCCTGCCACACAGGTTACTCGAAGGCTAGTAATACCAATCGAATGTATTTCATGAAAAAATTTGGAATCCAAAAACAGTTACTTATCCAATGAAAGTGTCAATGACACTGTAGCTCAACTTGTGTAAGACATGTACATGTATAGCATGTGACACAGCAATGACACACATCTAGGTAATGACCTGATAACAAAGGTACATATAAAGTATTGTAACGGTCTGTACATAAATACTGACCGCAGCCTGTAACAAATGTATACGTAAAGTATTGTAAAGGTGGGTGACAGTCAGATGCTAAACTAGAAAAGAAATCTTTGAGTCCCAGAGTGGGTCTGACTGAACCACAAAATATTTGTTCTCATAGCACAGTGATAACAAAGGCACCTCATAGCACAGTGATAACAAAGGCACCCCAAAATACACTCATTCCTGTCCCAAGGTGAAAACAAAGGTACCCAAGAAGTTTCGTGAAGATCAGTTCATAAATACGAGCTGTATAGAAGTTGTGACAAAAAACTGATTGGACCTAATTTCGGTACAAAATGGCCACTGGCAGCCATCATGAATTTTGGAACGTACTCAGAAACACTCGTTCTCGTCCCAAGATGATAACAAAGGTACCCAAGAAGTTTCGTGAAGATCGGTTGATAAATACAGCCTCTAGCCCGAGCTGTATTGACATGTGCACATACAGTGTATAAGGAGTACTAAATAAATCAAAATTCATCTAATTTGCATAATTTCTGCATGAGAAAAAAACCTGTACTGTACGTGATGTATTCCATTTTACTAAACATTCATACAAAAATTTATTCAAATCAGAACTTTCATACAGAAGTTCTGTACAAAAGACTGATTGCACTAATTTTGGTACAAAATGGCTGCTGGTGGCCATCTCGAATTTTGGACCACACCCAAAAACACTCGTTCTCATCCCACGGTGATAACAAAGATACCCAAGAATTTTCGTAAAGATCGGCTCATAAATATGGCCTCTAGCCTGAGCCATATAGAAGTTGTGTACAAAAAAAACTGATTAGACCTAATTTTGGTACAAAATGGCTGCTGGTGGAGATCTTGAATTTCGGACCACACCCCAAAACACTCGTTCTCGTCCCAAGGTGATAACAGAGGTACCCAAGAAGTTTTGTAAGATAGGTTGATAAATACAGCCTCTAGCTTGAGCCGTATTGGCATTTGCACTTACAGTGCTGAAAGTAACACTAAATACATCAAAGTTAGTCTAATTTGCATAATTTACGTACGAGAAAAAAACTCATATTATATGTGATGTATCCCATGGTACTAAACATTCATACAAAAAATTATTCAAATCAGCGCTTTCATATGGAAGTTCTGTGCAAAAATCAGATTTCACCAAAGTCTGTACAAAATGGCTGCCAACGGCCAACTTGAATTTCGGATCGGACCCAAAAACACTTGTTCTCGTCCCATGGTCATAACAAAGGTACCCAAGAAGTTTTGTAAAGATCGATTCATAAATACTGCCTCTAGCCCGAGCCGTATTGAATTGTTGATGGACAGACGGACGGCGGACGACTGGCCATGGCATAAGCTCAAATTTGGCTTCGCCAAAGTTGAGCTAAAAATGAAATGAAAGTGTCAATGACACTGTAGCTCAACTTGACAAACTTGAACTTGATAAGTTATAAATGAAATGGCAAAATTGAAGATCATTGGTACCAATGTCATTTTTTTTGCCAGTGGCAACATTTTTTGACAGAAACCGAAGAAAATTGACAGCTCCCATCTAGAGGCCTCCCCAAACAAGCATGCCAGGTTTCAAAGCATTCCGATCATAAATGTGCCCTGTAGGGTGTACAAAAGGGAAATATTGTGGTCTGACTAGACTAAATTCTAAGAACGTTGGCCATGGCAACATTTTTTGACGGAAATGGAAGAAAATCGATAGCTCCCATCTAGAGGTCACCCTAAATAAGCATACCAGGTTTCAAAGCAATCTAATCATAAATGTGCCCTGTAGGGTGAGCCAAAGGGAAATATTGTGGTCTGACTAAACTAAGTTCTAAGAATGTTGGCTGCGGCAACATTTTTTTGATGGAAATTGAAGAAAATCGATAGCTCCCATCTGGAGGTCACCCCAAACAAGCATGCCAGGTTTCAAAGCAATCCGATCATAAATGTGCCCTGTAGGGTGTGCCAAAGGGAAATATTGAGTCTTCTGACTAAACTAAGTTCTAAGAACGTTGGCCACGGCAACATTTTTTGACGGAAATTGACGAAAATCAATAGCTCCAATCTAGAGGTCTCCCCAAACAAGCATACCAGGTTTCAAAGCAATCAAATCATAAATGTGCCCTGTAGGGTGTGCCAAAGAGAAATATTGTGGTCTGACAAAACTGAGTTCTAAAAACGTTGGCCGCGGCAACATTTTTTGACGGAAATTGAAGAAAATCGATAGCTCCCATCTAGAGGTCACCCCAAACAAGCATGCCAGGTTTCAAAGCAATCCGATCATAAATGTACCCTGTAGGGTGTGCCAACGGGAAATATTGAGTCTTCTGACTAAACTAAGTTCTAAGAACGTTGGCCGCGGCAACATTTTTTGACAGAAATTGAAGAAAATTGATAGCTCCCATCTAGAGGTCTCCCCAAACAAGCATACCAGGTTTCAAAGAAATCTGATCATAAATGGGCCCTGTAGGGTGTGCCAAAGGGAAATATTGAGGTCTGACTAAACTAAGTTCTACGAACGTTGGCTGTGGCAACATTTTTTGCCGGAAATTGAAGAAAATCGACAGCTCCCATCTAGAGGTCACCCTAAATAAGCATACCAGGTTTCAAAGCAATCAAATCATAAATGTGCCCTGTAGGGTGTGCCAAAGGGAAATATTGTGGTTTGACTAAACTAAGTTCTAAGAATGTTGGCCGCGGCAACATTTTTTGACAGAAATTGAATAAAATCGATAGCTCCCATCTAGAGGTCACCCCAAACAAGCATGCCAGGATTCAAAGCAATCCGATTATAAATGTACCCTGTAGGGTGTGCCAAAGGGAAATATTGAGTCTTCTGACTAAACTAAGTTCTAAGAACGTTGGCCGCGGCAACATTTTTTGACAGAAATTGAAGGAAATCGATAGCTCCCATCTAGAGGTCTCCCCAAACAAGCATACCAGGTTTCAAAGCAATCTGATCATAAATGTGCCCTGTAGGGTGTGCCAAAGGGAAATATTGAGGTCTGACTAAATTAAGTTCTACGAACGTTGGCCGTGGCAACATTTTTTGCCGAAAATTGAAGAAAATCGATAGCTCCCATCTAGAGGTCACCCTAAATAAGCATACCAGGTTTCAAAGCAATTAAATCATAAATGTGCCCTGTAGGGTGTGCCAAAGGGAAATATTGTGGTTTGACTAAACAAAGTTCTAAGAACGTTGGCCGCGGCAACATTTTTTGACGGAAATTGAAGAAAATCGATAGCTCCCATCTAGAGGTCACCCCAAACAAGCAAACCAAGTTTCAAAGTAATCTGATCATAAATGCGACCTGTGAGGTGTGCCAAAGGAAATTGTGGACGTACGTACTAACGTACTAACGTACGTACGTATGTACGTACGTACGTACGTACGCCGACGGACGAGAAGTGATGGCAATAGCTCAGCTTGACTTTGTCAAGTTGAGCTAAAAATCTGATGTTTCAGAAAAATAATTTGTACTCTTCGCTTCAAGTTGTGTTAGATAAGGATTAAAGATGCAGTACATACAGCAATGTTGGGCTACAGGAGTAAATTTTCTTTTTTGCATGTAATAACTCCCAATCCCTCAAAATGCATTTTGGGAATAATTGCCTAAGTGACACATAGGCACAAACTGGAGTAATCGATCGGAAACCAATTGTTTACAGACAGATGGATGGACCGACGGATGGACGGACGAAAGTCATGCCTATAGCCCTGACTGTAAACAGTCAGGCTAAAAATGCATTTTGTACCAAAGAAAAAATATTGCTTGGGGTGGCTGGGTGCATCTCGGGGTCTATTTTTTACCGCAAATGGTCAGTCTAAATCTTTCATAATGCATTTTGTGCAAAGAGAAAAAAAATGCCTAACTGGCACAGAGGGGGGGTGTAGTGTGGGGGGGGGGGGGGGGGTGTTTGTCTGGGTTTTTAATAACAAACTTTAAACCAAACTGTAACTAGAGTGATGTCACGCATGCAGCCCGACTGTCCCAGGAATGGCAATGCTTAGATACAAAATAGTAGGAGCCATTTTTTGTTAACAGTTTACCTAACGAATCTGCCATATCTGCACTCGTGATATACAAAATTTGCTATTCAAATTTTATTTTTTCATTTCTCTACTTCAAAACATACCTCATGACCTATTAATGGAACAAACTTGATGAGCTTGTTCCAATAAGGAGTAATAAGCCATGGTTAGAAGTAAATAAAAAATGAAAAAATCTGATGTTTCAGAAAAATAATTTGTACTGTTGGCTTCAAGTAGTTAGGTAAAGGATTAAAGATGCAGTACATAAAGCAATGTTGGGCTATATGAGTCAATTTTCTTTTTTGCATGTAATAACTCCCAATCCTTCAAAGTGCATTTTGGGAATAATTGCCTAAGTGACACGTTTGTGTGTGTGTGTGTGTGTGTGTGTGTGTGTGTGTGTGTGTGTGTGTGTGTGTGTGTGTGTGTGTGTGTGTGTGTGTGTGTGTGTGTGTGTGTGTGTGTGCGTGCGTGTGTGTGTGTGGGGGGGGGGGGGGGGGGGTTAGTTGTGGAACCTATATTGAAACCTGGCCTGGAAAAATACACATATCAACTTTGGTTGAAAACAAATAATCCAAACTGGAGTAATCAGTTGGAAACCAATTGTTTGCAGACAGATGGATGGACAAAAGTCATGACCATAGCCCTGACTATAGTCAGACTAAAAATGCATTTTGTACCAAAGAAAAAATATTGCATGAATGGCCCTGGGTGAGGAGGAGGTGGGGTGGGGGTGAGGGGTGGGGGAGAGTGGGGGTTTGTTAGGGGAGTCCATTTTTTTTTCCACCTGTGGTCAGTCTAAATCCTTCAGAATGCATTTTGAGCAGAGAAAAAAAAAATACCCAACTGGCACCATGGGGGAGGGGGTGGGGGGTGGTGGGGGGGGGGGGGGGGTGTTTGTCTGGGTTTTTAACCACAAACTTTAACCAAAACTGTAAAACTGCATTTTTGATGAAAGAAAAAAAAGTGCCTAATTGGCCTCCCGGTGGGTGGGGTGGGGGTTATGTGAGTTTAAAAAAAGGTTCCACATGTTGTGACTATAAATAGTTCAAAATGCATATTCGAGGAAAGAAAATGCCTAATTGGGGGTGGGGGGGGGGGGATTGGGGGAGGGGGTTCTACATGTAGTCTATTTACATGTAGACTGTAAATAGTTCAAAATGCATATTGGAGGAAATAAACAAAAATAAAAAGCCTAATTGGGGGGGTGGGGGGTGGGGGTGGGGTGCTTGTCTGGTTTTTCAACCAAAACTGTAAACAAGCATTTTTGACGAAAGGAAAAAAAAAAGTGCCTAATTAGCCTGGGGGGGGGGGGGGGGGGTACGTAAGTTTAAAAAAAGGTTCCGCATGTAGTGACTGTAAATAGTTGCATATTGGAGAAAAGTAGAAAAAAAAACCTAATTGGGGGTGGGGGAGGGGGTAGGGGTGGTGGTGTTTGTTTGGGTTTTTAACCACAAACTTGGAGTCACCCTACCAAGCTACAATGAAATCCCTTCATAATTAAGGCCTGTGGAATATTCTAAAGGTTTTCGGGCTTCGGGCCTCTGTTGCCGTCACAGTTGCCCAAAAGGGGACGTTCTCATCTAGACATTATATGAAGTCAACCTATCACGTTACAATGAAATCCCTCCATAAATATGACCTGTAGACTGTGCTAAAGGTTTTCGGGCTTCGGGCCCCTGTTGCCGTCACAGTTGCCCAAAAGGGAACGTTCTCATGTGGACATTATATGAAGTCAACCTATCATGTTACAATGAAATCCCTCCATAAATATGACGTGTAGACTGTGCCAAAGGTTTTCGGGCTTCGGGCTCGGGCAGCCATCATGGGTGAATGATCGCAACCAAAAGGGGACATTCTCATCTGGGCATCATGTGGATTGATCCTACGAAGTTACTTGGAGTCATCCTACCAAGTTACAATGAAATCCCTTCATAAATATGACTGTAGACTGTGCTGAAGGTTTTCGGGCTTCGGGCAGCTGTAGCCGTCAAAGTTGCCCAATCACGTCCAAAAGGGGACTTTCTCATGTTGACATTATATGAAGTCAACCTATCAAGTTACAATGAAATCTTTCCATAAATATGACCTGTAGACTGTGCTAAAGGTTTTTGGGTTTTGGGCTCGGGCAGTTGTGACAGTTGATAGATCACGCCCAAATGGGAAATTCTCATGTAGACATCATACGGAGTCATCGTATCAAGTTACAATGAAATGCATCCATATTAAACATGACCTGCAGACTGTGCTAAAAGTTTTTGGGTTTCGGGCTTGGGCAGCCATCACGGTTGACAGATGATGCCCAAACGGGGACGTTCTCAACTAGGCATTATACATAGGCATTCTATGAAGTTGCAATGAAATCCCTTCATAAATACAACCTATAGACTGTGCTAATGGTTTTCGGGTTTTGGGCTCGGGCAGCCATACCGGTTGACCGATCACGACCAAAAGGGGATGTTCTCATGAAGACATGACCTAAAACCTGCATCTGAAATTTCGTGACGATCAGACAAGAACAACCGGGTATAGCCTGTACTTGAAGGTTGAATAAAAAACTTTAACCACAAACTTTAACCAAACTCCAAATGTCAACTGAACAGGAAAAGAAAAAAAAAAAAAAAGAAAAAAAAACACACTTGAACCTTCAGTAAAAAACTTTAACCACAAACTTTAACCAAAAACTCTAAATGTTAACAGACGGACAGATGGACAGAAAGATGGATGGACGGACAGACAGACGGACAAAAGTCATTACTATACCCCTTACTGTAAACAGTTGGGCTAATAAAAATGCATTTTTGACGAAAGAAAAAAACAGAACACAACATAAACAGAGTCCATAAACAGAGTCCAAGAATGACTACATTAAGTAAGCCATCTCCATCGGCTACACTGTCAATCCTTGAGTCCCTCAGGAGTGACAAAAATAATCCTTTTCTTCAGTTGATCATAAAGTAAAATGTAGAGCTCCCATATGAAGCCCCTTGATACAACCTATGTGGATTAATCTTAATTACACACCTCTAGAGGGTACTGAATACAGAATTTCTAATTCTTCAACTAAATGGCCAATTCTGGCTTCCATATGTAGCCCTAATATTAACCCAGGCTCTCGATTTGAACACAGTTGAATCTGACTTCCCTAGAAATGTTGTGTACCAAATATGAAGGCATTCTGACTGTTGGATCTGAAGAAGAGAAATTTTAAAGAAATTTCTTCATATTGCACTAAGTTAAAATTTGGGCTACCATAGCGAGCCCAAATATTAATCTATGGATCCAATTTGAACAAACTTGAATCTGACAACCCCTCCCCCCCCCCCCCTAGAGATGTTGTATACCAAATATGAAAGCAGTCTGACTACTGGATCTGAAGAAGAAGATTTTTGAAGAAATTCCCCCATAATGTACTAAGTTAAATTTCAGGTTCCCATGTGGAGCCCAAATATTAACTCAGGCACTCGAATTGAACAAACTTGAATCTGACCCCCCTAGAGATGTTGTATACCAAATATGAAAGCATTCCGACTGGTGGATCTGAAGAAGAAGACTTTTAAAGAAATTTCCTCATATTGCATGAAGTAAAAATTTGGGCTACCATAGCGAGCCCAAATATATACCTTGGGATCTGATTTGAACAAATTTGAATCTGACCCCCCTAGAGATGTTGCATACCAAATATGAAAGCATTCTGACTGGTGGATCTGAAGAAGAAGATTTTTTTAAATTATCCCTCATATTGAACAAAGTTAAAATTTGGGCTTCTATAAGAAGCCCAAATATTAAACTAGGAACTTGGTTTGAACAATCTTGAATCTGACCCTCATAACAATGATGTATACCAAACATTAAAAGATTCTGACTGGTGGTTCTGAAGAAGAAGATTTTTAAAGAATATTCCCCATATTACCCTATGTTAAAAATTTGGGCTCCTGTAGTGAACCAATGAGCTTTATTTCAAAAAACTTGTATCTGACCCCCCTATGAATGCTTATACCAAATATCAAAAGATTCTGATGATTGGTTCTGAAGAAAAGTTTTTTTTAAATTTTTGCAAATATGCCGACTCAGCATTTTTTCGATGCCCATTACAGAACACCCTAACATAACCGATGGCAATTTTTTTTACCATTCAATTCTACTGGTCCTAAAGATACTTCATACCAAATAACAGCTCTCTGTTCCGAGAGGTTTGGGAAATATGGGTGTTTGAAAATATACGTGAGTTTTAAAAAAGTGACTGTAAATAGTTCAAAATGCATATTGGAGGAAAGAAAAAAAAATGCCTAATTGGGGGGTCTGGGCAGGGCAATAACTTCAACAATTTTCATTGGATAATTGTGGTCATCAAACTTGACCTAGAGACATGTACTGAAAAGAATTGAAATCTGTTAACTTTTGTTTAAGTTATGGCATAAAGAAAGTTCAGACAGACGGATGGACTGATGGATGGACTGACAGATAGACGGATGGAGCGAGCTCTGTGCTGAATCCCTCCCTTGTGGGAGGTGATAAAAATAGGCCGATGAAATCGTCAGATGTGTACCCATGCGCGCAACTAGTAGAAAGCTGTATGACGGAGGGCCACCACGGATGCCGACATTATGTACACCATACATGGTAAGAGTACATATAGAAATGGACTGGAGGAGTGTCTAATTTGATGGATAAAGGGTTAATATCTCCGGATCAAATTATTTACATAAAAAACTATACAGCACAGCACATCAGTAACCTGAATACATATATAAAGTAACATGACAATCGGATTGATATTTTTTGAGTTATCTCATGCCAAAGGGATTGGAAAAATTTTCAATTTGAAGGATGAAGGGTTAATATCTCAGGATAAATTATCAGATTTACACCAAAAACTATACAGCTCGGCACATCAGTAACCTGAACACAAATATAAAGTAACTTGACAATCCAAGCAATATTTTTCAAGTTATCGAATGCCAAAGGGATTGGAGGAATTTTCAATTTGAAGGATAAAGGGTTAATATCTCAGGATCAAAATAACAGATTTACACCAAAAACTATACAGCTCGGTACATCAGTAACCTGAACACAAATATAAAGTAACTTGACAATCCAAGCAATATTTTTCAAGTTATCGAATGCCAAAGGGATTGGAGGAATTTTCAATTTAAAGGATAAAGGGTTAATATCTCAGGATTAAATTATCAGATTCACACCAAAAACTATACAGCTTGGCACATCAGTAACCTGAACACAAATATAAAGCAACTTGACAATCACTTGACAATCCAAGCAATATTTTTCAAGTTATCGAATGCCAAAGGGATTGGAGGAATTTTCAATTTGAAGGATAAAGGGTTAATATCTCAGGATCGAAATAACAGATTTACACCAAAAACTATACAGTTCGGCACATCAGTAACCTGAACACAAATATAAAGTAACTTGACAATCCAAGCAATATTTTTCAAGTTATCGAATGCCAAAGGGATTGGAGGAATTTTCAATTTGAAGGATAAAGGGTTAATATCTCGGGATCAAATCATCAGATTTACACCAAAAACTATACAGCTTGGCAAATCAGTAACCTGAACACAAACATAAAGTAACTAGACAATCCAAGCAATATTTTTCAAGTTATCGAATGCCAAAGGGATTGGAGGAATTTTCAATTTGAAGGATAAAGGGTTAATATCTTAGGATCAAATTATCAGATTTACACCAAAAACTATACAGCTCAGCACATCGGTAACCTGAACACAAATATAAAGTAACTTGACAATCCAAGCAATATTTTTCAAGTTATCGAATGACAAAGAAATGGATACGGACGCCGAACGGACAGACAGACAGACGGACAAAGAATGGACGAACGACGGATGCCGGCATTATGTGTACCATACATAGTATGGGTACACATAAAAAGTAACAAAGTATGTGGTAGAAGCCTAATTTGAAATTTAGAGAAACTAAGTTCAAAAAGCGTTGTGAAAAGGGTTAAATCAATGCCAATATTATTTGAAACCACTGTGCACACAGCTTCAGTAGACCTTGCCCAAAATGAAAAAAAGAAATATGTTGTAACAGAGTGTTTGGAGAATGAAAGGTAGAACCTTGAAAAGCAGAACTTTAATCCGAAACTTTAAACTCGGAATACTAAGTAAAATTGATTGGCAAAAATGGGTTAAATATTTCCTAAAACCGATAAAAGAAATCACTGATGTAAATGGACCACAAACTTTAACCAAAACTATAAATGTTAACAGACGGACAGATGGACGAAACTCATGACTATAGCCCTCACTGTAAACAGTCAGGCTAAAAATTAAAAGTTACAGCCCTGAACACTCCAAAACACCACTGTTCTCCTGCAACACCCTGTAAAACCATTGAATCCACCAATATATTCAATAATCTGTGTCTGGCATCTTCAGAAAATCAGTTTTATAGCACAGAAGTCAGGTAGATGTTACTGACGTAGGGCCAAACATAAAGATGATGGCTGGCGCCAATTTCCGTCACTTCCTGCTTGCAATGCATGCACAGTGTATAAAGGTATGGAGGACCGTAAATTTCTGTTTTCATTTGAAAATCCATAATAAATCTAAGTGCAGGGGAGATAACCTAGTTAAAATTGTCGCTGATGAAAGTTTTTGGAATATGCGCATGTTCACTTGCTAGACATAATGTTTGAGAAGTTCCATCAAAATCAATTCAATAATGTAGGAGTTGCACACACAAGTTCATTCAGATGGACGGATGGAAGGGTGTACAGGCCATTGACAATATCACCCCACTTCTCTCTGAAGTGGGGATATAATAAAGTTACAAATGGTTTGAAAGGTGAAGAAAAACTGAACGTGAAAAGAACCATACAGACCAAAATTACAGGTAACTCACAAAGAACAATATAATTTGATAGCTGAAACAAAAACCAGGCAACTTCTCTGAAAGTTATTCAGAGTGATATGATAAGTAGTTCTGCTTTATTATTTCCACTTGGATGCAAGGAAGGAGGTTAGAAAATCACTGCATTCAGAACACATTATGATAGCTTTCCAGTGTGACAGGTCTTTGGCAGGGTACACAGACAAGAATTACTTTATTGCACAATGCACAAATGCACATAACAAATCTAGTGTGCAAGAGACATCATTATTGCCTCTGAGAATGCAGGAAACAAACTTAGGATAAAAATATTCCTAAAGATAAAAGAATTTCATTGTCGCTAGCCAAATAAGACCAGTGCACCAGTACAGGTAACTTTGGAACAGTCATTTTTGATATGCAATTTGAGATTCAACTTGATACGTTATCTTGTACCTGACAGGATTCAAGCCAGATTTGCAGGGCCTTATGACTGATCATCTAAACTCACAACCTGCTAACACTTTCTCCAATCATTAACAAAGTATGTGTTTAACATACAAAACCTAATCTAATAGGGACATAACTTGTTTGTAGAACCAATTCAGTTTGAAATTCAAGGATGTTCATGGAACGAAATTGTATATTTCTAAGACCTACATTTGTATCTGTGAAGCCCAATACATGAAGTATACACATGCTGCTGTAGAAAATTTTGTCATTTTTTCTTTCAAAAAGTCGTGTGGGTTGTTATATCATCAGAATAATTTCCTATTTTTAAGCAACTGCTTATGAGTTCAAGTTGACATTCGACATTCTGATGGAGCAACACGCACCCAGCTGAAACATTTTCAATGGCATGGCAGGGGTTCGAACCCACACTGAAAAAGTTTCCTACGGCACCAACCGCCTAGCGAAAATGCACTGAACCACATACACCACCCGACCACTGAGACCCCCAAAAAGGTATGCCAGTTAACCCTTTCGTGGCTCGTCGGCACATGCCGCGCCACTGGTAAATTGACACTACAAACCCGTGCCGATGGCATAGTAATGCATCTACTCTCACCTCAGTCCACGTGTGCTATCTTTATCAGTCCACAGAAGTAATTTCATGCCCGAATGAATTTAGAGTTGTTTCCCTTTAGTTGATTGGCTACAGTTTTAGCGCATATTGCACCTCACAGTAATTACCACGGACGAAGATGACAACTGATAGCAACGTGGAAAAAAGGATTCTGCGGTACAGCCTGGCTCAAATCAAGCTGACACATATGACACTACTATGAGTGCTGGACGTTCAGATGATGTTGCCAGTAATAATCCAGATGACGGAGTGGAATAGGACTGGCCAGTGGGAGGGGACGTGGCAGAAAAAAGAAGTCTGGTCAGGGACATGTCAGAATACGAGGGAGCTGGTGTGGTCGAGGAATTGGTCCAATTTTTCAATGGGAAAAATGCACAGATTTTGTTCCACTAGATATCCCATGTTCTGAAGCTGGGAAGATAAATCTTGACTTACCTGACAATCCAAATGAATGGAACGTTTTATACCTTTATCTAACGGATGAGATGATCCCGAAATTAACCCCAATATCCCAAGTCTGGGGGTTTGGTTTGGCTGAGTCGCGAAATGGTTAACCAAGTATATACGAGATCAGTACAGATCACACGGAATTCTCTCTCAGTTATTTTTAAGTTATTTATCAAGTAATTGCATCAATTCTACATACTGCACTGCAAGGAAATCAGTGAGAACTTCTCTATCAAATTTCTACTTGCCATAGAATCAAGGACGCTGGTTTTGTTTACAATGACATGGCAGGGGTTCGAACCCATGCTGAGAGAGTTTCCTACGGCACCAACTGCCTAGCGAACCATGCACACCACTCGGCCACCTCTCGGCGTGGGTTCAAACCCCCGCCATGCCATTGTAAACAAAAAACCAGCATCCTTGATTCTATGGCAAGTGGAAAATTGATAATACACAATAAATTCCCCATTTAATGCCAGCATAACCCATTATGCTACTTCGGTGAAGGAAATCAATTATAAAGCTAGTCAAGAGAATGAGATGCTTTATACTCATTTGAAAGTGTCTGAAGATTGTACATAAACGCTCGTACGACACCTGACATATACATATGCGTCACACTGAGCTACACTTTAAAAACAATACATAAATGAGACATAATTGTTGCTTCACACCGAGCTACACATTAAAACTACCCAGCACTGACGTTGGACTACTGTCACTGGAGGAGGTATTCCCTTCCTTTTCACTATAAAGCCAGATGATATTTAAGGGAAATACCATTCCCCCCACCCCCCTTCCCCTTGTTCTGAGGGAAGAATCCTCAGAACGAAGAGGGCAGTGGAATGGCGTCAGAGCTCGAGCAGCCTGCCTAAGACATCTAGGAGATGTAATATTAAGGGACGACATTCTGTGCGACAGAAAGAGGACCCAAGGATATAAGGTCACTGGATAGACTCTAAGTTTCTAAGATGAAACTTAGTAAATGAAGACAGTTGTGTCCAGTAGGCTTCCTTCATTAAATCAGTAATAGCAATACAATTTGAATTTGATGTTTATGTGCTTTTCTAGGAACCAAGGGTCCCAAAGACCCTGATACTTCAGGTCTGCAGGAATCAGGGATGCGCCCCAACCCATCAGACTTGCGTCCGTCATAACAGTATGACATGACTGAGTTCATTATTCGAGTGAAAGCCCAAGGGGCTAGGTTCAGACTGAAGCACATCGTTCTGAACTGGTAAACAATCCCTTGGACAGCAAAGCGCAGATACTTTCCGAAAGCTGGATGGACCAAGACGTGAAAGTACACGTCCTTTAGGTCTATGCATGCCACAAAATCATTCACTCGAATGTCGCTTTTACTGACCGAATGGTTTCCGTGTAGAACTTTGGAGCTTATATTAATTTGTTTATCCAGCTCAAGTCTATCACCGGAAGGAACGAGCTGTCTGGCTTCGGCACAAGAAACAGGCGACTGTAAAATCCCGGAGAATTTGGATTTTCCACGGCCTCTACTGCTTCCTTTACTTAGAGAGATTAAACTTCTGCAAGAAGAGACTCCCGTTTTGAAGGATTCACTGGAAGATCTTTCCAACGCGGACTTCTTGTAAGTGGAGGTTTTGTTCGGAATGATATCTGAAGATCCGTTCTGACTACATTCCTTACCCACTGATCTTCCGTTATCTCCATCGAGTTTCTCGCGAAGTTTGATAACCTTCCGCCAACTGAAGAGCAACAGAGGTTTAGACCATCACCTGCATGATTTTCGAGGCTTTCGGGAAGAGAAACTACGTCCTCCCCATAAAGCACTTCATGCTGCCGGCTTAGGGGTGTCTGGCTTAAAGTCTCTGTAAAGTCTCTGTAAGATTATGTCTTTTATTTCAACGACTGCAAATTGGAGCGTCCGCGCCTATCACGCCCAGCAGAAGACTGCTGCTTGGAAACAAAGTGCTGGTAGCTTTTTTGTTAGCTTTGTCACACACAAATAATAGCTTGTCATCAAACAAGCTATGATCGGAAACCAGAGCAACTCTAAGAGAGCTTTTCACTCTATCATCTATTAATAATGACAATGTTAAGGCTCCATCATGCCTTATCAACTCCATATTAGCCACTGAAAGGGAGGAGTGATAAGTGGCATACATAACTGCCCTAGAAAGAACTCTGAGTGACGGATTGATATTGTTGAATTCTTTCCTGCTAAGTCGTTGAGCCAGAGCCTTGGTAATATGGTTTGTGTAGGACATAGTGTCCAGAACGCCCGACGAGAATCAATGGAAGATTCCAACACGTCAGAGCGTACAATGAATGATGCGGGTAGCGAGATATCTAGATCCAAAGCCCGCTCATCCAGACACGGAGGAGCTCTCTGAACATCTTCTACCATTTTTAAGTAACTTGGTCCAGGAAACGGTATAGGGATAGAAGATGAAGATAAGAAACAGCTTTTACTTCTTGTTTTCGCTAGGCTGAAGATTGCGTCGTCAATCCGGTCAAAGGCCTCCAATACAGGTACAGATTGACCCAAGAAGGAAAGAACATCATCTTTCCTCCACAGGGTGTCAATATCTAGGGACGATAGCAGTTTCTGTCTAACTGATGCAGCTTGTTGACCAGATGGAACAAGATCTGGAAAAAAACGATGAATAAAATTCATAGCTTCCAAGTGTCGTTCCGAAAAGGACGGAGAATCTTCCTTCAGCTCCCTTTCACCATCCACCTGGTCTACTTGAGAATTATGGTAAACTCCATCTGAATGAACAGATGACCTGACCAACCCAGCACTGTCCAACAACTCACTAGCAGAGTCTGTTGATGGCCGTACCTGTGTTTGCTGGGAAGCTGCGCAATCTGCGACAGCAGGTCCATAACTGAGGCTTGCAAAGCAGCAGGCTTCTTTTTTTTTCACCAAATGCTGCTTGCAGGACAGAGATCTGTCCACAGATCTTTTCGACGAACGTCCCGCATAATCAAGCCTCGAACGACTAGCTATCGGATGGGCCGACTTCGGTGGCGAAGACTAGGAGCATCTTCGCGAAACATCTTGAACAAACGAAGTCGGACAGCTAGTGAGCGATCTAATCTGCTTTGTCGGAGCCGAGGAAGAAGCCGTAACTGCCGCCGACCCTGGCTGCAGTGTAGAAAGACATCCCGCACAGCCAGCGAGGACATTAGCTCTGACTCAGTGAAGTTTCTCGCAATGCCCACAGTTGACCCCAACTGTTGACGGGACGGAGAAGATCTCGCCGTGCGTCCCAGTGAGAAACTTGCAGGCTTCTTCCCGTTTGCCGTCGTCGCTGGCTGAGCTTTTATTTTTGAGGTGATTGCTCCACCCACTCTCCTTGACAACAACGGACTTACTCGGTGTCACGGCTCCCACTAACGTAGTAACTGCTTCACCGGTAGAGCTAGCTGCTTGTACAGGAATAAGAGGCCTTATCCCTTGTTTGATATTCATGAGCTCTGTTTGCTCATCTGAGCGTGACCATGGCAGCACATTTTGGATGGGTGTTGATATACCATCACTATGTTCTTGTTCCTCTGAAAAAGAAACTGAAAAGCTACAATTAGCCTGCGGTGACAGTTCTGGCACTGGAACTGCACTGCACACGACATAGAGCGACACCCGCTACCAACGTTTGGAATCCCAAAGTACACAAGTAGCACATGTACAAGCAAGACAACAAGCATGTAAATCCTAGGCAGACTTCCTCGCCTTACACCTTCAACAGAAAGTTTTCATAATTAATATTTCAAGCCAGACAAAGTCCACTTCACTCCTATAAACAAACATATAATTATACATAATAAGGATACAATACTTTGGCAATCAAAATTATTTAGAAATAAATAATAAAAAAAGTTTTTTTGAAAAACGCCTAAGTTCCCAAGGACATCCCAATAGAGCCTAAGTGTGGACAAACACTACATAATCAAAGCTACACTACTGGAATACTAAATGAAATGTATCCTACTATAATTACAATAACTGTGTTATACTAAATACTTAAATACTACATATTAAGGTGTTATTAACAGAAAACAGGAAAAACCGGAAACTAAACAACAGGCACAAAAAAGCCCAAAGTCAGTAACCAGGCTTGTCGTTTTGAAGCGGACGATCGCCCTGGGCCGCAGTTGCCCGCCTGAGTTCAAAATTCTGCGGACAGTAAACATCTGCCTAACTCCAATTTCTGTGGCTCATTAATTCAGTCGAAGGCACCTCAAAATCAGTCATCTTAAACAGCAATTTCCGTGGATTGAAGAAGGTAACAAAGCGCAATTTGTGAAGATTGTAGTGTGTCATGACACAGTCACCAAGAGACAGTAAGTAACATTCCAAATACGAGCGAGCGGTCGGCCAATTCCAAAGTTGTAATGAGTTATTACATTGTACATCAGACTGTGACAACTCTCATGACACACGCAATTACGGAACATATCATCCCCAAGCCAGTTCGACCCTATTTACCTGGGACGTTTCATCCCAAAATCAAAGCAGGGACAATTCATCCCCCAAATCTGATTGATTCACCTTAAGTTATCGGTATTTGGAGTGGGCATGGTGCACTGGCTTGTACAGTCATCATATAATGTATAGATATGGGCTTGGTTATTTGGATGCAAGATCACTATAACACTCACTGTTAGTGTTATGGGAAATCTGGTATCTTGCATCCAAATATTCGAGCTTGCATCTATACATTACGGGATGACGTACATCATAATTACACAAACGATGTACCTTAATATGATATTAGTTGTATACCCAGCAGGCTGAAACAAAATGGCCTCCGCAAACCATAATGGCCCTCCTGCAATTTTCAAAATGACAAGCCTGAGTAACCGATTAATTACTTCCTGATGTAAAGCAAGATTTTCATATGAAGAAAAAACAATGCATCTGGTAGAAGATGCAAGACTACAAACGTCCTAACACCCTTAGGGTGGGGACGTAACCATGGGGATAAACGGAATAAACATTCTGTACAACAGGTTAAACTCCCAAGAAATTTCATAAAAATTTTAAATAAAAAAGCCAAAATAGCATGGGAGTTTAACAGCAGGGTTCATGGAAGGGAAGGAAAGGAACATTTAACAAACGGTAGGTTTTATCATTAGCAAGAATGATGACGTTAAGGCGTATATCCCGAAATTGGGAAACATGAATAATTTCACATAATTATTATAAAGTTATAGCCCTGAAAGTCCGAAACCACCATAGTTTCCTTCCAGCATCCTGCTACAACACTGAACCAACCATATCCATTAATGATTTGTGTCTGGCATCCTCAAAAAAGAGATTTTAAAGCACAGATGTCAGTTCAGTTGTGTACTGACTTGGGTCAAACAAACAAATGAAGCTTTGCATCAATTTCGGAACCTTCCTGGTTACCGCGCATGCACAGTACACAAAAGTATGGAGGACTAGACAGGACCTTTATTATTCAAATTTGTGTTAGGCCCTGGATAAAATCGAGTTTGCACCCGCTAAGTCTGGGCCATTGGTTTTAGTATAAAAATATAACTGAGAGAGAATTCTGTGTGATCTGTACTGATCTTGTATATACTTGGTTAACTAGCATACCTTTTTGGGAGGTCTGTCGGTGGCCGTGTGGTGTGCGTGGTTCAGTGCAGTTTTGCTAGGTGGTTGGTGCCATAGGAAACTCTCTCAGCGTGGGTCGAAACCCCTGCCATGCCATTGTAAACAAAACCAGCATCCTTGATTCTATGGAAAGCGGAAATTTGATAGAGAAGTTCTCACTGATTTCCTTGCAGTGCAGTATGTAGAATTGCTGCAATTACTTGATAACTAACTTAAAAATAACTGAGAGAGAATTCTGTGTGATCTGCACCAATCTCGTATATACTTGGTTAACTAGCATACCTTTTTCAGGGGTCTGTCAGTGGCCGAGTGGTGTGCGTGGTTCAGTGCAGTTTCGCTAAATGGTTGGTGCCATAGGAAACTCTCTCGCCATGGGTTTGAACCCCCACCATGCCATTGTAAACAAAACCAGCGTCCTTGATTCTATGGCAAGTAGAAATTTGATAGAGAAGTTCTCACTGATTTCCTTGCAGTGCAGTATGGAGAACTGACGCAATTACTTGATAAATAATTCAAACATTTTCATTTGCATCGCTCAACTTGAACTGTTGTTACATTGCCACTGGCCAAAGTGCACTTGCAGATCAGGTGAAAAAAGTTGTTTTCCCAATGTCTGTTGACTGTTTTTATGTTTGTAGAAGGTTTTTTTTGGCAAACCTGTTACTTATGAGTGCATGAACAGATTCCCTCATATTTAAAAATTGAATGTCTTGATAAATGGTGTACAGTTTTCTTTATGGCTATCTCTCAAGTTATGTTTGAGCCATTCTATACTCTTTTTTTTCTATGGCCATTTTTCTGAAAAGAGTATGAGATATTCTGTCCTCCACCCTTTCAAAGTTTATAAAATGTGTTCCAATTGTTTTAAGGCTGTCTTTTTCTTCTTCAAAGGTCGATATTTCGAAGTATAGTAGTTAATGAAACCTATATCATTAAAGTCACAATTTAGATATATTTTGCATCTTTAGCAGCTCTTCCCACCAAAAATAAGTACAGTGGAACCCTGTTAATTGAACAGTAATTTTGCCAATGAAAATTATTCAATTAATAGGAGTATTCAATTAACAGGGATTATGTCACTTTCCTGTATTCTAGAGATAAACTTAGCATTTATTCTATTATATCTTGTTTGACAGAGCTCCATGAGTTCTGTCAAACAAGATATAATACATTAAATGCCAGTATTGGATGTACTGAGGTCAAATAGGTAAAAAAACAAAGGAAAACTGGGGCGAATCAGGGTAATTTTCCTACAGGTTACAAGATTTTTTATTCAATTAACAGGAGTTTACTCTATAACCTATATTCAATTAACAGGTCAAATTTGTACTGAAGGTATGGTAAATGGTTTTGTGTTGGGAAATTATATTCAATTAACAGGGATATACAATTAAGAGATATCCAAATAAGTGGGCACCACTAAAGTTCGACTTTCACAATGATGCACAGAAATGAATATTTAATATCAGAGTTACAAAGAAACGTGACCATGAAACTGTAAAACTGTAAATTATTATACAGTGATAGAATAGATAAATTCAATACCTTAAACTTCATTCCCCAATTCAAATTCAGTAAGATGTGCCTTGCTAGCTGATGTTGCGCTGAGGCAAGTCCATTTTGCAAGAGCCAGATTTTTAGAATGGACCAGTCAGCCTCTGTTGGTGTCCACAGACCAACAGGAAGTTCTTTGAACAAATACAAAGACATCTGAAATTAGAATGTACACAAAATTGCATACAAAAAAAAACTTATTATCTCTACTAGAGACAGCATCTTAGGTAATCTGTTCTGATGCAATAAAAAGTGATCAAAGCCAAAATTCTATTTCTGTTTGTGAAAAGACAGTGGTAGCCTCTCAATCCATGCTCATTATATATAAGAAAAAAAATTGCCTGTGGATCAATTAATTTATTTTGTTTGGCCTTATCATGTGATTTTTTAAGCTGTTGGGAAGCTCCTTCTTGCATCAGATGTGACACCTGACTGCTGGCTTGAATCATGTTCAGAGTTTCTGGTATTTTATTTCAAATCTGAATCGCAACAAATTTGTTAGTGAGTTTCATGCATGGGGGATATTTTTCTGTGGATGAAAATGATACAGATGTTTGTCTTGAAACATCCATAAGAGGTAAAGGATGAAATAATTTATGTACAACTATTAACAAAAACGTTAATCCTTAACATAGTATGAAGTGTGTTTTATTTTTCAAATGTTTATTGGGATTTAAAACTTTGAACATCATCTGTTTCAGGTCAAAAATATGAAAGGGGTCAGGCAATATTTGTTTTTATTTCTAAAGTTAAAGAAGAATCCCCAGGGGGCCTGAGGGTGCTCACCTGACATGGTAGCCTAAATATCAACCCAGAGAATTGATTTCAACAAGTTGCATCTGCTACTCCTAAGAAAAGCTTATACCAAATAACCAAAGATTCTGACCAGTGGATCTAAAAAAATTGACTTTTAAAGAATATTCCTCATCTGAACTAAGTTATAATTCGGGCTCCCACAGGGAGCCCATATATGAACCCAGGTACTTGGCTTTACCAAATTTGAATCTTACCTCCCTAAGGATGCTGCACACCAAATATCAAAACATTCCGACTGCTGGATCTGAATAAGAAGATTTTTAAAGAAAATTCCTCATTTTGAACTAAATTACAATTCGAGCTCCCACAGTGAGCCCAAATATGGACCTAGGGACATGGCTTGAACAAACTTGAATCTTACCCCCCTAAGGATGCTGCATAAAAAATATCAAAAACATTCATCTGCTGGATCTGAAGAGGATTTTTAAAGAAAATTCCTCATTTTGAACTAAGTTGTCATTTAGGCTCCCATAGTGAGCCCAAATATGAACCAAGGGACTTGGCTTGAACAAACATGAATCTCACACCTCTAAGGTTGCTGCATGCCAAATATCAAAACATTCTGACTGCTGAATCTGAAGAAGATTTTTAAAGAAAAATTCCTCATATTGACTAAGTTATAATTCAGGGACTTGGCTTTAACAAACTACCCCCCCCCCCCCCCCCCCCCCCAAGGATGCTACACACAATATATCAAAACATTCCGACTGCTGGATCTGAAGAAGAAGATTTTTAAGAAAATTCCTCATTTCGAACTAAGTTACAATTCAAGCTCCCACAGTGAGCCCAAATATGGACCCAGGGACTTGGCTTTAACAAACTACCACCCCTCCCCCCCCCCCCCCCCCCCCCCCAAGGATGCTACACACCATATATCAAAACATTCCGACTGCTGGATCTGAAGAAGAAGAATTTTAAGAAAATTCCTCATTTCGAACTAAGTTACAATTCAAGCTCCCACAGTGAGCCCAAATATGGACCCAGGGACTTGGCTTTAACAAACTACCCCCCCCCCCCCCCCCCTCAAGGATACTACACACCATATATCAAAACATTCCGACTGCTGAATCTGAAGAAGAAGATTTTTAAGAAAATTCCTCATTTCGAACTAAGTTACAATTCAAGCTCCCACAGTGAGCCCAAATATGGACCTAGGGACATGGCTTGAACAAACTTGAATCTCATTCCCCTAAGGATGCCGCATACCAAATATCAAAATATTCCGACTGCTGGATCTGAAGAAGATTTTTAAAGAAAATTCCTCATTTTGAACTAAGTTATAATTTGGGCTACCACAGTGAGCCCAAATATGAACCCAGGGACTTGGCTTGAACAAACTTCAATCTCACCCCCCTAAGCATGCTGCATACCCAATACCAAACGATTCTGGATCTTGAGAAGAAGATTTTCAAAGAAATTTGCCTGAAATGCACTAAGTTCAAATTTGAGCTCCTATACTGAGCCCAAATATGAATCCAGGGGGGGGGGGGGGGGGCGATTTGAACAAACTTGAATCAGATCCACCTCATAATGTTGCATACCACATATCAAAAGATTCTGCCTGCTGGATCTGGAGAAGAAGATTTTTTAAGAAATTTGCCTGAAATGCCCTAAGTTTGAATTCGAGCTTCTGTAGTGAGCCCAAATATGAATCCAGGGGGCCGATTTGAACAAACTTGAATCAGATCCACCTCACAATGTTGCATAACATATATCAAACGATTCCACCTGCTGGTTCTGGAGAAGAAGATTTTTTTAAGAAATATGCCTGAAATGCACTAAGTTTGAATTCAGGCTCCTATACTGAGTCCAAATATAAACCCAGGGGGCCGATTTGAACAAACTTGAATCGGATCCACCCTACAATGTTGCATACCAAATATCAAAAGATTCTGCCTGCTGGAGCTGGAGAAGAAGACTTTTTAATGTTTTTCTCATTGCCTACAGTGTTAAAAAGTGCTGACTCAGCACTTTTTCAAAGTCCCAAAACTGTACCCTATGATAAAACCGATGGCAATTTTTTTTTACCAATCCTTTCTGTTGGCCCTAAGGAAGCTTCACACCAAATAAAAATTCTCAATGCAGTGCAGTTTTGGAGAAATAGGCGTTTTAATTTTTTTCTATTTTTAGCTCCTGTGGTTCCCACGGGGCTGGGGAAAAAAAAATTTGGCATAAATTAGGTACTTATGACCCAATAAGCCCTCACATAAAATTTGGTTCAAATCAGCCTCTCGGTTCGGAAAATAGAAATTTTAGGCGGGGCCAAAAATTTTGACCCTCCCATAACGATGCCAAATATAGCCCATCAAACTTCTCTTGAACAAACCTGAGTCTACACCTCAAAAGAAAGCTGCACACCAAATATCAAGTCTCTGATACTGCTGGTTCATGAGAAGAAGATTTTTTAAGATTTCAGCACACTTTTTGGGTGTGGCCCTACCAAGGGGCGTAGCAACTTGATTTGAACAAAATCAAATTGCGATGTCATGACAAACTATTATCTCAAATATCAATTAAATTGGTTCAGCGGTTTGGGAGGAGAAGACGCAAACACCATGTTCACGGACGACAGACGGTGATTGATCACTATAGCTCTCCTGACTGAAAGTCAGGTGAGCTAAAAAGTGTTTGAGGTGCACATTTTCTGCGCATGTGGCACTGTCTGAGAAAAGGCAGGGGGACAAATGATACGATTTTGTTGAAATTTTTTTAAACAATTGGAAAAAATAAATACATGAAATAACAAATTTTTCTATCCTTTGTACGGTAAAGGTAGAATATATGATAAATGGTTTGTGTTGGAAACTTTATAGGAAAATCTTAAATTTAAAATAATTTGTATATTTTTTGTACTTATCAATCGTCCAGACTTAGCTGGTGCAACCTCAATATTATGAAGGGCCAAACACAAATTTTGAACTCCCCCATCCCCAATATTTGCATAAATACCGAAAATTAAAAGTCCTATCTGGCCCTCCATACTTTTAGTACTTGCACATGCGCAGTACCCAGGAAGAGACTGAAATTGGCACCAACATCATTCTTCCTAGTTGTGCCTACTAATGTTATAACTCAGCGGCCAGGTATGAGTGCCCACTCTTGGGAGGGCCATCCCCGTCTGGGCCATTGTTAAGTATAAAAAATATACAAGTTACTTTAAATTTATCATATTTTCATACTAAAACCAATGGCCAGACTTAGCTGAATCATAAAAAGTCAGGAGAGCCTAGGACTTAAAGGAATAGCAGACCAAAATTCAGCTCCTTAGCCCGCATTAGAACTCCCAAGGTGAAAAGGAGATTAAAATTTTAAGGAATTACAAAAATGTCTCTTAATACAACACTAGAGAAGACACACCACCTAAATAAGAAGCAATATTCAAGTAACTCCCTAATACTTAGCATAAATGATTATATTAATTGGGTGTAATGAGCCCCCAATTTTTAGGCTAGTTCGGAATAAGACACTTAAAATTAGGAAAAGAGTGTCTGAGAGTGAGAGACTAATGCCCACAAACACACGCCGTATACAATGTAACAAGTTGTACATAGGATCAGAATAATCCACAGACGATCACAGCTTCACTCATAGTTGCAGACTTAATATAAAGCCAGAAGAGGTAAAAGGGAAATCTTCAAAACAGAGGGAAGCAGTGAAAAAGCAGTACCGAATAATATATATATATATATATATTCACCTAAAGGGCACCCGGTTATTACTTATTATTAATTTATTGGAGCTTAACACCACATCAGCAGCTAAGACTATATCGTGGCAATCCCGGTTATAAAAATCGCAAGCTTCTAAATGTATGCTGCATCTGGAATACGTAGATAGATCGAAAAACGGTGATATTAATATGTACAACCTTAAACTTGTCCAATTGAAATCCAATGGAAAGTTATCTGATAGAACTTATACGCTTCTGAGCCAACCAAAAGGCGACCACATTCAGGTGTACAATTAATTCCAAAAATGAACCTCCAAATTGTAACCGTTCAATTCTATGAGAATAGGAATTCTCCTTGTGTACCACTTCTGGTTGAAGACTGGATTCAGAACCTGGATCGGGATAGATTAAAAAACCTGTCACGGACCGTAACCAAATAATTCATTGTTCCCTAGGTTCGGAGAAAGAATATACCACTCCGAATAATGAAGCCAAAAATAGAGAACGTATGCATAGATGGCTTGTTGGAAACTCCATAACTGATCCAACTAGGCCCAAAATTCTCATACGCTCTATACTTACGCAGAGCAAGAATGTAAGAGAATCTATTCAATAATACGTCTGCTAATAATAAATACATATTATGCCGGCAATCAACAGAATCCCGCATATACCCTTGGCTGAATACAGCCTGTATCAACGGCGTGACCGAGCGATACAAAATCTTAACAGGAAACTGAAGGAATAAAATGACATAATGCGATTAACCTGAGGAATAGACTCATAGGTCGTAACAAAAACAAACAACTCTGAGCGAAACTTCTCAGAATGGACTAATTGCCACATTTGGAGAATGTTGTCCAGATAACTGACATACCTGCCACACAGGTACATGGAGGCTAGCAATATCAACCGAATGTATTCATGAATGAATTCGGAATCCAAAAACAGTTACTGTTCAGGAATCATAAGCTTGTATGGAATGCAACTTATGAACAACCAAACACAGGAAGCAAACCCACTAAAGAGTGTCGCCGATGTCGCCGTTAGACCACAACCCACCCGCCAATCAAAGAGCAATGACAGACATGCGTATAATTGAATGTATACAAGGCTTACAGGAAGAGAACTACATCCTGCCCTGTAATCACCTCTTAACATATTGGGGGGAGGGGGGGGAGGGTGGTTGACAAATAAATCATATCGAACCCCCTACTCCCACATTACTTGAATCGCAAGATAAGTAAGGCCAGTGCAGTTATACTAAAGCTTGGAACCATGACAAATTTCTTTTTTCACTGTTGGAAAAAGAAATTTCAGGCTACATTCCCAAAGCTACACTGCTGCTGTTATTCTCAATAAAGAGTAATACAGCTAAAAAGTTTATAGTTAGTCAAAGCTAGTATAATCAAACTATCCCAGCGCTACTCGTAACACTTTAGTGTTAGTTATCTAGAACAGTATAAAAACTGTAGAGCTCCCTCACATCTGACAGACTCCATAATACCACTAAGGACGGAGAGTGACGTGATGAACATGGCACTACTGCAAGGAATATACCCACTGAAACAGCGCTGACATATCCCTTGAAATCAAGATAGTTTGCCACAGCACCAAATAATACAACATGTAGACATAATATCCAATCCACTGAGGAGAAATATAATTCACAACAATAGATTGGATTAATGAAAAGGATAATGTTTAATGTTTATGAAAGGATTATGAAATAAGACAAGAATTGTGATAATTGGGAATATGTTAATTTCTGTTACTTGTATGTTATGTTTTCAATAAGTATAATAATATGAGGTGTAGACTATACTAAAGAGGTGGGTTAATGTGGCCCTCACAGTTAATGTATATCAACAAAAGTTACCAATTTACAGTAAAATTATTTCAAAACGAGTCCACCCATCAAGTTACAATGAAATCCCTTCATAAATACGGCCTGTAGACTGTGCTAAAGGTTTTTGGGCTTCGGGCCTGTGTAGCCATCACGGTTGACTGATCGCAACCAAAAGGAAACATCCTCATCTGGACATTATACTGAGTCATCCTACCAAGTTGCAATGAAATCCCTTCATAAACGACCTGTAGTCTGTGCTAAATGTTTTCGGGTTTTGGGCTCGGGCAGCCATCATGGTTGAATGATCGCGACCAAGACCAAAAGGAAAAATTCTCATCTAGGCATTATCTGGAGTCATTCTACCAAGTTACAATGAACTCCCTTCATAAATATGACCTGTAGACTTTGCTAAATGTTTTCGGGCTTTGGGCCCCTGTAGACATTACAGTTGACCAATCGTGCCCAAAAGGGGAAGTTATTATCTAGACATTATATGGAATCAACCTACCAAGTTAAAATGAAATCCCTCCATAAATACAACCTGTAGACTGTGCTACATGATTTTGGGTTTTGGGCTCGGGCAGCTGTCACAGCTGAATGATTGTGACCAAAAGGGGACGTTCTCATCTAGGCCTTCGGGCCCCTGTAGCCATCACAGTTGCCCAATTGTGACCAAAAGGGAACATTCTCATCTAGACATTATATGAAGTCAACCTACCAAGTTACAATGAAATCCCTCCATAAATACAACCTGTAGACTGTGCTTAGGGTTTTAGGCTCGGGTTGTTATCATGGTTGACAGATCGTGACCAAATGGGGAAGTTCTCATCTAGACATCATCTGGAGTCATCCTACCAAGTTACAATGAAATCGCTCCATATTAAATATGACCTGTAGACTGAACTAAAAGTTTTTGAGCCATTATGGTTGACAGATCATGACCAAAAGCAGAGGTTCTCATCTAGATATTATACAGAGGCATCCTACTAAGTTACAATGAAATTCCTTCATAAATACGACCTGTAGACTGTGCTAATGGTTTTTGGGTTTGGGGCTCAGGCAGCCACAACAGCTGACAGAATGCAACCAAAAGGGGACGTTCTCATCTAGACATGACCTCAAACCTGCATATGAAAGTTTGTGATGATCGGATAAGAACTACGGGGTGTAGCCCGTGCTAAAGGAAAATGTGAACAGACTCACAGACTTCCGCAAGTGTGATGGCAATAGCTTATCTTGACTTTGTCAAGTTAAGCTAAAAATGAAGCGGCGACGAAAAACTGTTCCGGCACCCTATCATAAAAACCTAGATGAACTCCTTGCGCCTTGTTCCGATTATAGCAGGAAATATTCCTGAAAAGGATTTAACTATAGGCATTCAAAAGAACGCTCATTAATCACACTAGGTTCATATGGCATCACCAATAGGGCTAAAAGCCTCAGACAACTAACATAAAAACAATACCGTTAAGGAGAGAAAAACCTCTTCTTTTGTAATGGTACCTTGTCCGATAGGACAGTGGTCTCAGCCTAGCTGAAGCAGCTAAAGTTCTTCCTATTTGTGAAGACAATTATATGGTTGTTAACTGCGGCCCTAGAAACTCACTAAAGGATACTTACAACACTAGTCGCTAATGATAGGGTAAAAACACCGCTCAAAATTCTAGCTAGGCTACGAAAGTGTCAGCAATAAGACTAAAGTATGTGACACTTAAGAAAACAACACCGAGAATGAAAAAATGAACTCTTTCCTTTAGCAGTTCAATTCCCAAAAGTTAAGGTTGCTCAAGTTAAGGGAAAAAGGGCCGCACTTGATTCTAATAAGGCATCAACAAAAGGACTAAAAGCCTCAGACACCTAAGAATACAACACCGAGAAGAAAACAACATACTCTTTCTTTTTAACAGCCCTAACTCCAAAGAGACAGCAGTCGCAGATTAGCTAGCGCAGCTAATAAGTCTTCATCCCTTGAAGACAGATATCCCGGTGAAATTTGCGACCTTGAAAGCTCATTAAACGGAGACTTACAACATTAGTCGCTGAAGGTAAGGAATAAAATTCCAAAGAGACAGTAGTCTCAGTTTAACTAAAGCAGCTTATTAGTCTTCATCTCCATGAAGACAGATATCTGTGTCACCTGCAGCCTTGGAAAGCTCACTGAACAGAGACTTACGACGTTACCCCGCAATGTATAAGAAAACACCACTGTAAAATATATAAGGCCACTATGACGTTGGACGCTAATGATATATATAAACAGAATGCTCTTAATTCACATAAGCCAAACCAAGGAGACAACAATAGGACTAATTGCCTGTGAAGCCTAGGAATACCATACCAGGAAGGAAAACGTAATCTTTCCTTCTAACGGCTTTATTCCAAAAAGATAGCGGTCTCAGCAAAGCTAACACAGCCTAAAAGTCATATATCGGTGAAGAAATATATCTGTGTGTTACCCTGCGGCCTTAGACAGCTCACTAAATGGAGACATTTGATGTTAGCTGCTAATGTATAAGAAAAGACTGCTCTATCAGTACATAAGACAATTACGGAGTCAACAATAGCACTAAATGCATGACACCTAGGGATACAACATAGAGAAGGAAAAGACATACTTATTCCTTCTAACAGCTCTATTCCAAATAAGACAGCTGTCTCAGCCTAACTATGAGCTATTGATCTTCCATACATAAAGAATAGATCATTGCCTTGTTCAGATGGAACAAGATTCAAAAGAATTTATGAATAAAAATCCACAGTCTTAATCTGCCGTTCCATGAGGGATGGAGAATCAACCTCCATAGCCCTCCCACCATCTGAAACACATGGTCAACACCATCCGAATGTACAGATGACTGGACCAACCCAGCACTGTCCGATATATACCGGAGACTTTTGATAAGTGAACCTGCGATTACTGGGATAATGCGATATGCTGCGCAAACTGCGGCAGCAGGTCCATGAACGCGACTTGCAGAGCAGCGAATATCCACTTCTTCACCATATGCTGCTCACGAGATAAAGATCTGACCCTAGATCTTTCGACGCATGTCCTGTATAAAAATGACTCGAACCACTAGCTACAGGTTAATCCGACTTCGGTGGTGAAGACTGGGAACATCTCCGTGGAACAGCATGAAGATGTGAAGTCGGACAGCCAGTCAGTGGTCTAACATGCTTCATCGATGAAGCAGATGAAGAAGCTATAGCTGCAACCAGACCCGGCTACAGTGTGGAAGGAGCATCCCGGACCACTAGCGTGAACAGGTGTCCCAACTCGTAACGGACAGGTGTCAAAGTACCATCTCCATGTTCTTGTACCTCTGAAAAAGAGACTGAAAGACTAGTATTAGCTCCTACATCGGAACTTCACCGCCCACCACACAGGTTGACACCCATTCCCAATGTTCGCATCCATAGTACAAGAATTGAAGGAGTGCCGCGACTACCGGCAAACAACAAGCATTAAATCGGAGGCTTGCTGGACTTACATTAAGCACCAATTATTATAATGAATATAATAATAATGAAGCCAAGTCATAAGTTCACTACACTCCCAATAATACAGAATAAACATCGCAAGGATACATGACATAGACAATCTAAAAAAAATTTGGAAATAAATTAAAAAAAAAAATTTCCACAAATTTTGAATGAAGCCTAAGTGCCCCAAGGGAACCTCATGAGCCCAAGGGCATCCCGATAGTGCCTAAGTGTGCACAAGCACTACCTAATTAAAGCTAAACCGGAATAAGATATAATATGTATCCTAATGGAAAAACAATAAATGTTTTTAACTAAACACAGAATTAATACAAATCCAAAACGTTATTGAACAGACAACAACATCAAGAGGAAAAACCAGAAACTAACCAACAACAGACACAACAAAGGCCCCAAAGTCAGTAACCGATCAACAACCACCTGATGCAATGCCAGATCTTCACATGAAGAAACAAGAAGAATGTTACTAAGGTAACACATGCCCCCCCCCCTCCCCCTTGTGACGGAAACTATTATACATGACACACCTTCTGACTGTCCTTAACATTTGTAAAAAGTTCAACAATTGTACTACGATTCATTTCTGAGTTATGGCTGTGACACGAATATTGACCGATTTTTAGTGTAACCTTGAAATGTGACCTTGACCTTGAAGGTACGAACCCGGCTATGGTGTGTGACACATCCTCCCATGGTCCTTTATAATTGTGTGAAGACGTGATGCATACTGATACAGGGACAAAGACTTGTGTCTGACATCTTAAAAATGAGAATTTATTGCACAGATGTCAGTTCAAATGTTTACTGACTTGGGCCAAACAAAAGAATGATGTTGGCACCAATTCCAGTCTCTTCCTGGGTATTGCACATGTGCAAATACTAAAAGTATGGAGGGCTTTTAATTTCTGGTACTGTATGCAAATTTGGGGAATTCAAAATTTGTGTTTGGCCCTAAATAATATTGAGGTTTCACCAGCTAAGTCTGTGCCATTGGTTTTAGTATAATGAAAGTGTCAATGACACCGTACCTCAACTTGTTTAAGACATGTGCATGTATAGTATGTGACACAGCAATGACAAACATCTAGGTAATGACCTGATAACAAAGGTACATGTAAAGTATTCCAACGGTCTGTACATAAATGCTGACCGTAGCCTGTAACAAATATATAGGTAAAATATTGTAAAAGTGGGGTGACAGTTAGATACTAAACTAGAAAAGAAATCTTTGAGTCCCAGAGTGGGTCTGACTGAACCCAAAAATATTTGTTTTCATAGCACAGTGATAACAAAGGCACCCCAAAACACTCGTTGCTGTCACAAGGTGATAACAAAGGTCCCCCAAGAAGTTTCGTGAAGATCGGTTCATAAATACAGACTCTAGCCCGAGCCGTCTTGACATGTGCACTTACTGTGTATAAGTAGCACTGAACAAATCAAATTTCATCTAATTTGCATAACTTCTGCACGACAAAAAAACCCGTATTGTATGTGATGTATTCCATGTTATAAACATTCCTACAAAAATTTATTCAAATCAGAACTCTCATACAGAAGTTCTGTACAAAAAACTGATTGCACTAATTCTGGTACAAAATGGCTGTCGGCGGCAGGAATTTTGGACCCCACCCAAAAACACTCGTTCTCGTCCCACGGTGATAACAAAGGTACCAAGAAGTTTCGTAAAGATTGGTTTATAAACACTTCATAATTGAGGTCTTCTGACTAAACTAAGTTCTAAGAACATTGGCCACGGCAACATTTTTTGACGGAAATGGAAAAAAATTGATAGCTCCCATCTAGAGGTCATCCCAAACAAGCATACCAGGTTTCAAAGCAATCCAATCATAAATGTGCCCTGTAGGGTGTGCCAAAGGGAAATATTGTTGTCTGACTAAACTAAGTTCTAAGAACGTTTGCCGTGGCAACATTTTTCGACGGAAATTGTAGAAAATCGATAGCTCCCATCTAGAGGTCACCCTAAATAAGCATACCAAGTTTCAAAGCAATCCAATCATAAATGTGCCCTGTAAGGTGTGCCAAAGGGAAATATTGTGGTCTGACTAAACTAAGTTCTAAGAACTTGGCCGCGGCAACATTTTTTGATGGAAATTGAAGAAAATCTATAGCTCCCATCCAGAGGTCACCCCAAACAAGCATGCCAGGTTTCAAAGCAATCCGATCATAAATGTGCCCTGTAGTGTGTGCCAAAGGGAAATATTGAGGTCTTCTGACTAAACTAAGTTCTAAGAACTTTGACCGCGGCAACACTTTTTGACGAAAATTGAAGAAAATCGATAGCTCCCATCTAGAGGTCTCCCCAAACAAGCATACCAGGTTTCAAAGCAATCCGATCATAAATGTGCCCTGTAGGGTGTGCCAAAGGGAAATATTGAGGTCTGACTAAACTAAGTTCTAAGAACGTTGGCCGTGGCAACATATTTTGACAGAAATTGAAGAAAATCGATAGCTCCCATCTAGAGGTCACCCTAAACAAGCATACCAGGTTTCAAAGCAATCCAATCATAAATGTGCCCTGTAGGGAGTGCCAAAGGGAAATATTGTGGTCTGACTAAACTAAGTTCTAAGAACGTTGGCCGCGGCAACATTTTTTTATGGAAATTGAAGAAAATCGATAGCTCCCATCTAGAGGTCACCTGAAACAAGCATGCAAAGTTTCAAAGTGATCTGATCATAAATGCAACCTGTGAGGTGTGCCAAAGGAAATTGTGTACGTACGTACGTACGTACGTACGTACGTAGACGGACGAGAAATGATGGCAATAGCTCAGCTTGACTTTGTCAAGTTGAGCTAAAAATAGGCCATTTAGTAAGTGGTAGACAACCACACCCTTGCACCTTATTCTCACTTAAATTATTTTTCGGGTGAGCTCTATTCTAATCACCCCAACACATTATCACCACTCGCTCTATGGGAGCATAAAAATAGGCAACAAACAAAAGTTCTGTGAGTGACATTTTGAGTTAAGTGCAGTTACGTTTTTAATGTACTACATCTTTACTACACAATATAGCAGTGTACTATATTCCTGGGAACAACATGGGTCCTTTGTCAACTATGTGTTCATTGTGCATAGCATGGTTCAACTCTGACTTGCATTGTTTTCTGTGGACATTTTTCATGTAATAATATGGGAAGATAAAAGAGATAAGCATCTGAGATCGATAAACCAGGCAGTAACCTAACTGAATATTCCTCATCTTAGTCATTCAGAGAGAAAATGTAGCAGTCTCTAGTTCATCACCTATCAATCACAATGATAATTATAAGGCAGGGATCTAGCAACATGGGATGTAGGGGAAGGGTGAATTTGAAGTTTTGTTTGTGGATGTCTCTCCACCATCAATTTAAGATGCACTAGCCATGTTGCCACACTTATAGCCAAAGAAACAAACTGTTACTTGCTTTAGATAGCTCATCGCATTCCGCCTACTTCGCAATTTCTGTTATGTGGATGCCAGAACAGGGATACTCTCTTTAATTGTATACGGCTAGCCAGAGTACCTTATATTCGTGAACCTGTCAATGAACTGATATTTCCAGAGCTGCATCAAGTCATCCTTCTGCCATAAGTGATAGAATGTCACATAAAATCCTTTATTCCCGATTAAACGAACTCGGAATTGTTCCATGTTTTAACTGATAAAAAAAACAAATTATATACGCACTGCTGTACCATAAAAAAGTTGCATATAATGTCGTGCACTATGCTGACGCCTTACATCCAATTGAACTATTGACAGCTGACCCACTTGTAAGCACTAGTATTCTATGCTACACATGTATCATAATAAAATCGTTTAACTGTTTTGTTCAAATTATCTAGTGTGGTGAAATGGTCCATATCAATTACCGTGTCCTTATAATGCACGCTTTTTACTCGCTGCTCTATGTGCTCTGATTCTATTAGGAATGCACCTACCTAATGTACCAAAAACCACTGGTATCATATATATGGATGGGTATCTGTCGAAATTTCATTTGATAAGACCACAGTCGACATTCCTCCTTGACACGCATGAAACATCTATAAGAGCCTACCTTATACAACATATGCAACTATCCTTGATCCTACGAGAACACAAAATCGGAGAACAGTTCTTATTTACTATGGTGAGGAAGTTGCGAACATAATTTACTTACTCATTTTCATTCTAACCCTGTTTTTCATATTTCTTTATCACTTTTGGTGCACGTTGGGACATGCATATTACTTCAAATGCGGAATCTAGCTAAAGAAAGACATGGTACACACGTTTAGCCGGAGTTGTTCCCCCTCCCTTTTTTTCTCCTTGACACGCATGAAACATTTATAAGAAGCCTACCTTATACAACACATGCAACTATCCTTCATCCAATGAAAAGACAAACTAGGGAACAGTGCTTATTCACTATGGTAAAGATATTGCGCACTTATTTTACTTACCTATTCTTATTTTAACCTTGTTTTTCATCTTTCTTTATCACATTTGTGGTGCATTTGAAAATGTAAATTGCCTCAAATGTGAAATCTTGCTAAAGTAAGAAGTAATACATGCGTTGGGGCGTAATTGCTTTACCTCCCCCCCCCCCCCCCCCCCCCCATCCACCAGAGAGCGTACCTTATACAACATATGCCACATTTGCGAAATCTCGCTAAAGTAAGAAGTGATACACATGTTTAGCCGTAGTTGTTTTACCCCCCCCACCCCCCCTCAGCACCAGAGTAAGGGAGGGGCATAATAATAAACCCCATCCCTCTAACTGTCCGTCTGTTTGAAAACCTGATTATGCGATATCATAAAGCATAGTTATCAGAATACAGTCTCCAATTATTGTGGAGTCTACTTTACATAAACAGTGTCTTGGTCCATTCCAATTACCTAACAAAATTATAGAGTTATTGCCCTTTGTGTTTTGTTCTGCCAAATCTTCACGAAAAGTAGACTCGGATCTAAACAAAATTTGATATCTTTTTTTATCTTTATGTAAAGTATGGACATTTACTTAGTTATTGGTATCTAGAGTTGCATTCTGCAAAATGCTGAAGGCGGCTTTGGATAGCAATGACTGAGTGAATGTCCATATGATTACTCGAATAGTGAACATTGGACTTTAATAAAATTAGATACAACAGCCTTATATTAATGCTGATTTTGATAAGATTAAAGTTTAATAGTCATCGTGAATTGTCACAAATTGAGTTAATGCTCTTTGTGAATTTCGCTTTACTATAATGTTTATACGAAATTGGAAGGCAATCATCAGACTACAGGACATTCAGCATAATAGTAGAGATGGATTGCGTCTTTTCAAAAATCCCCACTTATGATACTTATGTGTTTGTGTGTGAATGATTTGAATCTTGTAACCATAATCTTCCACCCAGCTACCTGGACAAAAAGTCCATACATACATATAAATGTTGTACTGGTACTCGTTTCAGCCTAGAAGTCACACGAATGTACAATTTCTTTGACTTCATTTCCCAGAAAAAGGAAGGAGCTTTTTCCAGAATCTGTATTATAATTGTTTGTCATGTGTATATATCTGTCTCACGTTCCTGACATCAAAATTCTCTTCCACGTAGAATACAACTTTTTCTTATTAATAACCATGCCTGGTCTAATCCATAAATTGATTGTTCATACCTCTAAAAAAGGCCCACATAAATGTGCTTTCGATGATCTGTTTGACCAACATGGCTAACAATCCTACACTTGATGAGATCCAGAATGACGATACTTTTGATTTTATCTCTAAATTCAATGTTACACTCTCCAAAGACAGTGAGGACATGAATCACCCTTTTGATATGGATAACAAACTGTGCAAGTACTAAACACCCGAGCAATTCCAAGACAATATATCGGGCCAAAGTAAATCTCTCTCCCTCTTCAATATAAACTGCCGTAGTCTAAATGCGAATTTTGAAAATCTCCGTAATTTATTGTGCGATCTACAGTCGGATAGTAACTGAAATATTTAACCCCAAAGCTCTGTGCCACAAACTTGAAGGCTATCACCCTCGTATTTGCAACACACGACCCGACAATGATGTTGGAAGAGGTGGTGTTGGTTTATTTGTAAAAGATAATTTGTCCTTCAAAATATGCAGTGATCTCTCAGTCATTATCCCTCATGTCTTTGAATCATTATTCATAGAAATCACTGGCAAAAATACATGTATAATTGGTTCCATCTACAGACCAAATACTGCACCAAAAGCAGATCTCAACCTTTTTCTAACCCAATTATCTCGACTATTGGATGTAATAAACGCCGAAAATAAAAGGGCTTGTCTCATGGGCGACTTTAATATTGATCTCCTAAATTTCAACACTCACACTAAGACCAACTCTTATATAGATTCTCTGTTCAATGCAGGATTCATGCCAGCTATCACAAGGCCAACGAGAATAACGGACACTTCCGCAACACTAATAGATCATACATTCAGCAACAATCCTAACCCATACGAATCGGGAATTGTAATTACTGATGTTAGCGACCACTTCACAACATTTTATTACGAGAACAAAAGCAACCCTGTCCACTCAACTCAAAACATGAAACGCGGGTTCAAAAGGACAAATATGGATTGATTTAAGCAGCTTTTATTGGACTGCAACTTTTTGGATGTTCTCAGTATAGAATGTCCGAATAAAGCGTATGATCTTTTCCTCGACAAATTCTATTGTCTCTTTGACAGAGCGTTCCCACTGGAAGTGAGATCAACGCCACTGAAGTACATAAAACGTGAACCATGGATGACATGTGGCCTTTTACAATCCTTTTTGAACAAAAATAAACTGTATGCTAGAAAGATAAAATCCCCCCCCCCCCTCCAAAACGTCACTGAATACAAAAACTATTGCCGGATTTTCATCCGACTTAAAAGAACAAGTAAATCTGATTATTACACCGATACCCTACTGTCAAATAAAAATAACATTAGAAAACCTGGGAAATTTTGCGTAAAGCAATCAGCAAAACTGAATAAACTGCCACACCGCCGTCTTCCTTTCGTGCCGACAACGACGAACTAACCGAGCCTAGATTGATTGCCAATAGATTTAATACCTTTTTTGCCAGCATAGGTAAATCAATCAGTCACGAAATACCTTCATCAAACCGTCATTTCTCGGACTACATTGGCAACATCAATGCGGAACCTTTCTTCATATCGCCCACAAACGTGCAGGAAGCAATTCTCTGTGTTAATAGCATTCGCGGAAAGGCAACTAAAGATGGTGATAACTTGTCGTCTAAGCTTTTAAAAGAAATCATCTTCGAGGTGGCTAATCCGCTAACTCACATAATTAACCTATCGTTCTCTACTGGTATAGTGCCAAGTAAAATGAAGATAGCGAAAATTATACCTATTTTCAAATCCAGCAACCCCCATTTATTCAGTAACTACCGACATATTAGTATTCTTCCGGCATTCTCAAAAGTACTTGAAAAATGTATGTATTCTCGCGTATCCAGTTTCTTAGATGACCAAAAGACTGTATACCAGTATCAATTTGGGTTTAGAAAGCATCATTCAACCATACATCCTATACTTCACCTAATAAATAATGTTGCTGAAGCAAACGATAAAACAACGAAAGATTGCACTGTTTCGATTTTCCTAGATTTTGCGAAAGCTTTCGATAGCATTGACCATAACATTCTGCTAAAGAAACTGGAATATTATGGCATTCAAGGGTTAGCTAATTCCTGGTTTAAGGATTATCTAACAGAAAGAAGCCAGTCTGTTTCTTTCCATAATGATGTATCTGACAATAGAGAGATCACCACAGGTGTACCCCACGGTTCCATCCTTGGGCCCATCTTATTTGTACTATATATCAACGACATCAGCAAATCAACTTTGTTAAAAGTCTTGTTGTTCGCAGATGACACAACAGCGCATGCAGCTAGCAATAGCGTCGATACTCTTATAGAAAATACAAACTCTGAGTTATATAGCATAAGTGAATGGTGCTCTGCGAATAAATTGGCTCTAAACGCTTCTAAAACCAAATTCATGTTATTCCACCCCCAAAATGATCCGTATAGTGCGATAGGCAAGAGCATATCATTGAATAATACAAATATTACACTAGTGGGTAACCATCAAGAGGAAACAACATTTAAGTTTCTCAGTATTCATATGGATGAAAATCTCAAATTCAAGCAACACATCTCCACCGTATGATTGAAAATAGCCAGGGCTACTTTTGCCATAAATCGGGCTAAAAAATTCCTTCCCCGAGTAGCTCTAAGATTATTGTACTTCTCTCTGATCCAAAGTCATTTAATTTATGGGATACAAGTGTGGGGACATGCTGCAGCCACAAATAGGATCCTTGGTCTGCAAAAAAAAAGCTATTCGAGTGATAACGAAACGATCCTATACTTCACACACCGATCCCCTTTTCAAAAGCTGTGGAAAACTAAAAGTCAGACACCTTTATACACTGCACAGTCTCCTGTTCATGCATGATTGGTTTAATAATAAACTAGAAGAAAATATTTAAAAATCCTTTCTGTTCAGGCCGAATGGGGTTAGCGTGCGTAGCTTGTATATCCATTGGATTTCTTCTGTTTTCCTCCTGGTCTCAGAGTGATCACTTTCAGGGTATGAGCGGGGCACATAAATGATGCGAAATTAAACATTTATAATTTTAATAATAAACTACCCAAGTCCTTCAGTAACACATTTGAAATTTATACAAACCCATCTGGCATGAATACTAGACAATCTAGCAATATACGCACACCAAAACCCAGAACTTGCTTCTCGGCCAAACTCCCGTTCCATTCTTTCCCGCGGATTTGGAATGACACTGAACCATCAGTCCAGCGTCTCAATAGATCCCAATTTAAGAAGGCGATAATAGACAAGGCTCTAAATTCATACCATTCAGATGTCTCTTGTAATAACCCTTCCTGCCCCGATTACTGTACTTCCATTTCACCTGGATCTCCACATTCAGATTTCAACACTCCAGAATCTAGGCTTTGCTGATTAGACCATTAAATTTTTGAGCAATTTCTGTAATGCAATTTCTGCAATACTTTGGCCCCATACCTAGTGCAATAGTCATGTCTGGCCTGCACTGTTCACAAAGATCGCACTGTGCAGGTATTATTTGTTTCTGTTCTTGCCTCCTGAACAGGGCCCATGGTTTATCATTGGAGTAAGCTCATTTAGTCATTCCACTGATTGCCATGTCCTTGTCCCTGGGGCTAGAACTGAAAGTCAATGGACAGATAAGAAAATAAATTGAAATCCTATCTAAGAGTGTTTCTTGTGAAAACAGTGTTCTGTTTGCGCTGGGCTTGGGGATAAATAATTATATATTAAAAGTTCCCCTCATGAATTCCGTAAGGATGCAAATTGTTTACAATTTTGATGTCAGGACTAATTATCTTTTAATATGGGAATGGCAGCTATACAGCCCCTACGGCTATGCTCTTTCCATGCAGTTTTACATTTATTTCTGTACATTTCTGTAAGTTGTTTATTATACTTCATGTAAACGTATACTGCAAAATAAATTTCATTTCATTTCATTTACTTTGTATTTCACACAATTTTTCTTACCATTCCCAGCTGTTCCATCATTTCGTTGGCTTTCTGTAGTAACAATGAAATCACAAATGGATGAACAATGGTTACAGTTGAGAGCAATTCTCTTCCATATTTAGAACATAGTTCTCTTGTGTTGCTGTCAATAAATCCAAGCTGCAAAAAGTTAAATTTATAGTTAATTCATGCATTTAGTAACAAAACATTTTTACTTACTTCCTAGGTTTTACATAAAACATCCTTTCATCCCTTCAGTTAGAAAATTAGCCCAAACTATTCAAAATAAAAAGGGGACAAGAACAATATTCTTTTTTTTATTTTGTCTTTCAAGATCTATCAATTCAAAACATAACATAAGCAGGATAAACACTTGCAAACTGTTTTCATTGACAACTACAAATTTTAATATTTTGTATCTTAAACATATCTTATGACCTCTCATTGAAATGACCCCAATGAGCTCATAGCTCATTCCAATGAGGTGTCATAAGATATGTTTAAGACGCAAAACATTGAAAAACAAAAATATTTGTAGAGATTTTTGTTAATACTGCTAACCAGATACAGCTGTTATGTTAGGTTGGGGGTATTGGACATGGTCACTGATGAGCTACCCATTTCTTTTAGAAGATAAATATAAAACACAAATAACTGATTAAAATATAAACAAAACGCAGTATGTAGAGCATGAATTATCACAAAAACACCAAAAGAATTGCGAGTCCAACCATACAGTATCACATAATCTAATAAAATACATGGGAAGCACAAATTAAGTTTCAGCAAATGGACTCCCCCCAGTTCAACTTAAAGGTCCATTAGCTGAAACTATGCTTGTGTTTTTTCCACATTTTTCTCTTGGCATTTGAAATTTATTGCCTAATTTAAAATTCTGAAGATTTTTAAGTAGTAATACATTGAGAAATAAAATAAATTATTTTACAAGAATGTATTTCCCCCAATAAAAAAAATTTCTAAGTCAGAAGTGTGAAAAAGGGCACTAACTCTGGAAAAAAGTGTCGAAGAAACTCACGCTATACAGGGATCATACCCCCATGATGCTCTATCACAACACCAAATATCATTCAAATCGCAGTAGCAGTGGCTGAGAAACAAGGAATGAAAGTGCAATGACACTGTAGCTCAACTTGTGTAAGATATGTACATGTATAGGATGTGACACAGCAATGACACACATCTAGGTAATGACCTGATAACAAAGGTACCATGTAAAGTATTGTAAAGGTCTGTACATAAATACTGACTGTAGCCTGTAACAAATGTACAGGTAAAGTACTGTAAAGGTGGGTGACAGTTAGATGCCTCTAGCCAGAGCCGTATTGAAATGTACACTTACTGTGTATAAGTTGCTCTGAAAAAATCAAAGTTTGTCTAATTGGCCACCGGTAGCCATCTTGAAATTTCGGACAGCACCCAAAAACACTTGTACTCGTCCCAAGGTGATAACAAAGGTATCCAAAAAGATTTGTGAAGATCGATTCATAAATACAGCCTCTAGCCCCAGCCATACTGACATGTGTACTTACTGTATATAAGTAGCACTGAATAAATCAAAGTTCATCTAATTTGCAGAATTTCTGCATGAGAAAAAAACCTGTGTTATATGTGATGTATCCCATGTTACTAAACATTCATTCAAAAATTTATTCAAATCAGAACCTTCATAAAGAAGCTCTGTACCAAAAACTGATTATACATAATTTGGGTACAAAATGGCTGCCGGCAGCCATCTTGAATTTTGGACCACACCCCAAAACACTCATTCTCGTCCCAAGATGATAACAAAGGTACTCAAGAAGTTTCGTGAAGATCGGTTCATAAATACGGCCTCTAGCCTGAGCTGTATAGAAGTTGTGTACAAAAAACTGATTGGACATAATTTCGGTACAAAATGGCCGTTGGCAGCCATCTTGAATTTTGGACCACACCCAGAAACAATCGTTCTCGTCCCAAGGTGATAACAAAGGTACCCAAGAAGTTTCGTGAAGATCGGTTCTTAAATACAGCCCCCAGCCCAAGCCGTATTGACATGTGTACTTACTGTGTGTAAATAGCACTGAAAAACTCAAAGTTCGTCTAATTTGCAGAATTTCTGCACGACAAAAAAACCTGTATTATATGTGATGTATTCCATGTTACTAAACATTCAGACAAAAATTTATTCAAATCAGAACTTCCACACAGAAGTTCTGTACAAAAAAAATGATTGCAATAAGGTACAAAATGGCTGCCGGTGGCCATCTTGAATTTCTGACTGCACCCAAAAACACTTGTTCTCATCCCACGGTGATAACAAAGGTACTCACGAAGTTTCGTAAAGATCGGTTCATAAATACAGCCTCTAGCCCGAGACGTATTGAATTTTTGACGGATGGACAGACAGACGACTGACGACAGGCCATGGCATAACCTCAAATTTGACTTACGTCAAAGTTGAGCTAAAAATGTTGGTACAGATGATATGGTCAAAGGAAATGGATGGATGGACAGATGGATGGAGGTCTCCACTAGATACCCCTTCAAGTCAGGGGCATAATAATTCATAGACGATGAATGACTTTCAAAATATATGGTAACAAGTCAAGTAAGGGAGCAATATTGTAAGATAAAGTGATTACCATCAAATAGGTTTCCCAGATTACGTATTGAAGACACAGCCTCGCCTCTGAGTCATACATTGATTCGTCCTAACAGACTCATTGACCTATACCCAGAGATGAGGTCTCAATTTCAAAACACCATCTCAGAAACCCACATGATGGTAATAACCTGCATGTACTCTTATACTGAACATCAATAAAGAGTTTCACATATGTCACATTTAAAAAAAAAAAGTCTCAATTTTTTTATTTTTTTCAACTTCTGTCACACAACAATGGGTAAAAATAGTAATGTTTTCAATAATCCTTACAAAAAATAGTGACATTGTAATATGAACATGAGGCTGTAATCAGGCTGGTAATGGATAGTTCAAGCTTAATTTGTGTTCGAGGATTGGTAAGCAAGTTCTACAACTTACAAGATTCTAATCAGATGAATAGTGTGGGTGCATGACCTCTGTAGTGGCAATTTCATGACCTCATTCTTCTTGAATACTTGGAAGGAATCTTCAACCTGCATGAAGTCTATCTCCCCGAATAGGGACAGATGTTTTACATTTCCACAAGATATAATGGTAGGCTGTGACAGCATCAAATAAACAATTTATTTTGTTAGAGAGGGTTCAGACATAAGAAATTTCTGGATTCTGACATGAGAGACCAGTGCACATATCCTCTCAATCATGACTCTGGTAATAGATCTCTACAAAATCACAAGTTTTTACACTATCCACATACATAAATGCCTCTAGAGACAGTTATAGCATATGCCAACAAAGTTGCATAACACTGAAATGAGAGATTACTGTTATATGGTAGCCTCACAAGTTCAGAAAATTTTGGAGTTGAATTAAATGATTTTATGGATATTTTGAGACTAAAATCAAGAACTTGCAAGGATTTTCAGAAATAAATGGAAAACAGGGTTTTAAATTTTGAGCTTCTTGATCAATCCCCAGCACACTTTGGCAATGTTTAACCATTGTTTTCAGAAACAATACTTTGCAGTGGTTGACTGGTAATGCAGTTATGAAGATCACTGAAAATTGTTCTGCTCTAATTGAAACTGGAAATTGTTTATTTGAACCTGAAATATGTATGATATGTTTTAGAGATAATGTAATAAGCCCTGAGGCCACCAGTCCAATTCTGTATGGAATCCAAATTATCCAATGCTGTCATTAAAGATTCTAAGAAAATCAAGTCTCGATTGAGAAACATTTTGTGTGTTGATACAAAGAAAAAGAATGTTTCTGGTATTTTCTAGATTCAATCAGAAGAAAAATTTCAGTCAGTTAGAAAAGTAAATTGTAGATTCGCTTTTCTGAACAACTGATATATTCCAGCCGATTGAGTGTAAAAAACGGTGATGGTCAATTTAAGGCCTATATTGGTTCCATGCCATAACAGCATCAGATTAAGCAATGTCAAGACTGGTTAGTCCTTGGATGGGTGACCGTCTGAGTGATCAATTCGGACTCCCAAGTTGTGTCCTTGGGCAAGGCACTTAACTCCGATTGTCCATATGGGGGCACAATGATGCCGTGTACTAAGGCGTACTGCACGTCGATGGTGCGCATGTCTTCAACCAATCTAACCCTGCCTGTGCTGCAGTGCAGAGTTATGATGTTGGGGTGCTGACAGCTGCTTGTTGTTGTCTGGTGGTTCTCTCCAGGTACTCCGTCTTCCTCCACCCATAAAACTGTCATGGTCACAATTAGCCATTGTGCATAAGTATGTGACCTTAAACACCAATAAATAAATAAATATAACAGCATCAGAATTGTTTCAGAGTTTGACAGTTGGCTTAGGAGTTTGATGACATACTATAAAATCTCTCTGTTGTTTGTTTGTTTGTTTGTTTGTTTGTTGGTGGTTAACGTCACATATTTATGCACCATGGCAAATCGTGACACAACATGGAGATGAAGTCAAGTTTAGTCAATCGTTGATCTACATGTTGCCCATTTTAGAGGACTTTCACCCCAAGCATTGGTGACTGAGTCCTATTTTACTAGTAAAGCGGAACTGATTTACCACAGTAAACAAGTGCTGCTTACTTCCCGGGGTTCCCACGGGGAATCTCTCTGTTGTTCCAACTTTTATATAACTGTTTAGTAATATGACTCTACTGACTATCCACAAGTGCACATTGCTAAAACAGTCATATAATTTATCTAATATACTTCTTGCACAAATACATAACTTACAAATGTGCATCTATAAATAAAATTTTAAAATTTCACAAACTTGGCGTGACTGACTGGATGTTTTGAGTATGCATTTTTATGCTTCACCGTAGAGTCAGTTTATTCTACAACACCAACAAGAAGTTCATGAATATGGTATTTATTTATTGGTGTTTAACGCCACATCAGCAGCAAAGGCTATATCGTGGTTAGAAGATGGAGGAAGTTAAAATATGCCATTGCCAAGAACAAAGGAAAATTAAAGTGTCAATGACACTGTAGCTCAACTTGTCAAGACATGTACATGCATAGTATGTGACACAGCAATGACAAACATCTAGGTAATGACCTGATAACAAAGGTACATATAAAGTATTGTAACGGTCTGTACATAAATACTGACAGTAGCCTGTAACAAGTGTATAGGTAAAGTATTGTAAAGTTGGGTGACAGTCAGATGCTAAACTAGAAAAGAAATCTTTGAGTCCCAGAGTGGGTCTGACTGAACCCCAAAATATTTGTTCTCATAGCACAGTGATAACAAAGGCACCCCAAAACACACTCATTCCTGTCCCAAGGTGAAAACAAAGGTACCCAAGAAGTTTCGTGAAGATCAGTTCATAAATACGAGCTGTTTTTAAGTTGTGACAAAAAACTGATTGGACCTAATTTCGGTACAAAATGGCCACTGGCAGCCATCTTGAATTTTGGATCGCACTCAGAAACACTCATTCTCGTCCCAAGGTGATAACAAAGGTACCCAAGAAGTTTCGTGAAGATTGGTTGATAAATACAGCCTCTTGCCCGAGCCGTATTGACATGTGCACTTACAGTGTATAAGTAGCACTAAATAAATCAAAATTCATCTAATTTGCATAATTTGTGCACGAGAAAAAAACCTGTAATATATGTGATGTAATCCATTTTACTAAACATTCATACAAAAACTTATTCAAATCAGAACTTTCATACAGAAGTTCTGTACAAAAGACTGATTGCACTAATTTTGGTACAAAATGGCTGCTGGTGGCCATCTTGAATTTCAGACCACACCCAAAAACACTCGCTCTCATCCCACGGTGATAACAAAGGTACCCAAGAAGTTTTGTAAAGATTGGTTCATAAATATGGCCTCTAGTCTGAGCTGTATAGAAGTTGTGTACAAAAAACTGATTAGACCTAATTTCGGTACAAAATGGCCACTGGCAGCCATCTTGAATTTTAGACCGCACCCAGAAACACTCGTTCTCGTCCCAAGGTGATAACAAAGGTACCCAAGACATTTCGTGAAGATCAGTTCATAAATACAGACTCTAGTCTGAGCCGTATTGACATGTGTACTTACTTTGTGTGTAAGTCGCACTGAAAAAATCAAAGTTCATCTAATTTGCATAATTTCTGCACGAGAAAAAAACCTGTATTATATGTGATGTATCCCATGGTACTAAACATTCACCCAAAAAATTATTCAAATCAGCGCTTTCATATGGAAGTTCTGTGCAAAAATCTGATTGCACCTAATTTTGTACAAAATGGCTGCCATCGGCCATCTTGAATTTCGGACCGGACCCCAAAACACTCGTTCTCGTCCCACGGTGATACCAAAGGTACCCAAGAAGTTTCGTAAAGATCGGTTCATAAATACGGCCTCTAGCCCGAGCCGTATTGGCATTTGCACTTACAGTGCTGAAAGTAACACCAAAAAACATCAAAATTAGTCTAATTTGCACAATTTACGCACGAGAAAAAAAAACTGTATTATATGTGATGTATCCCATGGTACTAAACATTCATACAAAAAAATATTCAAATCAGAGCTTTCATATGGAAGTTCTGTACAAAAAACAGATTTCTGCATCATCGGTACAAAATGGCGGCTGGCAGCCATTTTGAATTTTGGACCGCACCCAAAAACACTCGTTCTCGTCCCATGGTCATGACAAAGGTACCCAAGAAGTTTCGTAAAGATCGGTTCATAAATACGGCCTCTAGCCCGAGCCGTATCCAATTGTTGATGTAAGGACAGATGGACAGATGGACAGGCGGACGACAGGCCATGACAAAAGCTCAAATTTGGCTTCGCCAAAGTTGAGCTAAAAATGAAAAAATCTGATTTTTCAGAAAAATAATTTGTACTGTTGGCTTCAACTTGTGTTAGGTAAAGGATTAAAGATGCAGTACATAAAGTAATGTTGGGCAAGATGAGTCAATTTTCTTTTTTGCATGTAATAACTCCCAATCCTTCAAAATGCATTTTGGGAATAAGTGCCTAAGTGACACGTGTGTGTGTGTGGGGGGGGGGGGGGGGGGGGGGGGAGGGGAGGGGGGAGTTGTGGAACCTATATTAAAACCTGGCCTGTATTACCAGCTGGAAAATACACATATCAACTTTGGTTGAAAACAAATAATCCAAACTGGAGTAATCAGTTGGAAACCAATTGTTTGCAGACAGATGGACGGACGAAAGTCATGACTACAGCCCTGACTATAGTCAGGCTAAAAAATGCATTTTGTACCAAAGAAAAAATATTGCATGAATGGCCCTGGGTGAGGAGGAGGTGGGGTGGGGGTGAGGGGTGGGGGTGTGTTAGGAGAGTCCATTTTTTTTCCACATGTGGTCAGTCTAAATCCTTCAGAATGCATTTTGAGCAGAGAAAAAAAAAAAAACTAACTGGCAGCATGGGGGTGGGGGTGGTGTTTGTCTGGGTTTTTAACCACAAACTTTAACCAAAACTGTAAAACTGCATTTTTGATGAAAGAAACAAAAAGTGCCTAATTGGCCCCCTGGTGGGTGGGGTGGGGTGGGGTGGGGGTGGGAGGGGGGTGAGGGGGGGGGGGTGAGGGGGTATGTGAGTTTAAAAAAAAGGTTCCGCATGTAGTGACTGTAAATAGTTGAAAATGCATATTCGAGGAAAGAAAAAAAAATGCCTAATTTGGGGGGGGGGGGGGGGGGAGGATAATTTCTGTCTGGACTTTTAACCACAAATTTTAACAAAAAAAGCATTTTTGACAAAAGGAAAAAAATGGTTCTGCATGTAGTGACTGTAAATAGTTCAAAATGCATATTGGAGGAAATAAAAAAAAATAAAATGCCTAATTGGGGGGGGGGGGGGGGGGGGGGGGAGGGGGGGGGGGGTGCTTGTCTGGGTTTTTAACCAAAACTGTAAACAAGCATTTTTGACAAAAGGAGAAAAAAAAGTGCCTAACTGGCCTGGGGAGGGAGGGGGGGGGGGGGGGCATGGGGCAGGGGGTTTTACGTAAGTTTAAAAAAAGGTTCCGCATGTAGTGACTGTAAATAGTTCAAAATGCATATTGGAGAAAAGTAGAAAAAAAGCCTAATTGGGGGTGGGGGGGGGGAGGGTGGGGGTAGGGGGGTGGTGGTGTTTGTTTGGGTTTTTAACCACAAACTTGGAGTCACCCTACCAAGCTACAATGAAATCCCTTCATAATTATGGCCTGTGGAATATTCTAAAGGTTTTCGGGCTTTGGGCCTCTGTTGCCGTCACAGTTGCCCAAAAGGGGACGTTCTCATCTAGACATTATATGAAGTCAACCTATCACGTTACAATGAAATCCCTCCATAAATATGACCTGTAGACTGTGCTAAAGGTATTCGGGCTTTGGGCCCCTGTTGCCGTCACAGTTGCCCAAAAGGGGACGTTCTCATGTAGACATTATATGAAGTCAACCTACCAAGTTACAATGAAATCCCTCCATAAATATGAAGTGTAGACTGTGCCAAAGGTTTTCGGGCTTCGGGCTCGGGCAGCCATCATGGTTGAATGATCACAACCAAAAGAGGACATTCTCATCTGGGCATCATGTGGATTGATCCTATGAAGTTACAATGAAATCCCTTCATAAATATGACTGTAGACTGTGCTAAAGGTTTTCGGGTTTCGGGCACCTGTAGCCGTCAAAGTTGCCCAATCACGTCGAAAAGGGGACTTTCTCATGTTGACATTATATGAAGTCAACCTATCAAGTTACAATGAAATCCCTCCATAAATATGACCTGTAGACTGTGCTAAAGGTTTTCCGGTTTTGGGCTCGGGCAGTCGATAGATCACGCCCAAATGGGGAAATTCTCATGGAGACGTCATACAGAGTCATCGTATCAAGTTACAATGAAATGCATCCATATTAAACATGACCTGCAGACTGTGCTAAAAGTTTTTGGGTTTCGGGCTTGGGCAGCCATCACGGTTGACAGATCATGCCCAAACGGGGACGTTCTCATCTAGGCATTATACATAGGCATTCTATGAAGTTGCAATGAAATCCCTTCATAAATACGACCTGTAGACTGTGCTAATGGTTTTCGGGCTTTGGGCTCGGGCAGCCATACCGGTTGACCGATCACAACCAAAAGGGGATGTTCTCATGAAGACATGACCTAAAACCTGCATATGAAATTTCGTGATGATCAGACAAGAACTACGGGGTATAGCCTGTACTTGAAGGTTGAATAAAAAACTTTAACCACAAACTTTAACCAAAACTCCAAATGTAAACTAAACAGGAAAAGACAAAAAAAAAAAAAAAAAAAAAAAAAAACCCACTTGAACCTTCAGTAAAAAACTTTAACCACAAACTTTAACCAAAAACTCTAGATGTTAACAGACGGACAGATGGACGGACGGACGGACGGACGGACGGACGGACGGACAAAAGTCATTACTATACCCCTTACTGTAAACAGTCGGGCTAATAAACAGTCGGGCCAATAAAAACGATTTTTAAATTTAGTTAAAAGGTTGATTACTTTCAAAAATGAGAGAATTTTGTGCAAGCTTGTATGATAAAAATAGATCTCTTAGGTTCCGCTCTACAGTTTCGCACTATTGCACAGGGGTGAAATTCTAAACATTGGGCATATGTTGAAACTAAGGCCATGTAAAATAGAGATATGAAGCGCTCATCTTGTACAGAACACAATTTAAACAGAGTCCAAGAATGAGTCTACATTAAGCAAGCCATCTCCATAGGCTACACTGTCAATCCTTGAGTCCCTCAGGAGTGACAAAAATAATCTGGCCATCATGCCTTTTCTTCAGTTGATCATAAGTAAAATGTAGAGCTCCCCTATGAAGCCCCTTGATACAACCTATGTGGATTAATCTTAGTACCTCTAGAAGGTACTGAATACAAATTTTTTAATTCTTCAGCAAAATGGCCAATTCCGGCTCCCATAGAGAGCCCAAATATTAACCCAGGCTCTTGATTTGAACACAGTTAAATCTGACTTCCCTAGAGATGTTGTGTACCGAATATGAAAGCATTCTGACTGTTGGATCTGAAGAAGAGAAATTGCAAAGAAATTTCTCCGAATTGCACTAAGTTCAAATTTGGGCTACCATAGCGAACCCAAATCTTGACCTATGGATCCGATTTGAACAAACTTGAATCTGACCCCCCTAGAGATGTTGTATACCAAATGTGAAAGCATTCTGACAAGTGAATCTGAAGAAGAAGATTTTTGAAGAAATTCCCTCATATTGTACTAAGTTAAATTTGATGTTCCCATATGGAGCCCAAATATTAACCTAGGCACTCGAATTGAACAACCTGGAATCTGACCCCCCTAGAGATGTTGTATACCAAATATAAAAGTATTCCGACTGGTGGATCTGAAGAAGAAGATTTTTAAAGAAATTTTCTCATATTGCACTAAGTAAAAATTTGGGCTACCATAGTGAGCCCAAATATATACCTAGGGATCTGATTTGAACAAACTTGAATCTGACCCCCATAGAGATGTTGCATACCAAATATCAAAGCATTCTGACTGATGGATCTGAAGAAGAAGATTTTTTTAAATTACCCTCCATATTGAACAAAGATAAAATTTTGGCTTCCGTAGGAAGCCCAAATATTAACCTAGGGACTTGGTTTGAACAATCTAGAATCTGACCCTTATAACAATGATGTATACCAAATATTAAAAGATTCTGACTGGTGGTTCTGAAGAAGAAGATTTTTAAAGAATATTCCCCATATTACCCTATGTTAAAACTTCGGGCTCCTGTAGAGAGCCCAAATATGAACCAATGAGCTTTATTTCAACAAACTTTTATCTGACCCCCCTATGAATGCTGTATACCAAATATCAAAAGATTCTGATGATTGGTTCTGGAGAAAAGATTTTTAAAAATTTTTGCAAATATGCTGACTCAGCATTTTTTCGATGCCCATTACAGAACACCCTAACATAACCGATGGCATTTTTTTTTTACCATTCAATTCTACTGGTCATAAGGATACTTCATACCAAATAAAAGCTCTCTGTTCCGTGGGGTTTGGGAAATATGGGCGTTTGAAAATATTTCTATTTTTAGCTCCCAGGGTTCCCATGGGGATGCGGGAATTTTTTTTTTTGCATGGGTCAAGTACTTATGACCCAATAATACCACAAACCAAATTTGGTTCATACCGGACCATCGGTTCAGAAAATAGAAATTTTGGGCGGGGCCAAAAATCTTACCCCTCCTATTACAAAGCCAAATATTACTTCACGAACTTCGTTTGAACAAACTTGATTCTACACCTCATATGGAAGCTCCATAGCAAATATCAAGTCATTGTACACACTGGTTCTTGAGAAGAAGATTTTAAAAATATTTGGGTGCATTTTCCCCCACTCCCTCCCTATGGGGCTGGGCATGCTGAGTTGAACAAAAATGAAATGCCCCTTTGGGACCATCACTCACACAAACTTTCACTTGAATTGGCCCAGTGGCTTTGGAGGAGAAGACCAAAACATGGTGTTGACGGACGACGGACGGGAAGTGATGAGATTAGCTCAGCTTGACTTTGTCAAGATGAGCTAAAAATGCGAAGGAAACATATAAATTTTTTTTTGCATTTTAGAAACAGGGGATGCTCTTCTCCAGGGGTGGGTAGGTGGGGTTTGTGGAAAAATTCTGCTTTTGAGGCTGCTAGGTGGCTGAAAATGACTGGTTTCAGCATTTTTTCATGTAATTTTTCATGCTGAAGTCTTGCCTTTGACAATAAATTATTCCACCCACATTCAGATTGTTTATTTCTACTTAATCAGATAGTGTTATACGTTTTTTGTGGATTTGGGAAATGTAATACATGTTATGGGTTAGATAACTAAGTTACAGAATTTTTGCACTCGAAGAGAGTGGATGGCATGTCATATTTGGAAATGCCTGGAAAACTGTGGAGCGTAACCTTAAAGAGCATTCTACCGTTGGTGTCAATTCTTGAATCAGGAAGTTCCTTATTTGTCTTTGAGTTATAAATACACCATTTTTCAAAAAAACTTTTCATTATTTCTGGTTTGTGTGCAATTGTTAGTGGTAGTTAACATTCATCAAGTGATATCTCAGCACAACTGGTTGGAAATAAGTGAAAATTTGGAGAAATTTATTGATGTAGCCTAATTTTGCACTTGTTTTGAATTTTCGTCAAGATTTCGAAAACATTAAGGTAGAGCACTGCCTTTCCTAATCACTGAGCCTTGTATTCATGGCAAATATATGCAGTTATGGACAACATGGTTGTTATTGATGACCAGAAATTTGCAGTCATGGTGTCTACTTTTTCATTTTGGTCACAGGTGTCATGTCTGTGTGTCATCCATCTGTCAGGCTGTTTACGCTTTCATATCTAGAGAGCAACACCTCCCCCCCCCCCCCCCTCCGCAGCTATGGTTATTATTGCTTATTGTTTTACATTTTGATTGTATTTAACAGTGCTATTGGCAGACCTGGTTAGTCAATGTGGCTGGTGGTATAACAAAAATCCTCTCTGAAGTGGCTTAGAGAAATCTGAGGGTTGAGGTGGTGTGATGTGGTTGTGAAAATCAGGCAAAAACTGGCTGCAAAAGCTATTCGGCAATCAGAAAGGCCATGCTGTATCTTTTTACTGGTTGAAAATAGAGACTTGTGGTTTTTGTTCATTCAACTCAGGATAAACTCCTGATTCTTTTGCCTGAGTGAAATCCAAGGGGAGATCACTCTTGTTTTCTCTTTAAGGTTCTACAGTTTCGCACTATTGCACAGGGGTGAAATTCTAAACATAGGGCATATGTTGAAAATAAGGCCATGTAAAATAGAGATATATTTTTAGTATCAGATATATGATTACATTAGGCTTTTTGTTGGACAAGAGAATTTGAAGTTTTGGTCCCAAAGTTGGAGTGTGATACATAGGGGTAAATTACCAGATGAATTATGGGAAACAGTGGCTTCGAAAAATTGGCTATTTTTTAAAATGTAATTTTTACACGGGTTTGTTACCAGACAGGTAACTAAATGAAAGTGTCAATGACACTGTAGCTTAACCTGTGTGTTGTATTTGATGAAAAGGATAATATTCAATGTTTATGAAAGGATTATGAAATAAGACAAGAATTGTGATAATTGGGAATATGTTCATTTCTGGTCCCTGTATGCTATGTTTTTGATAAAAATAATATGAGGTGTACACTGTACTAAAGAGCTGAGGGGTGGGTTAACATGACTTCACAGTTAATGTATGTGGCCCTCACAGTTAACATATATTAACGAAAATTACCAAGTTACAGTGAAATTATTCCAAAACGAGTCATCCTATCAAGTTACATTGAAATCCCTTCATAAATATGGCCTGTAGACTGTGCTAAAGGTTTTCGGTCTTCAAGCCCCTGTAACCGTCAGTTTCCCAATTGCGTCCGAAGGGGACGTTCTCATCTAGACATTATATGAAGTCAGCCTACCAAGTTACAATGAAATCCCTTCATAAATATGACCTGTAGACTGTGCTAAAGGTTTTTCGGCCTTGGGCTCGGGCAGCCATCATGGTTGAATGCTCGCAACCAAAAGGGGACATTCTCATCTGGGCATCATCTGGAGTGATCCTACAAAGTTACAATGAAATCCCTTCATAAATATGACCTGTAGACTATGCTCAAGGTTTTTGGGCTTCGGGCCCCTGAAGCCATCACAGTTGACCAATCACAACCAAAAGGGGATGTCATCATCTAGGCATTATATGGAGTCAAACTAACAGGTTACAATAAAATCCTTCCATAAATATGACCTATAGACTATGCTAAAGGTTTTGGGGTCTTGGGCTTGGGCAGTCATCAAGGCTGAATGATCGCGACCAAAAGGGGACATTCTCATCTAGACATTATTTGGAGTCATCCTACCAAGCTACAATGAAATCCCTTCATAATTATGACCGTAGACTGTTCTAAAGGTTTTTCGGGCTTTGAGCACCTGTAGTCGTCACAGTTGCCCAATCATGTCCAAAAGGGGACGTTTTCATCTAGACATTATATGAAGTCAACCTACCAAGTTACAATGAAATCCTTTCATAAATATGACCTGTAAACTGTGCTAAAGGTATTCGGGCTTCGGGCTCGGGCAGCCATAGTGGTTGAATGATCGCAACCAAAAGGGGACATTCCCATCTCGGCATCATCTGGAATGATCCAACAAAGTTACAATGAAATCCCTTCATAAATATGACCTGTAGACGGAGCTCAAGATTTTTGGGCTTCGGGCACCTGTAGCCATCACAGGTGGCCAATCACGACCAAAAGGGGATGTCATCATCTAGGCATTCTATGGAGTCAACCTAACAGGTTACAATGAAATCCTTCCATAAATATGACCTATAGACTATGCTAAAGGTCTTTGGGCTCGGGCAGAAATAAAGGCTGAATGATCACGACCAAAAGGGGACGTTCTCATCTAGACTTTATTTGGAGTCATCCTACCAAGCTACAACTAAATCCCTTCATAATTATGACCTGTAGAATGTTCTAAAGGTTTTCGGGCTTCGGGCCCCTGTAGCCGTCACAGTGCCCAATCGTGTCCAAAAGAGGACGTTCTCATCTAGACATTATATGAAGTCAACCTACCAAGGTACAATGAAATCCCTTCATAAATATGACCTGTAGACTGTGCTAAAGGTTTTCGGGCTTACGACTCAGGAAGCCCTCCTGGTTGAATGATCGCAAGCAAAGGGGACAATCTCATCTGGGCATCATCTGGAGTGATCCTACGAAGTTACAATGAAATCCCTTCATAAATATGACCTGTAGACTGTGCTCAAGGTTTTCGGGCATCGGGCACCTGTAGCCATCACAGTTGACCAATCGTGACCAAAAGGGGATGTCATCATCTAGGCATTATATGGAGTCAACTTAACAGGTTACAATGAAATCCTTCCATAAATATGACCTTTTGCCTATGCTAAAGGTTTTTGGGCTCGGGCACCCATCAAGGCTGAACGATCACGATCAAAATGGGACGTTCTCATCTAGACATTATTTGGAGTCATCCTACCAAGTTACAATGAAATCCCTTCATAAATATGACCTGTAGACTGTGCTAAAGGTTTTCGGGCTTCGGGCCCCTGTAGCCGTCACAGTTGCCCAATCACGTCCAAAAGGGGACCTTCTCATCCAGACAATATATGAAGTCAACCCACCAAGTTACAATGAAATTCCTCAATAAATATGACCTGTAGACTGTACTAAAGGTTTTCCGGTTTTGGGCTCGGGCAGTCGTCACGGTTGGCAGATCATGCCTAAATGGGGAAATTCTCATCTAGACATCATAAGGAGTCATCCTACCAAGTTACAATGAAATCCCACCATATTAAACATGACCTGCAGACTGTGCTAAAAGTTTTTGGATTTCGGGCTTGGGCAGCCATCACGGTTGACAGATCATGCCCAAACGGGGATGTTCTCATCTAGGCATTATACATAGGCATTCTATGAAGTTGCAATGAAATCCTCTCATAAATACGACCTGTAGACTGTGCTAATGGTTTTCGGGTTTTGGGCTCGGGCAGCCATACCGGTTGACGGATCATGCCCAAAAGGGGGCGTTCTCATCTAGACATTATACAGAGGCATCCTACCAAGTTACAATGAAATCCCTTCATAAATAAGACCTGTAGATTGTGCTAATGGTTTTCGGGTTTTGGGCTCGGGCAGCCATACCGGTTGCCCAATCGCAACCAAAAGGGGACGTTCTCATCTAGACATGACCCCAAACCTGCATATGAAATTTCGTGACGATCAGACAAGAACTGCGGGGTGTAGCCCGTGCTAAAGGAAAATGTGAACAGACTCACAGACTAACAGACTTCCGCACACGTGATGGCAATAGCTTATCTTGACTATGTCAAGTTAAGCTAAAATTGAGGGGGAAACATATACATTTTTTTTTGCATTTTAGAAACAGGGGATGCTCTACTCCAGGGGTGGTTAGGTGGGGTTGGTGGGAAAATTCTGCTTTTGAGGCTGCTAGGTGGCTGAAAATGACTGGTTTCAGCATTTTTTCATGCAATTTTTCATGTTGAAGTCTTGCCTTTGACAATAAATTATTCCACCCACATTCAAATTGTTTATTCCTACTTAATCAGATAGTGTTATACGTTTTTTGTGGAATTGGGAAATGTAATACATGTTATGGGCTAGATAACTAAGCTACAGAATATTTTCATTTGAAGAGAGTGTATGGCATTTCATATTTAGAAATGCCTGAAAAACTGTGGGGCAGAACCTTAGAGATCCTACAGTGAAATACTGGTCTCTAAATTATCAAAATCAGTGCAATCTAAAACAATGTGCTCCACTGACTGCACTTGCTGGTAAGGAACACACTCTGGTTACATATTACCCTCTAACAAAAAGGAATGTGTAAGTAGTGTTTGACCAATATGACATCGCGTCAAAACTGCAAGATCCTTTCTACAAAGGCATGAGTATGGTAACATGTCAGACATTCAGAACTATTTGAAATTTCTATGCCTACTTTGATCAAGAAGAACTGATATCAATTCCACCTTGTTTGACAGAACTCAATGAGTTATTTCTGCATGGAGAATTATTTTCTACGGGGAAATTGTAAATTCGCAGCAAAGGGAAGAGAATTAGAAAATCTGATCAATTTCATTCAACTATTATGATCAATGTTAGTAAGTTTACTGTGGTTTAACGACAATTTCAAAAGCCACTCTTTGTGTTGGGACAGTTTTGCAGGTGGAGGAAGCGAGAGTATCTGGAAAGAAACACCAAGCAGTGGCTAGTAACTGTCAAGACTCCCCAACTTACTAATTCTGCAAAGCAGGGTTAGCAGTGGTCGAAGGCAAGGGTACCATCTGTGCTCCAATATGGGCAATCAGGATGAAGTGTCCAATGGGTATTAAGCTAACCTCAGAATAAAATTTATCAAAAAAGTTAAAAAATTTATAGTAATTTATATATTTTTTATACTTACCAATGACCCAGACTTAGCTGGTGCTAACTCTTTAAATTCAGGACCAAACACAAATTTTGCCCCCAATCACCCAAATTTGCATCAAAATCCAAAAAATACATGTCCTATGTGGTCCTCCATACTTTTGTCCACTGCGCATGCACAGTGTCAATTAAGTACCGAAAATGGCGCCAAATCTTCATTCTTACAACCAGTGCCTGGTAAGTTTTATGTAATCACCGGGGAGGTATGAGTTCCCTAATTCATGGGAGGGCCATACCCGACTGGGTCATTGGTAAGTATAAAAAATATATAAATTACTATAAATTTTTTAACATTTTTATACTCTACCAATGACCCAGACTAAGCTGAATAGAAAAAAGGCTGGAGGGCCTAGGACATAAAGGAAAATCCAATAGGCTCAATTACATGTAAATAGAATTATCCCCTCAAGGAGAAAAGGAGAAACAGGATTTACATGTATCTTTCTTGTTTATGCAAAATAAGAAAGACACAATACCATTCCGTAATTGAGCACAATAACATCAATGATCTCTATTAACATCCAGTATAACCCATTATACTAATTCTTTAAAGGAAAGCCAATAAATAAAGATAGTCCAGAGAATTAGACTCTTTATACTCATTTAAAAGTGTCTGAGGATTGTATATTAAAGCTCGTATGACACATGACATATACAAATGCTTCACACCGAGCTCCACTTTAAAAATATTACATAAATGAGATAGACATTAGCTTTACACTTTAAAACCATCCCAGCACCGACTTGGAATTACTGACTCCAAAGGAGGTATTCCTTTGCTTCTCACTATAAAGCAGGTGATATAAGGGAACACCCCCCCCCCCCCCTTCCCCTTGCTCTGGGTCAATCACCCCAGAAAGAAGAAGGCAGCAGGACAGAGTCACTGCTGGAACAGAAAGCCTGCATAACTATAGTTGCAACTGTTTAGTGGACGACATTCTGAGCAACAGATAATTGACCTAAACAATGCAGGTCGTCAGAAATACTCAATATTTCTAAGGTAAAAATTTGTGAACGCAGAAGGCTGAGACCAGTATGCAGTATTCATCAAATCGGTAATAGCAATACTATTAGCATAAGCCCACGATGTAGATAACGCACTCACTTCATGCGCCGAAATCTTAAGCACAGACTGCTGAGTAGAAGATAATTTTTCATAAGCAGTACGAATAGTTAATTGAATCCACCTTGAAATAGAATGGACCATAATATCCCTTCTATTAGGCAGCAGAGACAGAAAAAAACGTTTACGTCCCTTTCTGATAAACTCAGATCTACGTTTGTAAATACGCATAGCTCTAACTGGACATAGCAAAGGCCTATGACCGTCTGAGGACGGAAGAGCCTTAATAACAATGGTTCAGGGTACTTATTAGGAGCCCGATTCTTAGCCAAAAATCCAACATTAGTAGTCAAAGTAATAGTATTACCAACACTACGATAGTGAGAATCATCAACAGATAGTGCATGAAGCTCACTAACTCTTCTAGTAGAAGAGAAGGCTAAGAGAAAAGCTGTCTTATAAGATAAGTATTTGAAGTCCACTGTGTCAAGGGGTTCAAATGGCGCTTCTTTTAGCTTCAGAAGAACCCAAGCTAAATTCCACTTAGGAATTAACCTAAGGGTTCTAGGTCTATTTATCGAAAAGTTTTTAACAAACTTAGATAAAGAGACATTAGATCCAATTTGTAAGCTATCATGATGAGCATAAGTATCCGAAAGCATAGAACTAATATGACAATACGTGACACGTAATGGTGCACACCCAATATTGTTAATTTCGGTAAATATTGCAGGCCCCAAGCAAGATTTTTCAGGAAAGAGATGGTATATATCGCAGAAATAGCAGTGGTTATGTGAAATATAACAATTTGCCAAAACGTGTTGTACAGCGACATGCAATAAACACAGAACCACACATGTATGTTCATATGTTAATGTGCGACAAATATGGCAATCGAGAAATTTTGAAAGATTGCGGAAGGATCAAACTTCAGACAAGCTATAGTAAAACAAACCTTCATTTTTTAAAGTGACAAAAGATCATAATTCAATGGCAAATAGGTTCATTAGGGTTTAACAACACTTTCAAAAACCAAGGCTATATTATAAGCGGGATTGTACGTCAATTTCAATAATTAAGGTTATTATATCACGTTGTTAGTTCCCAAGATCCTTCCCACCCTTCAATACCTAGACAAGCAAAATAGTCTACGTGGAGTCACTCGTTCAGGCAATTATTCTATGGCTCATTTGTTCGATGGGATTCTGGTCGCTCGAGCAATCTGAGATGCTTAGCAAGCCTGTACTAGTGCTAGTAATGGTACAAGGCTGCAAGAGTGGAAGAAGCCTACAGGATTTGGTGACTTTCTGTAAAAGCTAATCATAGGACAGACGATGGCAATATTGGGAACATCAGTAATAGTGGTGTTGGAGATATGAAGATCATGGGGAGGCCTAGAACTGGGCAGATGCTGGGAGCTAAATTAACATCAGGTATATATAGTACTACATCATCATGTCATAGGTATCCTCCTATACCCCGATGAGCATTAAGAGTCGTAAAAGAAATCGCTCTTTCGATACTCATCTGCTCAATGGGATTTAAGTTGTTCGAGTAGTGACTTTTTCAGTAACTGCTCAAAAGCTTATTTGCTCGATAATATTCGAGTCGTTCGAATAATACCTATCCCTGCTTGACTGTACTTTGGGTTTGAGGATCATAGAGGACTTCGTTATACACAGGGAAGGCAAAAACAGAGACGGCCAAGACAAAATAGACTGTTGGGATAGGCAGAAATGGGACCAGTAAAAGGCAAAACAGGCCAGGAAATAGAAGGATAAACCACAGAATATATCGGGATAGATAAAATACCGAGACTATGGTGCACATCCGAAACAATAAAGTTACTCTTATACAAAGGAATGCATCTATTGTTTGGCAAAAATAAGAATTCTAGGGGAAAACAGATAGAAACCGAATGTTTAGTGGGAAATCTGCACTAGTAAAAGAACTGTTGGATTTATTTGGGTAATTTTACAAAGTATTCAAACAAATACAATTACTCATATCAGGAAACGCACCTTAAAGCACTGCATGCTACTCCATTAAGGCCAAAATTGAGGAATCCGTGCCAAATAAAGTTGTTTTGATGGTTTAGAAAGATTGTCTGGATGTTTGTGGTAATTCGATGTACTCTAGTTCACTTGAATTTATCCACATGAGACCTCTCATCATTCATTCAGCACTACGTGCTACTATTATAAGCCCTAGGTGGGGGTTTGCTAAATCCGTCTCGGTAATTTTGGATTATTAAGAGGGATTGTCGGGCTGTTTGCTGTAATTAAATTTACTCCTATTCAATCGAACACACCCTCCGAACACACCTCTTTCCTATTAGGTTTTGGGTCGCATAGCAACCATGTTCTACCATAGAAACCAAGATGGCGGCCTCAGATATACAAAATGGACAACGTACACTCGTCTCACCTCAACAAAACAAGATGGCGCTCATGCAGGCTACCATGACAATCAAAAATGAAGTAACTGGGCCATGTGCCTATGACGTCACATGAGATCCGGCCAATGTGGGTCGATCGGGTACATGATCTACTACTAACATCAAGCCAAGAGATCCACGGTTCGATCCCTAGCAGGGGTAACTGCGTTGTGTCATTGGGCAAGGCACTTAATCACGATAGCTTGAGTGAGTGTACGGTGGCGCAGCCATGGGGGCATTCTGGGGGCACATCCCCCCCCCCCCCCCAAAACAAAAAAAAATTCAGATAGGATCACCGATCCAATGTCAAGTTGTGACAGCACAAAAGTGGGTTTAATCATGATCAACTTATCATCCGGAAACCAATTGTTTACAACTTACTACGTGAAGGGTCACTCTGACCTTGACCTACTGATTCCAAAATAAATAGGGCTCTTTCTAGCAATAATGCCAACCTACCTATGAAGTTTCATGAACGTGGGTGGAACCATTGTCATATTATTATCTGGAAACCAATTGTTTACGATTTATTATGTTCAAGGTCACTGTAACCTTGACCTTTGATCTAGCAAGTCCAAGATAAATAGGTGTCTTCCACTCACCTAGGCCAACCTACCTATGAAGTTTCATGAATGTGGTTTCAACCATAGTCAAGTTAGCAGCCGGGAACCAATTGTTTACGATTTACTATGTTGAAGGTCACTGTGACCTTGACCTTTCACCTAGCAACTCCAAAATAAATAGGGTTCTTCATCTCACTGATGCCATCCTACCTATGAAGTTTCATGAAAGTGGGTCGAACCATTATCAAATTATCATCTGGAAACCAATTGTTTTGATTTACTATGTTCAGGGCCACTGTGACCTTGACCTTTGACCTAGTGAGTCCAAAATAATAGGGTCTTTCCTCTCATGAAAGCCAACCATTACCTACGTTTCAAGGAACAATGTCTTGGTCGAGTTTGAAAACTTCCTCAGTCCGATGTACGGCTGAAGAATTATTGGGCTGACTGTCATTTTTTGCAAATTTTGTGCTTGATACTAATGATACTATTGATAGCGCCATAACTTGAACAACGTTTAACCGATTTGATTCTTTTTTTATTGTATGGGTTTCCAGGATAATTGTCTCGATCAAGTTCAAAAATGTTTGGTCGGATATATGACCGCAGAATTATTGAGTTGACGTAGTCATTTTGTTCAAATTAGTTATTTTGAAAAAGGTCCTCTGGTGCTTTTTGGTTCATAGTTACCCACCGTTGTGTTAGCCACGAAAACACGACCTCGCATCGGCGATGCGGATCATTTCTCTATAAATAGAGTTGTTGAGTTGACGTCCATTTTGTGATTGATCATAATTCAATGATTCACATAGATTATTATTGTCCTCACACAAGGTGAAGGGGAAATAAATTTGAAAAAAGAGTTTCAATGTGGCCTAATTATTGATGTCTTTCACACGTCCACATATCCTTAACCCTTTACCCAACGAATCGCCCGCATCCGCCCGCGTAATATGCTAATTCAGCAGTTGAAAACATATTATTTTTCAAAAAATTTCAACAAAACCATGTCATGTGACCCCTCGTTGGAACGAGCTCGTCGAACTCGTTCCAACGAGGGGTCACATGATATGGTTTTGTTGAAATTTTTTGAAAAAATGATATTTAAAATAATAAATTTTGATATCGTCTGTGTTGGGTAAAGGGTTAAATAAACTGATTTTGCGTCCATTGCTCCAATAGATTAGAGAAATTGTGTCCAACTCCCCCTCCCCACCCCACGAAACAAACGTGAACGTCAATTTTGTTTCTAAAATTGGGGTTGCAGCTATATTATTCAGCAATACAGACATTGCCATTTTAACTACCATTTATCCTAACAACTGATGTCAAATTTTCTTCCACATACTGATGTGGTAAAAAATAGCCCTCAATGAATGTGACAACCCTCCACCCCCCTACCCCTTTTCATAAAAAAACTATGGTGTAACTCATAAATTAATTGATGTTGACACAAAACAAACATCTTGCAAAAAAAACTATCACAAATGGGAAATTTATACTGATGTGGTAACATTTTTAAAAAAATAGCCCTCAATAAATGTGCCCCCCTCCCCCCCCCCCCCCCCCCCCCCCCCCCCAGTATACCCCTCTTCATCAAAAAACGTGATATAATTCATGTGTCTGTATCTGCGAAAGTTGGCTTCAATCCAGCAAAAATTTTTCAGTAAGTGGGTCCAGCACTATTATACGGGAGTCTATTAGCTTCACGTCGTTCTTAGTTAATAAATTGTAGCTACAATTTAATAAATTTTACCTAAAATTTAGCTAAATTGTAGTTACAATTTAATAAATTGTAGTTACAATTTAGCTAAATTGTAGTTACAATTTAATAAATTGTAGTTACAATTTAGCTAAATTGTACTTACAATTTAATAAATTGTAACTACAATTTAGCTAAATTGTAGTTACAATTTAATAAATTGTAGTTACAATTTAGCTAAATTGTACTTACAATTTAATAAATTGTAACTACAATTTAGCGTCTGTACTTTTATTGGTCAAGCTAAATTGTAGCTGCAATTTAACTAGCCAATTGGGTTCGTTGTTTTGTTTTCGCTGAAAATGGCCTGAATAATCTCTTTCTTTGAGATGTTTCACACATTCCGCCGGTTGAGTCAGTAACGGCAACAAAATCTAACAACAGAAATGGGAAAATAAAATCATCATCATTTTATTATAAATATAATTATTTTTATTTTGGTTATCATTGGGCATAAATTGAGTATTATTGGGTAACATTGGCAACTTGGGTGTCTTTGTAAATAATTAATGTCGACACAAAACAAACAACTTGTGACATTAAATATCCTACTTGTGATCGTTTTTAAATCACATTCAGGCTTCTGAAGACCTTTCACATCATGTGTTTGGTGAATCATTTGCAATTTTTTGTAAAAAAAAAAAGAAACAAGAGGCATAACGGGGCCTGAAGTGCTCATCTTGAACAGAACACAATTTAAACAGAGTCCAAGAATGAGTCTACATTAAGCAAGCCATCTCCATAGGCTACACTGTCAATCCTTGAGTACCTCAGGAGTGACAAAAATAATCTGGCCATCATGCCTTTTCTTCGGTTGATCATAAAGTAAAATGTAGAGCTCCCCTATGAAGCCCCTTGATACAAGCCATGTGGATTAATCTTAGTTACACACCTCTAGAGGCTACCGAATACAAAATTTTTAATTCTTCAGCAAAATGGCCAATTTCGGCTCCCATAGAGAGCCCAAATATTAACCCAGGCTCTTGATTTGAACACAGTTGAATCTGACTTCCCTAGATATGTTGTGTACCGAATATGAAAGCATTCTGACTGTTGGATCTGAAGAAGATAAATTGAAAAAAAATTTCTTCGAATTGCACTAAGTTCAAATTTGGGCTACCATAGGTCCATAGCGAGCCCAAATATTAACCTATGGATCCGATTTGAACAAACTTGAGTCTGACCCCCATAGAGATGTTGTATACCAAATGTGAAAGCATTCTGACGAGTGGATCTGAAGAAGAAGATTTTTGAAGAAATTCCCTCATATTGTACTAAGTTAAATTTGATGTTCCCATATGGAGCCCAAATATTAACCTAGGCACCCGAATTGAACAACCTGGAATATGAACCCCCCCCCCCCCCCCTCCCTCCCCCTAAAGATGTTGTATACCAAATATAAAAGCATTCCGACAGGTGGATCTGAAGAAGAAGATTTTTAAAGAAATTTACTTATATTGCACCAAGTAAAAATTTGGGCTACCATAGTGAGGCCAAATATATACCTAGGGATCTGATTTGAACAAACTGGAATCTGATCCCCTTAGAGATGCTGCATACCAAATATCAAAGCATTCTGACTGGTGGATCTGAAGAAGATGATTTTTTTAAATTACCCTCCATATTGAACAAAGATAAAATTTGGGCTTCCATAGGAAGCCCAAATATTAACCTAGGGACTTGGTTTGGACAATCTTGAATCTGACCCTCATAACAATGATGTATATCAAACATTAAAAGATTCTGACTGGTGGTTCTGAAAAAGAAGAATTTTAAAGAATGTTCCCCATATTACCCTATGTTAAAACTTCAGGCTCATGTAGAGAGCCCAAATATGAACCAATGAGCTTTATTTCAACAAACTTTTATTTGACCCCCCTATGAATGCTATGTACCAAATATCAAAAGATTCTGGTGATTGGTTCTGGAGAAAAGATTTTTTTTACTTTCTGCAAATATGCTGACTCAGCATTTTTTCGATGCCCATTTCAGAGCACCCAAACATAACCGATGCCCGATGGCAATTGTTTTTTACCATTCAATTCTACTGGTCCTAAGGATACTTCATACCAAATAACAGCTCTCTGTTCCGTGTGGTTTGGGAAATATGGGCGTTTGAAAATATTTCTATTTTTAGCTCCCAGGGTTCCCATGGGGATGCAGGATTTTTTTTTTTTTTGCTTGGGTCAAGTACTTATGACCCAATAATACCACAAACCAAATTTGGTTCATACCAGACCATCGGTTCAGAAAATAGAAATTTTGGGCAGGGCCAAAAATCTTACCTCTCCTATTACAAAGCCAAATATTACTTCACGAACTTCGTTTGAACAAACTTGATTCTACACCTCATATGGTTCCATAGCAAATATCAAGTCATTGTACACACTGGTTCTTGAGAAGTAGACTTTTAAAATATTTTGGAGCATTTTCCCCCACTCCCTCCCTATGGGGCTGGGCATGCTGAGTTGAACAAAAATGAAATGCCCCTTTGGGACCATCAGTCACACAAACTTTCACTTGAATTGGCCCAGTGGCTTTGGAGGAGAAGACCAAAACATGGTGTTGACGGACGATGGACAGAGAGCGATGAGATTAGCTCAGCTTGACTTTGTCAAGATGAGCTAAAAAAGCCAATTTTCACAGTTAAGGCACCTAGAGTCATTGGTATGGTACTGACAAAAACACAAAACACTGCTTTTTTCAACAGTATGACCAGTACTGCTCATGTGGTATCTCTTAGCACTGTTAAAATGCCCAAAAGCATATATATTGATTCTGTGGTGCTGTGCTTGAGCAGCAAGTATCCATTAGGGCACTTTCACAACCTTGGATTTAATCCCCACAAACACCCATTCTGATAAAAAGAGTGAAATTGTGGAAAATATGTCTCCAAGGAGGATGAATGAGATATTTGCTTAAAAAAATTGGGTTTTTTTAGTGTTTACTATATTTGTGTGTGAATTGGGGGGTGGGGTGTGGGGTGGGGTAGAGTGTGAAAAATAGTCAGCTGCCAGTTATTGAAAATGTACAACCAGGCAAATGAAAACCAAAGAAACGCTTTGTCTGATGGACAGACAGACAGACAGACATGCAGCCACACTAATTGAAAGTCTACACAGAAATAAAAACTGACATACAATGGAAAATTTTGTAAGAAGAGCCAGGACAAGATTGTCAAACGGAAAAAAAACCCTCAATGGACCCTGAGTGCTGCAGTACCAAAGCAAATCATAGGAAACTGAGAGTGTATGAGATTTTCTTTAGTTTCCAAAAACATACTGTACAGCTTTTCCAATTGTTTCTCATTTCTCATCAACTGAGGCTTCATTATGGGTGGGTGGGTGGGTGGGTGGGTGACTTGATTCAAGGAGAGAACAATATTTCACAGTTGTTACTGTAGTTTTGTGCTGTAACATGGGAACCGTGACAACAAAGCCCGATCTAAACAAAATTTGATTGCATCTCTTTAATTTTGGGATTCAAATATCTTTGTCAAGTATAACCCTTCAGAGAACTTTTTCCGACCCCAAAACAGAGGGTCGTGCATCAAATAAGAGGGAAAATTTAGTACTAGACTACTTTATTAGTACTAGACTACTTTATTGGTAGCTGTGCACAAATGCCATTCACTCACATTTGCAACTTTATTGTGTTTATTTTTTCCACTGTACCCCACCCCCAAATTTGTGTTCCAAAATACTCTTTCAATGAAGAAATTATTTTCTAACACTTTTTAACCCTTTACCAAATATAACGGTCAAAAGCTGCTGGTGCTATTCACAAGTATTGCCATTCCATGTTCATTATTTTCTCGTTTTTTTGTGTCAAAAACATAGCTCATGACCCCTCATTGGAATGAGGTCATTCCAATGGTGCAAAAAGTCATGTTTTTGACACAAAAAATTAGTAAGTCAATAAGTTTGTGGGCAAAGTTAATCAGCTTTTCATGTTAAGTAAAGGGTTAACAGCATAATTCAGACAAACATCTAAATACCAGTAAATAAAAGTGCAATATGGGTTTTCTGGATGTGGGTTCGAATGGTGATTTGGAAGGGGGTTGGAAGATTGGACCCCCCCCCCCCCCTGTCCCTAGTACTATGATGGGGAACCATGGTTTAATTACATTTGTTAATACATGTGTACATGTAGGGTAAAATAGGTTGTTATTTGGCATTTGTTGGAGGCTGTAGTGTGCCACTGGAGGCTACACTTGCTCAAGATGTGAATTTGCTTGCAATATATAGCCCTTATTGCTGACGATGACAAAAACATACTTTTCAAAACAATAAAAAAGTATTGTAAGGTGTGTGGTACCCCAATGAATTTTTAAATGTGAAATAATCTCTCAAAATAATAATTAAATCAGGTTCGGAAGCCAAATTATGTATTTCCTTAATCAACAATCCTATCAAAGATACATTTTACCTCTTTCATGTGACGAAAGAGTCATTTCTGCATGAGAAATCAACTTTTGGCTTCCACTGAGTTAAAAACATGGGAAATTTGTTCTTTTAAAGAAAACTGTCCAAACTGTGTCAAATGGCTTAAAAAGTGCTGTTGCCTCCAATACATTTTTCTACTCTGTTCTGCTCTGTTACCAAATGAGTAAGCTGAGAGGTAAGGAATTCATGTAGATTTTTTTGAAAACTAACCTAATCCCCAAATAAAACTAAAATCTGCATCAGCATGCAATACTTTGAGGAAAAGTTTGTCTCATTCAACCATACAGCAAGATAAAGAGTGGTGTTCCAACCCCACGAAACAATATAAATGTCAATTTTGATTCAAAAATTGGGGTTGCAGCTATATAATTCACCAATATCAATAGACAGTACCATTTTATCCTAACAACTGATGTCAAATTTTCTTCTACATACTGATGTGGCAAAATATAGCCCTGAAGGTGCCCCCCAAGTATGCCCCTTTTTATCAAAAACTATGATAAAATTCATAAATTAATTGATGTTGACACATAACAAACCTCTTGTGATATTAAATTTCCCATTTGTGATAGTTTTTAAATCACATTCTGGCTTCTGAAGATATTTCACATTGCACTTGATTAATGTTTTGCCATTCTTGTGAAAAAAGCCTCACTTTCTCAGTTAAGGCACCAAGAGTCATTGGTATGGCATTGACAAAACATTAAACACTGATTTTTTCCAACAGTATGACCAGCTGAGCACTGCTCCTATGTTATAGCATAGCACTGTTAAAATGCCTAAAACCATCAAATATTGATTCAGTAGTGATGTACATGTCCCGCAAGTACATGTACCCACAAGAGCTCGTTTACAACCTTGGATTTAATCCCTACAGGCACCCATTCTGATAAAAAGAGTGAAATTAGGGAAAATACATGCATGCCTAGTATCCAGTGAGGATGACTCAGATATTTGCTTCAGGAATGTAGTGCTCTTTAATGTTTAATATATTTGTGTATGTGTGTATGGGCCCTTTGTGTGTGTGTGTGTTTGGGGGGGGAGTCAATTGCCAGTTATTGAAAATGTAGAACTGTGCAAATGAAAACAAACCAACACTTTGCATGATGGACAGACAGACATGCAATCACATATCTTGACTTGACAGTCTACATGTACATAGGAATGGTATGATGGACAGACTGACATGCAATCACATATTTTGAAAGTGACATTCTACATGTACATAGGAATACTGACTGACATACAATGAAAAATATAGTGAGAAGAGCCAGGACAGGGTTGTCAAACAGAAAAAAACTCAGTGGACCCTGAGTGCTGCAGTACTAAAGCAAATCATAGGAAACTGAGAGTGCATGTTGTTAACTTTCTCATCAGCTGAGGGGTTCAGTATGGGTGTTAATGCAGTTTTGTGCTATAACATGGGGACCCTGACAGCACTAGTATCAGACTACTACAGTTACATGTAAAACTAGAAGTCCTGTCATGAAATGTGCACAAATAGCACGTTGATCTGCGCGTTAATCTACGTGGTTATGACTATAGTAAGGCTACCAAATTCTGTATATATGGCCTGTGCACAAGCAATGTTTCAGCCAATGGACCTCGGGGTAACCCGGAGGTCCATTGGCAGAAACATTGCCTGTGTTTGCTATGAGTAACTTGGAGAACCAGCCTTGCTTTGGATGCCATTAGATATGGCAATTGCGCGCAATTCCTACGTGCAATTAAGCCTAGATAAGCGCACAATTTGTGACAGGACTTCTAGTTTGAACTGTATATTGGTAGCTGTGCACAAAAGCCATTCATTCACATTTGCAACTTTGTTACTTTTCCCACTGCACCCCCCCCCCCACCCCCACCCCCTTTCCCCAAATTTATGTTCTAAAATACTCTGTGAATGAAGAAATTGTTTTTTTAGCATTTTTAATCACTCACTCAATGTAATGGACAAAACAGGCTAGCACCATTCACCGAAACTGCCATTCAATGTTCATTATTTTTGCATCAAAAACTTAGCTTATGACCCCTCATTGGAATGAGCTCGTTCAGCTCATTCCAGTGTGTGTGTGTGTGTGTGTGTGTGGGGGGGGGGGGGGGGGGGTCATAGCTATGTTTTTGACGCAAAAAAATGAAAAGAAATTAGTTATTCAAAAGTGCTATCTTCTTTTCATGTAAGGTAAAGGGTTAACATCATAATATGGAGAAAGCTTTTATTAATCATTCACTCAATGTAATAGCCAAAACTGGCGAGCACCATTTACCAAAATTGCCATTCAATATTAATTATTTTTGCATTTTTTGGCACCAAAAACATAGCTTATGACCCCCTCATTGGAATGAGTTTGTTCAGCTCATTCCAGTGAGGGGGGGGGGGGGGGGGTCATAGCTATGTCTTTGACGCAAAAAATGAAAAGAAATTAGTTATTCTAAAGTGGTATCTTCTTTTCATGTACATGTAAGGTAAAGGGTTATCATAGTGTGGAGAAAACTTCTATTATACCAGTGAATACAAGTGAAATATGGGTTTTCTGGCTAAATGTTTGGATGGTGATTTGGGAGAGGATTGGAATATAATTGGAATCCCCTCTATCACAAGTACAATGAGGGGAAATCCCCCTCTCATCCAAACATCTGTAAGATGTGATGGATGAGAAGGATTCTTTGAGTATAAGCCTGGAGGCTTTGAGGGTTGAACATTGCATATCAAATCGCTCGTGCAATTCGCCGCTCTTATTCAAAGTCATCAATACAAGAGAATAAAAGGCCCTGTCCCAGTGAGATTCCCGTCTTTGGAATGAGAGTGGTAAGACCAGAGCAATCATTGACCAAAACGGGAGGGCAGACAGGATTGGAAAAAATGAGTGAGTACAAGCCTGAGGGAGGGAACAACCCTCAAAGCCTCCAGGCTTATACTCAAAGAATCCTTCTCATCCATCACATCTTACAGATGTTTGGATGAGAGGGGGATTCTTTTCCATGAAGCCTTCCGGCTTCTCAGGTTGAACATTGCATAGTTCACAGCAGTCAATGATTGTGAAGCTAAATGAATAAACCAGTTACTTTATTTTACAAAATAACATGTATGTTTCAGAGTTCATTTTTTCTTTGTAGCTGTGCTCAGCACCACTGAACCAAAAGCTGACTTCTGTTCCGTAGAATGTCTGAAATAAAATTGGAAAAAGGTATCAGCAGAAGTCCAATTTGCTGTCTTCAGAATGCACTGGAGAGAAAGTCCAGAAGAAAAAGCAGCTGAGGTAGAAGCACTACGAACAGAATGTGCACTGAAAGTATTGGTGTCAATGCCAGCGGCACACAGGGATTGTTTAATCCACCGAGCCACGGTGGAAGTGGAAACAGATCTTTTTGTTTTATAAGAAATTAATAAAGTTTTACAGTTTGGCTTTCTAATTGTGTTTGTTCTGTTTAAATATTCAGTCATAGTGTGAACCACACAAACCTGTTTATTCCGGAAAGAATAAAAATCAACACTGATGGGTGTCCGGCCGGCCCGTGATGTTTTCAATAAACTAGCAATGCCAAAAGAAATGTGATTGGCTGTAATTGTCATAAAGTCCAGATTGAGTGCTGTCAAGGTTTGGCACCGTTGTGCACTAGTAAGGGCCATAAGACAAACCAGTTTCTTAGTGAGAAGCTCCAAAGAAAGTGAATGGAGTGGATAAAGTGTAGCCAAATAATTCAGTAACACTGACACATCCCATGTAGAAGAGTATCGTGGAACTGGAGGATTGTGATGGAATGTGCCCTTCATGAACCTTCTAAGAAGTGGTGTATTTTGGAGATCAGACCTCCCCAAAAGTAAAAGTGTTTGTATGATGGTGGACCTATGAGTGTTAACAACACTGTATGATTTCTGTGCAGTGACTAAGGAGCATAAATAATTTACAATTTGAGCCTCTTGTACTTGTATTTGATCAATGTTCCATTGACAACACCACAAACACCATTTTCTCCATGCAAGGTTGTACTGTTTGTTAGTGGAGCTCCTCCACGAGTCAGGGATAGTGCAGGCTGCCGTTTCCGAATAGCCTTTTGTTTTGAGATAATTCCGGATACATGACAAACGATCAAATATAGGTTGTCGGCCAGAGGATGAGACGCCCCGGTTAAAGGATTGCTCAGTAGCCTGGAATGAGGGGGCACCAAGAGAGGTCGTTGAATGAGGACCTGAAGAAGCAGTGGAAACCAATGCTGTGTTGGCCATGATGGTACAATCAGGATTGCATCCTGAACATGATCGTCTTCTAGTTTCTGAAGCACCCTGTCGATCAGCCTGAAAGGTGGAAACAGGTAAGGTGAAAATTGTGCCCAACACAGTGAAAAAGCATCAATAAATGAGGCCTGGGCGTCGGGAAACCAGATACAGAAAACAGGCATTTGAGCATTCCGACGGGATGCAAACATATCAATGTCGGGGAAGAAAAAAGTTTGACAAAGTTGAGTAAAGATGGAAGGATTGAGCATCCATTCGGAGCAAGAAGTGGCCTCCCGTGAAAGAGTTTCGGCCATACAATTTTGTTTACCAGGAACATGTTGTGCTGTCAGGAAAAGCACCAGAGCCAAATCTGTTTAGAAATTTGGTGAAGATTTGCCAAAGGACCGCCTTTGTTATTAATGTATGCTACTGCAGTCACGTTATCGGACTTCACACAAATGTGGCCATGACTAAAATTAGAAGCCAAAGCAGTTACACCCTTATAAATTGCAGTGATCTCTAATTCATTTATATGAAGCAGGGATTCCTGTGAAGACCACAGCCCATTCTGAGACATAGAGTCGGTAACAGCCCCCCAACCAGTTTTTGATGCATCAGTTGCAATGATAAGCACTGGTGGTGGTTGTCGAATGAGGGAACCATTCATCATATCCAAATTGGTGTACCACCAAGAAATTTCAGCTCGTGTGTCTGACGATAGAGTCAAAGTACTATTATAAGAACCCAGTGTTAACTGATGACATTTGGCAACCTCCAGCTGACGGTAAAAGAGGGGTCCCAATAAGACGGCCCTAAAAGCCGAAACATATAAGCCAATAAGGTGAGCTAGCTCTCTGACTGTACAAGACTGTTTTGTAAGAAGCTTCTTTGAAGCATCTTTAATTTGGGTCACTTTGTGTGGTGGTAAGGAAATGGTGAAGGAAACTGAATTGAGAACGTGACCAAGATACTGAATCTCTCGTGCAGAAGTAAGTTCAGATTTAGCTCTGTTCACAAGGAAACCCAAGTCCTCGAGGGTAGTGCATAAATGAGATGTTTGTTCATTACATGTATGTGAATCTGAGTTAATGATAACCGAATCATCAATATAAGTACTACATTCGGTACCCAGAGAGCGTTCACCAGCAAAAATAGGTCGCATAAGTTTTGTGAACACCCGAGGCGCGGACGCCAGACCAAAAGGGAGACAAATAAATTTATATACTCGGTCTCGCCATTGAAATTTCAAAAAACGCTGAAAATCGGTATGAATAGGTACACTCAAATAGGCATCAGTTAAGTCAACGGAGCAGAAAAAATCATTTCTGTCAATCAATGAGCATACTGCATCAAGAGTTTCCATTTTAAAATGATGGTATGTAATAAACCGATTCAGAGAACGCAGATTAAAAATAAGCCCAAATTTGCCAGATTTCTTTCTACGTAAGAATATAGTGGACAAAAAATCATTTGCCGAAAAGGTAGTCAGCTGAATGGCTTGCTTGTGCAAAAGAGATTCAATTTCGGAGTCAATCAACAAAGATTCCTCAGCACTAAACTTGAAAGGTGTAGGAGGCGAACCCTGGGAGGGTGTGCCCGAGAATTCCAACTGGTACCCAGCCACAGTATTTAAGACCCAAGGGTCACAGGTAAGCTTTTTCCAAGCTGGTAAACAAAATTGTAGTTGCCCCGCAACAAAACTATGCTGACAAATATTTACTTTGGTTAATACCTGTTGCTGTTGTTGTAGTTGTTGCGCTGGAATTTGCCTCTTCTTCCCCAGCGGGGATTCCGGTTGGCATACCGGTCGGTACGAGGATATCTTCCTCTTGCGTCTAAAAAAGACTGGTGCTGACGATTATAATGCCCTCGGCTAGAACGACCAGAAGTAGCAGAATAGGATCGTGGAGTGAGTCTAGTGAAGTCTTTACAAGACTTCAAAGACTTCTCAATGTCGTCCCCAAAAAGTAATGTTGATACAGGATGATCCATGGAGCAGAGGCTCTTAAATTGATTCAGTAGAGTAGGCCTCAAGAAAAAACGTCGTCGAAGCGACATCTCAAAAGTGGCGGCGCCCAGGAGGGAGATGCCATCCACAATCAGGACACGCATGTCTGAGAACAGTTGATCCAATTCAGAGTTGACTGTGAGCATTTTCTGTTTAAGTTTTCCAACCTTCTGAGAATCTGTAGTCTGGGCAATTTTTGTTGCTAGGTGAGATTTACTGGTGTCCAAGTGCCTGATACGCTTCAAAACATCGTTGAGTTTGATGTAAGGGACCATACCCCGTCCCAATAATTTCTGCACTTCCTGAAGTTGGCTATCCTGTGTGCGGCTACGTGCATCCAGTTGGGCCCAAATTTCCTGATTCACTCTTGGAGCATCCACGAGAGTGCAATTACTAGGGATGAGATGTTTCTTCACCAACTCAAGCGAGTCTGACTTAGACGTAGAGGCCTTATTAGCATAAGAAGCAAATTTGGAGCTAACAGGTTCACCTAAGCTAGCGTCTTGTAAAAAGATTTTGGGAAAATTGTAGTCATCGCTGCTTCCAGAGAAATTCATATCTGAGCCAGAATGGGCAGATGAAGCACTGCCAGGACTAAGTTGGTCCAAAGCACGTCTATCTGGAATAGTGGCCTGTGGATTGACAACAACACTGCGTATCGTTGGATTAGAGTCGGCCAAGTGACGGTGTGTAGGACGGACAGACCGGGAACGTGGTCTGGTTGATTTGGTGGATGAAGGAGAAGTCTTCCTGCGCTTTCCGGCAATATGTTCATCTTCCCGGGTCCGCTTCCTGGAACTGCGTTCCGGTACCGTGTTTTTTGAACTACCTTGTGCAGACGATTTTCCATTTGCAATGGAGAATTTGGATTTATTTTTGTGCCGTCTGGATTTATCACGTGGATCCGATGTTCCTTGAATGGTGTGAGACGAATCTTTCTGACCACAGGTAAGTGAAGGAATAGCATCCCCCGCAAATAGAGACAAGGTATCCGCATCAGTCAAAGTATTAGCGGTTTCTTCTGGAGATGTGAGACTCGCCTGCGGCGACATCAAAACAGGTGTATCAGGTGTTAAAATACCTGAAGGTTGCGAAGCAGATGAATCAGATGACAGACTCTCCGAATCTGAACTGGACATAATTCGTGTGAGCGGCGAAACACTCGAAATGAAAAAGACGGGAATCTCACTGGGACAGGGCCTTTTATTCTCTTGTATTGATGACTTTGAATAAGAGCGGCGAATTGCACGAGCGATTTGATATGCAATGTTCAACCTGAGAAGCCGGAAGGCTTCATGGAAAAGAACCATGGTTTAACTAGAACTATCACTGAAGGTGATTAATACCCCCGCTTTGGGTTTTTAGAGGAATGCACTTCTGATCATGTAGGCGAAGGCCATAAGGAAATGTATACATAAAGATCATTTTTTGTTGTTGAAATTTGTATTTGCATGTGGCCTTCCACAGAACAGCACTGAATACTTAAAGAGCCCACACATATTATGGTTTACATTTGGAAAAACACATTTACAATGTGCAACATGTATTCAAAATCGGTTCATTAATGTAGGAGGAGTTGCACACACAAGAATCCCATTTGAAAACCCATAATAAATCCAAGTTAAAGGGAGATAACCTGGTTAAAATTGTCGCAGATCAAAAATTTGGGAATATGAAAATGTTCACTTAGTTGTGATAATGTTTGAAAGGTTTTGTAAAAATTGAATGATAAATGTGGGAGGAGTTGCACGCACAAGAATTTCATATAGAAACCCATAATAAATCTAAGTTACAGGGAGATAACCTAGTTAAAATTGCCACAGCTCAAAAATTTTGGAATATGCGCATGTTCACTTAGTAGTGATGATGTCTGTAAACTTTCGTCCAAATTGATTGATAAATGTAGGAGGAGCTGCGCACACAAGAATTTCATGCAGAAACCCATATTAAATCAAGGTTCAAGAGAGATAACCTGGTTAAAATTGTCGCAGATCAAAAAGTTTGGAATATGCACATGTTCACTTAGTAGAGATGATGTTTGAAAGGTTTCATCAAAATCGGTTCATTAATGTAGGAGGAGTTGCGCACACAAGAATTTGTTCGAACGGAAAGACATAATAAATCTAAGTCAAAGGGAGATAATCTGGTTAAAATTGTCGCAGATCAAAAATCTTGGAATATGCGCATGTTCACTTAGTAGTGATGATGTCTGAAAAGTTTTGTCCAAATTGATTGATAAATGTAGGAGGAGTTGCACGCACAAGAATTTCATGTAGAAACCCATAATAAATCTAAGTTAAAGGGAGATAACCTAGTTAAAATTGCCACAGCTCAAAAATTTTGGAATATGCGCATGTTCACTTAGTAGTGATGATGTCTGTAAACTTTCGTCCAAATTGATTGATAAATGTAGGAGGAGTTGCGCACACAAGAATTTCATGTAGAAACCCATATTAAATCAAAGTTCAAGAGAGATAACCTGGTTAAAATTGTCGCAGATCAAAAAGTTTGGAATATGCACATGTTCACTTAGTAGAGATGATGTTTGAAAGGTTTCATCAAAATCGGTTCATTAATGTAGGAGGAGTTGCGCACACAAGAATTTGTTCGAACGGAAAGACATAATAAATCTAAGTCAAAGGGAGATAACCTGGTTAAAATTATCACAGATCAAAAATCTTGGAATATGCGCATGTTCACTTAGTAGTGATGATGTCTGAAAAGTTTTGTCCAAATTGATTGATAAATGTAGGAGGAGTTGCGCACACAAGAATTTCATGTAGAAACCCATATTAAATCAAAGTTCAAGAGAGATAACCTGGTTAAAATTGTCGCAGATCAAAAAGTTTGGAATATGCACATGTTCACTTAGTAGAGATGATGTTTGAAAGGTTTAATCAAAATCGGTTCATTAATGTAGGAGGAGTTGCGCACACAACAATTTGTTCGGATGGAAAGACACAATAAATCTAAGTCAAAGGGAGATAACCTGGTTAAAATTGTCGCAGATCAAAAATCTTGGAATATGCGCATGTTCACTTAGTAGTGATGATGTCTGAAAAGTTTTGTCCAAATTGATTACTAAATGTAGGAGGAGTTGCGCACACAAGAATTTCATATAGAAACCCATATTAAATCAAAGTTCAAGAGAGATAACCTGGTTAAAATTGTCGCAGATCAATAAGTTTGGAATATGCACATGTTCACTTAGAAGAGATGAAGGTTTCATCAAAATCGGTTCATTAATGTAGGAGGAGTTGCGCACACAAGAATCTGTCCAGACGGAAAGACGTACGGACGGACGGACGTACGGACGTACAGGGCAATTCCTATATAGCCCCCACTTCTTCGAAGCGGGGGTATAATTAGATGTGTTGATAGGGTAAAATAGGTGTGTATTTGGCATTTGCCATAGGTTATAGTGTGCTTCTCAGTTCTGGATGCCACACTTGCTCAAAATGCATTTTACTGCATTATTTTTGGCAATATATGGCCTTTATTGCTGACTGACAAAAATATAACTTTTCAAAAAATAAAACAGTATTATCCTGTCTGTGGTTCTTGAATGAACATTTAAATGTGAAATATGTGTAATATCCAAAAAAATATAATTAAATCAGTGTTGGAAGCCAAAAGACATGTACATTTACATGTACGTATTTCCTATAATCAAACCCAAACCTTCCGAAGGGTAACCTACAAAACTTTTCCCTGACAAAAATCCCCCCCCCCCCCAACAATCATTTTCACACAATGCACAACCCCCCCCCCCCCCCCTCCTCCCCATGTATTTTTCAGGTGAACAGAAATTCCTCCCTCCATAATTTCTGGTGAACAAAAATCCTCCCCCACCCCCTAATTTGTTAGATGTATATTTAAAACCATACAAAAATGTCCAAAGCTTTTTACCACTTGAGGCCGAGCACTTGTCGCTTCAATCAATGCTAACCTTGCGTGTGTGGAGTTAGCACATTGGATAGTTGCTCACTGTTGCCCAGTGGTTCTCTCAGTGCACTTTAGCTTCCTCCACCTATAAAACTGTCAGACACGAGGTGACACTGGCTGTTGAAAATGTCCTTAAACTCCAATAAATAAATAACTGTCTTCATAAATAGTTATTGAGGCATGTTTTTTTGTAAATAGTGATGAGTATTTTATGTAATTTACAAATTAAATAATGTACATAAGTTTTTAAATCCTTTTGGACTGCCTTTTAACCTTTTGCCTTTTGGTGTAAAAGGCCGGGAGGGGGATTTTTGTACTTCTCTTAAAATAATGTGGGAGATTGTGGTACTACTCTCAAAAACTGTTGGAGGGGGGGGGGAGGTAAATGATTGGGGGATTTTTTGTAGGGGGGATTTTAACCTACATTCTAATCCTTCCAAAGATACATTTTACCTCTTTCATTTGATAAAAGTCATTTCTGCATGAGAATTCGCTGCTTTCTTTAAAAACTACCCCAATCCCAAAATAAAAACAAAATGAATGTCAGTTTTGTTTTAAAAACTGGTGTTGCAGCTATATAAATCACCAATATCAATAGACAGTGCCATTTTATCCTAACAAATTATGTTAAATTTTCTTCTACATATTGATGTGGTAAAATATACAGTTAAAACTAGAAGTCCTGTCATGAAATGTGTACAAATAGCACATTGATCTGCGCGTTAATGTACACGTTGTGGCCATAGTAAAGCTATCAAATTCTGTTCATATGGCCTGTGCACAAGCAATTTTCAGCCAATGGACCTCCGGGTAACCCGGAGGTCCATTGGCAGAAACATTGCATGTGTTTGCTATGAGTAACCAGGAGAACCTGCCGTGCTTTGGATGCCATTCGATATGGCAATTGCGCGCAATTCCAACGCGCAATTAAGCCTAGATAAGCGCACTATTTGTGACAGGACTTCTAGTTTTAACTGTAGCCCTGAATGTGTCCCCTAGACCCCCAGCATACCCACTTTCATCCAAAACTATGATATAATTCATAAATTAATTCATGTTGACACAAAACAAACCTCTTATGATATTAAATTTCACATTTCTGATAGTTTTTAAATCACATTCTGGCTTCTTAAGATATTTCACATTGTGTTTGATGAATATTTTGTAAAAAATTTTTATTTTTAAAATCCCACACATTTCTTAATTAAGGCACCTGGAGTCATTGGTATGTTTCTGACAAAACATTACACATTGATTTTTTCCAACAGCATGACAGTGTAGGTCATGTCATGTTGTATCTCATAGCACCATTAAAATGCCTGAAACCATCAAATATTGATTCTGTAGTGCAGTGCTTATGCTGCAAGTACCCATAAAGGCACTTTCACAACCTTGGATTTAATCCCTTTCGACACTCATGACCCATTTTGATAAAAAGAGTAAAATTTAGGAAAATACAATGTACATACAGTTTTCCAGAGAGGATGAATCAGATATTTGCTTCAAAAAGATAGTGCTCTTTAATGTTTAATATATTTGTGTATGTGTGTGTGTGTGTGTAAGGTGGAGGGGATTTCGGTGTGAAAAATAGCCAGAAACCAGTTACTGAAAATGTACAGGTACAACCGAGCAAATGAAAAGCAAAGAATCGCTGTGACTGACTGTGATGGACGGTTCTTGGACAACTTGCACCCTGGACGATTCATACCACAATTAGGAGGCACGAATTGTCTTGACAATAAGGTACAAATTGTCTAGACAAAAGGTACAAATTGTCCCAGTAAAAGGTATGAATTGTCTCCTTTTTGGTACAAGTTCTCTCAAGTAAGTGTACTAAACTGTCTCATGTATTGACTATTTGAATGTTTTTGACTCATGTTTTGGCTGAGTGAAATGAAAATGAAAAGTTGATGGAGTGAAAGTAATACAAATATAAACATATGCATGAAACAACCAATCAAAACATGATTTATGAATAGAAATGAAACTTCAATGGGTGAACCATCGCTTAACAGCATAAGTGAAAAAGCGACCTCAAGTTTTATCAACTTTGGGTCCAAACTTACTAAAAGAAAATTTACAGTAGATAGTAATGGATGTAGTTTTACAGTTAAAACACTATTTTTTTAATGAAGCCACAATAATTCTTTAAATTGATGAAGATCTAACAATAAATAATTTTATGACGCCCCAAATAATACGTTAAAGAGTGTGTTGCCTTAACAATTTAATTCTGAGCTCCCTCAATAGAGCATTTTCTTTTTGCACCGTGACACTGAATCTTTTAAGTGTCTACTTGCTTTTTACTTTAAGTCATGAAATTTGATATTCTGTGTCTTTTTAAAATAATAGAAATGACATCGCCTTTTTTTTTTATCCTTTCTCCAAGTTTGTAATCCTCTCCCAACCCCATCTCCATGTATATTTTTTTAGAGGGGGTTAATTAAGCAGGGTATGAATTTGCAGAAGAGGAAACAAATTGTCCAAAGGGGGAATGAATTGTCGGATACTGCCCAGAGGAGGGGTACGAATCATCCAGACAGAAGGTACAAATTGTCCTGGGAAAGGGTACGAATTGTCCAGACATCAGGGTACGAATTGTCCAGTAAAAGGTACCAATTGCCAGAGGTACGAATCGTCCAGGCTATGAGTTGTCCAACTCACTGATGGATGGATGGATGGATGGACAGACAGAAATGCAGTCACACATTTTGACATAAATTCAATTTCAGTTTCCTTTTGAATGCTAAAACAAACTAGAATTAGTAGAAATGAAATATTTTCTCTGGAATCAGTGTGCAAATGTTATTTAGAGGTCAGTTCTGGGGAGATTGGTATTTAGGCTTTTTAAAAGTTTTTTACCATTTTTGGAGAAACATACTAAAGTCTAAATATCAGAATCCCCACCTCCAGATGTTGGTCAGACAAGGAGGGCGACATTGACTGGTTTGAAGATGAATTCAGTTCTATTCTGGTTGCAATGCCTAAAGCATCCAGGAATTAAAACATTGTTTACCGAAACACGAAGGAAGTGTACATGTAATTTAAATGGGAGTTCTGAGTGATTCTGGTATTTAGCCTTTAGGAAAACACGTCGGATCACAAAATTGGCTGGCCGCTACACTGTAATTCTGACAGTCTTAAACTGACATTGTATTGTATCACTGGTAAATAGTTCATAGACTGGAGCCAGTGAACTTGTGAAGAAAAATCTAGGAAATAAATTAATATCGCTGTTCGCGTGCATGTCTGTTTCTGTAAAAATTTACAACAAGACTGCATGCCCGTGTTTTGAGAACAAAGATTTCCCCAGACCGTACGTCAACATAACTTGAATTCACCCGAACTCCGGCTGTTTCTAAGAAAATCGCGCTAAGTTCCCCACAAATGAAAAAGGCCCACTAAAAGTGTCAATAAATCACTTGTTTTATTTTTTATTCGTTGTCAACAATTTGTGAAGTGCACGTTCTCAATTAAAGTTGAAACTGGGCTTTTGAATCTGATGAAACCGGAAATGGACGGCATTGGTACTTCGAACTTTCAAACAATACCTAACTCGCCAACAACTACCTAACTTCGAAAGTCACTTCATTACTTAATTATTTATCATAGTTTCCAGTATTCTGCGACAATATATTTTACATAATGTCCTTCTGAAAAGCCCAAAACAATTAAATATCCATTACAATGATTCTGGATTTTTTGCCAGTGGGAGAGCCACGCCGCCAGATGGCATGCCAAACTCTGTTGCATGGTATATAGAAAAATGATAAAATCATGGACACGTACCCAGGGACCAGCCGTGAGGGTGACTAGGGCGATTATGTCGCCCTTCTAAGCCCAAAGTTGCCTAGAAAAATAGTCTGGGCGATTACAAGTTGCCCTCTAAAAATTGGCCAAAATGAGGAAAGGCTGAACTGAGTGATGCGAGCTTTGCATGAAAACGATTATTTTCAAACATCGAATGTGCTCGAGTGTGATAAATGGGCATTTTAATTTGTCAAATAAACGTCCATTTAATGAAATCACACGACAATCAATTGTCCATTGTCTCTTTTGGCGGATTTTTTTATTTCTATTTTGTTGCGTTTCAGTCGGAGCTTCAAATGTCGAAACGAAAATAGGTGACTTACGCGACTCAACAAAATAACTCAGTTTGAAAGTAGGTTACATCGTTTAGGATGCCGAAAATGTATACACAACAGATGTATTTTATAACACAGTATTTTTATTTCGTTTTGCTGACGACTGTTAACTGTTGGGCTGTCTATTCCCACAAAAACACGAATGGAATTGAAACACATGAAAAAAGCTTTAGTGATGACAAGAAAAACTTTGTACAGGACACAAGAGTGCATGTGGACGACCTTGAAAAAGGGTCCTCCTAAACAACGGAATGACACGAAATGACATGGAAAGACACCAGAATGCCAGAAAAATGATGCGGAATGACATTTCTTTTACAAAATACTGAACCCCAAAATGTATTTTGTTTCTTTACTAACAAAGTACCTCCCAAGCAACCTTCTTACATCTGGTCCTGTTCACACTTTCAGACTTAGGAAATTATTAGCTTAGTAGACTTTGGTGAAAGGCAACCACAGGAGGGTGCTGGGGGATTGGCATGAAGAAGAGGGGAGGGGGGCATGAAGGAGAGGGTAGCAGTGGGGGATTTTCAGTCAATAATTACTTTGTGATTTTTTGACCTGGCATAGATGCCTCATAGACAACTGGACCTGGATTATTAGGACATTAATGGAGGACCACAAATTAAAAATATGAAGGGGCGGCGGGGGTGGTACATGAATATTCTTAATTTTCCCCACTTGCCTATGAAGTCTCCCTACATGACTCTGCAGTCTCCCTATTTTTTCTGGAGGGAGACATGGAGTCTCCCTAAAATTTCCCCCTAGGCTGGTCCCTGCACGTACCTATTACCTATGTGCGCACACGACACTGCGTGGGTGTGCACTATAACCCTTAATAGTTATTGGCTGCAGTCTGATCTCGTCAAACAAGTAGACCAAAAAATTAGTAATGTCTGGAATGGATGGATCAAAAATATCAATAGAATGATCCCCACACCAACGAGTGAAAACCTTCCACTTAGCAGCATAATTTAGCGAAGAGGAGGTCCTCCTACAGTTAGAAATTGCGTCCACTGCTCGTCTTGTAAAATGCTTGCCGTGCAAGAAGGACTGCACAACGGAAATACGTGAAGGTTGAGACCTTGCAGGTTGTGATGCAGTGTGCGCGATTTCCCCTGCGAAAGAAGCTCCACCCATGGAGGAAGCTTCCAAAGAATGCCCCGCAACAGACACCTGAGTATATTTACCCATGGTCTCTGGGGTGTCAGAGATGCTACCAACAGAATCTTGCAGTGAGATTGCTTGATTTTTAGCAATATCTGTTAAATCAATGGAGCTGGAGGATATGCATATCCTATCATTCCGTCCCAAGAGATCGAGAGAGCGTCTACTGCGAACGCTCGAGGATCTGGGCATGGTGACACATACGTCTGCAACTGATTGTTGAGATGCGTCGCAAACAAGCCTATCATAGGACGATCCCATTGGTAGCAAATCTGATTGAATACTCATTTGTTGAGAGTCCATTCTGACAGCAACATACGACCTTTCCGAGAAAGGGAGTCCGCTAGAACGTTCAGACGACCTGGAATATGACAGACCGACAGAAGAACCTGATGCTCTAGGACAAACAGAAAGATTTTTTCCGTTAAGCTGAACAGAATGGAATGAGTGCCTACCTGGTTCTGAATATACGCTACTACTGTCGAATTGTCGGTCAGAATTTGAACATTTGAATTCTGAATAATGTTCATCCAATGACGTAGCGCAAACCAAATTGACATCATCTCTTTGATGTTTATGTGCTTGTATAGGAACTGCAGATCCCAAAGACCCTGCACCTCGAATCTGTTGGGCTCAAAGTAGCGCCTCAACCTGTTTGACTTGCATCCGTCATAATCGTAAAATCAGATCCGGCAGTTGCAGTGGCACTCCTGAGTTAAGCATTGAATATCTGCCCAAGTCTGAATCTCTTGTTTTACTTGTTTCGACAAGACGATGTTCGTTTCGAGCGAATGAATCTTCACACTCCAATTCTGAGCAAAAAATATCTGGAGTGGACGAGTGCGTAGTCACCCATCAGAATACGATCCCCGGTGGCTCCGCACAAACCTATCAGTCGCATGAATTCTCTCACTGTTACTACATCTGTGTGAAGACAAAAGCGAGCGTAACAACTGACTAATTTCGCTCTGGGTAACGGCAGACAAACCACATTGCTGTGCGTCTCGAAGCTCATTCCCAAGTGGGTGAATGACTTGGACGGAACTAGATCCGCCTTCTTTTCGTTTACTATGAAAGCGAGACGTCAGAGAAATTGAAGCAGACTCTGAACATTGTTCTGAAGCATTAACCTGTTGCCGTACCTCTGAAGAATCTAGTCCAAGTAGGCCGATGTTACCGCAGATGAATGAGCTCGGAAATGAATCATTACCGAGTTCATTATTCTGGAACCAGGAACAGGTGACTGTAGAAACCTGGAGATTCCTGGTTTTCTACAACCTCTATTGCGTTCTTCTCCAGAAGAGATTGGACTTCTGATAGAAGCAAATCTCTCTTCTGAAGGTTTGACGGAAGCTGAGTCCAACGTGGACTTCGAGTTAATAGAGGTTTTTCCTTGAAGGACAGCTTTAGACCTTCTGAAATAACCCCCTGCACCCATGGGTCGTCCGTAATTGACAACCAATTGGTTAAGAATCTTGACAGCCTTCCACCCACTGGAGTGCAACAGAGGTTTAGACCATCACCTCCTGGACCTGCAAGGTTTGCGGGAGGAGAGACTAGGTCCTCCCCGACCCGCACCTCGACCAGTCGACCTAAAGGCATCTGACCGGTTGTCTCAGCCAGCATTAAAACCCCAACTTGAGTCGCTACTCTGACGGTCTCTATAGTAAGACGTAAAGGCTTTCTTAGATCCTCTATAGGAACTTCCCTTGGACAAACTCGCCCCAGAAGTCCCTGCCTTACTCCTCTCTGCTGAGTCCGTTTTTTTCGAAGCAGACTTAAAAAGTAGAGAGTCCGAAGCTTTCTTAGTAATCTGATCATAGATTAGCGAAAGCTTACTGTCGAAGAGAAGCTCTCCTGAAACTGGAGCGACTCGAAGAGAGTTTTTCACCTTAGAATCCACTCTAGTGGATGAAGCCAGGGCAGCATCACGTCTGACTAACTCCAAATTTGCCACTGAAAGGGTGGAGTTATATGTGGAGAATGCTATGGCCCTCGAAAGAACTCTCAAGGAAGTTTGAACCTCTTGGAATTCTTTTCCATTGAGACATAGTGATAATGCTCTGGTAAGGTGATCTGTGTAAGATAAGGCGTGTAAACTGCCTCTGTTAGACGAGATTGTCGTCTCCAATGTACTGGAGAGAATCGACATAGACGCCGGCAAAGACAACTCCAAGTCTTCTGCCTGGTCGTCTAAATGCAGAGGAACTCTCGGCACGCCCTGTGCTGCCGTTTCAAATCTATTTCTATTGTTGATGAACGGCAGCTGTAGAGCATGAGGCGATAAGAAACTGGATTTGCCAGTCTTAGAGGCTAGCTTGAATATAGTGTCATTAAGAAGTTCAAATGTCCGTGTGCCATTTCTGGACTGGGTCGGAAACTCAGGCGCAATATCCTTATTCCAGCCGAAAAAGTCTGTGTCCAGTGACGCTATCAGTCTCTTATAAGGTATCGCAGCACTCTGGTCCTGAGGAACAACTTCTGGAAGGTGTTGCCGGATGAAATCTACGGCCACCTTATGTTGTTCGAAAAGGGAAAATTCCAGCTCCGCTGATTCCCTTTCACCATCAGACTGGACCACATGTGAATCTCGGTTGTCCCTTTCTGACTCTGCAGGGGAGCGTACCGACCCACCTTCCTCAGACAGTTCGTTTTCTGAAAAAGTTTCTGAAGGTTGCTGGGATGCTGCGATGAGCTGAGCTATCTGTGATAGCAAGTCCGTCACAGAGGCCTGTGGAGCCGCTGTCTTACGTTATTTAGCTGCTGGAAGCTCCTGGGACGTTAATTCCTGCATACTTTTCTTATGCGAACGTCCCGACTGGTAAGGCCTCGTGTCCGGATGGCGTGACCTGGTCAATGTGGAATCCCAGGTCGGCGAAGTAGGCTGGATATCTGCGGTCACGTAGCCAAGGTGCGGTCGTGTGTGCTGACATGAGGATGAGGAAGCCATTAGACTAGCCGCGCCGGACTGTCTATGCGACAGAGCATCCCGAGCAGGAGAAGTGGACGTATGCTCCGACTGATGAACGTTACGTACAACAATATCTGGGCCCAGATGTTGCTGTAAGAGAGAGGTACCTCTCTCGTTCACGGTCCGGGCAGACCTCGACAAGCTAGCTACCAGACTGACTGGCTTCTTCCGTTCCATCTTCCGATCCATCGTAGCCGGGTGTGCACGATCCGAGTTTATAGTGCGCGCAACACCCGATCTCCTTTCCTGGACCGCAACGGATGAACCCGGCATCACAACCATTTCTCGAATGATTGCTTCACCGGGCGAGCTAGCGGACGACAAGGCCATCGATCCTACTAGGGACCTCTTAGGCACTTGCCGATTTTCATCGAGCACTTTTGCCGCTAGCTCTTCATTTAATTACGACGACGGAAGCACACTTCTTGAAGACATCACGGAAACATCACCCTGTTCTTGTTCCTCTGAAAAAGAGACTGAAAAACTAGAGTGACCCTGTGGCGAGAGGACCGGCATGGACCTCTCACCACTAACAATATACCGTGACACACGTCTCCGTTTGTCATCCCAATTGGCACACACTGAGCAAGAATTAGTGCAAGTACACTGACTACAGCAAATACAATGAACATGAGAATCAGAGGAAGACTTCCTCGAATTACAATTTGAACAATATTCTTTCATTAAGAAAAAATATTAAACAGTCATCGTACTCGCACTAACCCTTGAAAAACAAAGATACATAATAATAATATAATCCATTACAAAAATTTCAAAAAATAATTCAAAAGAAAAATTTTTTCGAAAAAATTTCCAAAGGGAACGATGAGCCCAAATGGATTCCAAAAAAGCCTAAGTGTGGACAAAAATTTTAAAACATATCTAAAAATTAATGCTACACTTACGGACAATATTAATGTATCTGGCTATGAACAGAACCATACAGAAGACAAGGAATCACTGTCAGAAGTAACCGTTGTCAACATAAACAAAAGTGAATAAAAACCAGAAACAAGACTCCAGGCACTGAAAATATGGCCCGAAATCAGTAACCACTTTTAAACACTATCCGATGTAAAACAGAAACTTCCACAGAAGAAACTGCAGTACATCGGATGGTAGATGCATGACCAAAACGCCTAACCACCCCTAGGGTGAGGACGTAACCATGGGGAAAAACAGAATAAACATTCTGTTACTATGCCCAAAACTCCCAAGAAATTTCAGTAAAAAAAATTACAAAAATTATGCAAAAAGCATGGGAGAATAGCAAGGGGGGTATCAAGGAAAGGGAGAGAGGAAACAATGAACAAACAGTGGAAATTTCATAGCAAGAATGAAAACATCAGGCCCATGCCCCGAAATTAGGGAACATGAAATAATTTTGCATAAAAGTTAAAAAATTTATAGTAATTTATATATTTTTTATACTTACCAATGACCCCAGAGTTTGCTGCTGCTAACTCTAATATTCTAGGGCCAAACACAAATTTTGCCCCCCCAATCCCCAAAATTTGCATCAAATCCAAAAATTAGATGTCCTATGTGGTCCTCCATACTTTTATCCACAGCGCATGCGCAGTAGTCAAGGAAGTCCGAAATTGGAGCCAAATCCTCATTCTTAGAACCAGTGTCTGGTAAGTGTTATGTAATCAGCAGGGAGGTATGAGTTCCCAACTCATGGGAGGGCCATCCCCGTCTGGGTCATTGGAAAGTATAAAAAGTATATAAATTACTATAAATTTTTTAACATTTTTATACTGTACCAATGACCCAAACTTAGCTGAATAGAAAAAAGGCTGGACATAAAGGAAAATCCAATAGGCTCAATTACATGAAAACAGAATTATCCCCTCAAGGAGAAGAGGAGAACAGGTTTTACATGTATCTTTCTTGTTTGTATGAAAAAAGAAAGACACAATACCATTCTGTAATTGAGCACAATAACATCAATGATCTCTATTAACATCCAGTATAACCCATTATATTAATCTTTTTAAAGGAAAGCCAATAAATAAAGATAATCCAAAGAAGGAGACTCTTTATACTCATTTAAAAGTGTCCGAGGATTGTATATTAGCGCTCGTATGACACGTGACATATACAAATGCTTCACACCGAGCTACACTTTATATTAGCGCTCGTATGACACGTGACATATACAAATGCTTCACACCGAGCTACACTTTAAAAATATTACATAAATGAGATAGACATTAGCTTTACACTTTAAAACCATCCTGGCACCGACTCGGAATTACTGACTCCAGAGGAGGTATTCCCTTGCTTTTCACTATGAAGCAGGTGATATAAGGGAACACCACTACCCCCCCCCCCCCCCCCACCTTCCCCTTGCTCTGGGTCAAATACCCCAGAACGAAGAGGGCAGCAGGACAGAGTCACTACCGGAACAGAAAGCCTGCATAACTATAGTTGCAACTGTTTAGTGGACGACATTCTGAGCAACAGATATTGGTCCTAAACAAGGTAGGTCGCCAGAAATGGACTCAATATTTCTAAGATAAAAATTTGTGAATGGGGAAGGCTGAGACCAATATGCAGTCTTCATCAGATCGGTAATAGTAACACTATTAGCATAAGCCCAAGATGTAGACAGTGCTCTTACTTCATGCGCCGAAATCTTAAACACACACTGCTGAGTTGAAGATAATTTTTCATAAGCAGTACGGATAGTTAATTGAATCCACCTTGCAATAGAATGGACTGTAATGTCCTTTCTATTAGGCAGCAGAGACAGAAAGAAATGCTTACGTCCCTTTCTGATAAACTCAGATCTGCGTTTGTAAATGTGCATAGCTCTAACTGGGCAGAGCAAAGGCCTATGTTTCGTCTCCACCTGTATTCTACTCCTTTGATTGGACAGCGCCCGTCAAACATCAGCTGATGTCTACGTCGCGTGCGGTTATGTTCTCGTTTGACGTCATCAGTTTGGAATGTGTGCAAGAGGCTCGGAAAGGAGACTGGGCGTATTGAATGCGCGAAAATATCTGCCGTTTTTAATTTTGATTATCAGTATTGTTTTATTTTATGTTGTGTTCCCTTTTAAAGGAAATCTTCGAATAATTAAAGTTAGTGAATAAAACTATTGAAGTTTCATCCCTTCATTTTTAGAATGGTAGATTTATGTTGTTTTGAAACGGCGGCTAAATTAAAATTGGCGATGTCATTAAAATTTTGAGGGTCAAGGTTGATTACATCGATGTAAACAAAAGAATCGTCTGCGCAAAAATAATTTCAAAAATGAAGCAGTTTGCAGATCATTCGATTGATGAAATTATTGCAAAAAGAAAAGAATTAATACCATCAAGTACAAACAAAGCTAACAATGTAGCCGCCAAGGTATTGCGTGATTATCTTGTAGAAAAAAGACAGGATTCTAACTTTGAGGATTTTGACACGGTGAAATTGAATGAAATTTTACAACATTTTTACATGGATGTGCGTTCAAAGAAAGGTGAACTGTACAAAAGTGCAACTTTTATCAACCTCAGACATTCTTTAAATAGGCATTTAAAATCACCACCATACTTGAAAAAATTTGACATCATTCTTAGCACGGAATTCTCTGATGCTAATGAATGTTTTAAAACAGCACTTGGTGAGATTAAGCAGAGTGGTAAAGGAGACATTAAACATTTTGAACAAATTAGTGATTTTAACATGTCCAAAATTTATAGTAGTTTGTATCTTTCCCCATCAACACCCTGTGGTCTTTTCAATCGCTTACAAATGAACGTTCGTTTGTATTTCTGTAGGAGGGCTAATGAAAACATGGAAAAAATGACAAAAGAAACATTTGAAATAAAAAAGTACCAAGATGGACGCAAGTATGTTGTAAAAAAAATGGACGAACAAACAAAAAATCACAGAGGTATGGATCAAGAGAGCTTCTCAGGTCATATGCCAGGTGACAAAGTTGACAATGAATTCTGCCCTGTAAGGTGTTTTGAAACTTACCTGAGGAAGCTGAACCCTTCATGTGATAGACTTTGGCAATATACTAAAGATAGTTTCAGTGGTTATGCTTATGATAATGAGGTGTGGTATCAGAACAAACCGGTCGGTAGAGATTCTCTAGCAAAGTTCATGCCTCAGTTGAGTGAAAGAATCCAACTTTCTAAACGTTATACTAATCACAGTATCAGGGTTACAGGTGCGACAATTTTGAACCGTTTGAACTTTAGTGCCTCGCAGATCATGGCTGTAACTGGTCACAAGTCGGTATCGTCCCTTTCTGTTTACCAGCGAGTGTCAGATGTAGAGAAAATGGCAATGGGGGATGCTATTGGAGGTTCACTGTGTCAGTCTGTCGTGCCACATCAAAGTTCAACATTTCAAACCGGGACATTTCAAGCAAACGCTGCGACCCCCACGGTCTCGTATGTACAGCCTAGAAATGCAGAACATTTAACATCCTCTATATCTTCCATTCAGTGAACGGAAACCTTTGATGGTGTTTTAGTAGACGACTTGTTTTCCGATTTCACACTAGAATCATCTTCAAGTTCAACATCAACAAAAACAACAAATAACTTCCAGCAGTTCAAAAAAAATCCCTCCTTCAACAATTGCACATTCAACGGAGACGTACACTTCCATTTCCATCAACATTAGTAGACATAACTATTGATATTTAAGTCGTTCTTGTGTGTTGACAACATTTTAACAATTTGAGTTTTAAACCTGTGTTGAACTGTTCCCGAAAACTTCAAGCACTTTGACAGGAATCGCAAGCCCTGCAGCCAAATCAGCTGATGTACCGCTACATGACATTTTGACGTCAGAACCTTCGGGATACACGACGGGTTTACGTTTCCATTCATTAAATTATTTGCTTATGAAATATGCGTTAAATTATTTACTCAGTTAGTTACATGGGGCTGTCGGCGGAACATATTCGTTATTCTGGTTGATTGACGTGGACATAGCCTGACGTTCATGGCTTGGAATGTATGTTCGACCTCGCCGCTAACGCGGCTCGGTTGAACATAAATTCCGAGCCGTGAACGTCAGGCTATGTCCACGTCAATCAACCAGAATAACTTATAATGACCGTCTGAAGACGGAAGAGCCTTAATAACCATAGGTTCAGGATACTTATTAGCAGCCTGATTCTTAGCCAAAAATCCAATGTTAGTAGTCAAGGTAATAGTATTACCAACACTACGATAGTGAGAATCATCAACAGATAGTGCATGAAGCTCACTAACTCTTCTGGCAGAAGGGAAGACTAAGAGAAAAGCTGTCTTATAAGATAAGAATTTGAAGTCCACTGTATCAAGTGGCTCAAATGGCACTTCTTTTAGCTTCAGAAGAACCCAAGCTAAATTCCACTTAGGAATTAACCCTAGGGTTCTAGGTCTATCTATCGAAAAGTTTTTCACTAACTTAGATAAAGAGACATTAGATCCAATCTGTAAGCTATCATGATGAGCATAAGTATCCGATAGCATAGACCTATAACCCTTAATGGTTATTGGCTGCAGTTTGATCTTGTCAAACAAGTAGACGAGAAAATTAGCAATATCTCGAATGGAGGGATCATAAATATCAATAGAATGACCCCTACACCACCTATAGAAAACCTTCCACTTAGCAGCATAATTTAGCGAAGAGGAGGGCCTCCTACAGTTAGAAATTGCATCCAATGCTTGTCCTGTAAAATGCTTGCCATGCAAGAAGGACCACACAACGGAAATACGTGAAGGTTGAGACCTTGCGGGTTGTGTGTGATGCAGTGTGCGCGATTTCCCCTGCGACAGAAGGTCCTCCCGTGGAGGAAGCTTCTGCGGAATGTCCCACAACAGACACCTGAGTAGATTTATCCATGGTCTCTGGGGTGACAGAGATGCTACCAACAGAATCTTGCAGTGAGATTGCTTGATTTTTAGCAATATCTGCTGAATCAACGGAGCTGGAGAATACGCGTATCCTATCATTCCATCCCAAGAGATCGAGAGGGCGTCTACTGCAAACGCTCGAGGATATGGGCATGGTGACACATACGTCTGCAACTGATTGTTGAGATGCGTCGCAAATAAGTCTATCATTGGACGATCCCATTGGTAGCAAATCTGATTGAATATTCATTTGTTGAGAGTCCATTCTGACGGCAACATGCGACCTTTCCGAGAAAGGGAGTCTGCTAGAACGTTCAGACGACCCGGTATATGACAGACCGATAGGAGAACTTGATGCTCTAGGACAAACAGAAGGATCCTTTCCGTTAAATTGAATAATGGAATGGAATGAGTGCCTCCCTGGTTCTGAATATACGCTACTACTGTTGAATTGTCGGACAGAATTTGAACATGCGAATTCTGAAGAATGTTCATCCACTGACGTAGTGCAAGCCATATTGACAACATCTCTTTGATGTTTATGTGCTTGTTTAGGAACTGCGGATCCCAAAGACCCTGGCACTTGGAATCTGTTGGGCTCAGAGTTGCAACCCAACCTGTTTGACTCGCATCCGTCATTATCGTAAAACTCGGATCCGGCAGTTGCAGTGGTACTCCTTGAGATAACCACCGAATATCTGCCCAAGTCTGAATCTCTTGTTTCACTTGCTTCGACAAGATGCTGTTTGTTTCGAGCGAATGAGACTTCACACTCCAATTCTGAGTAAAAAATAAGCCGATGAAATTGTCAGATGTGAACCCATACGCACAACTAGTAGAAAGCTGTATGACGGAGGGCCACCACGGATGCTGACATTATGTACACCATATAAAGTATGGGTAGATATAGAAATGGATTGGAGGAGTGGTTAATTTGATGGATAAAGGGTTAATATCTCAATTATCAGATTTACATAAATGAAAGTGTCAATGACACTGTAGCTCATCTTGACAAACTTGAACTTGGTAAGTTATAAATGAAATGTCAAAATTTAAGATCATTGATACCAATGTCATTTTTTTTTGCCAGTGGCAACATCTTTTGACAAAAACCGAAGAAAATCGATAGCTCCCATCTGGAGGCCTCCCCAAACAAGCTTGCCAGGTTTCAAAGCAATCCGATCATAAATGTGCCCTGTAGGGTGTACAAAAGGGAAATATTGTGGTCTGCCTAGACTAAATTCTAAGAACGTTGGCCGTGGCAACATTTTTTGACAGAAATGGAAGAAAATCGATAGCTCCCATCTAGAGGTCACCGTAAATAAGCATACCAGGTTTCAAAGCAATCTAATCATAAATGTGCCCTGTAGGGTGAGCCAAAGGGAAATATTGTGGTCTGACTAAACTAAGTTCTAAGAATGTTGGCTGCGGCAACATTTTTTGATGGAAATTGAAGAAAATCGATAGCTCCCATCTAGAGGTCACCCCAAACAAGCATGCCAGGTTTCAAAGCAATCCGGTTATAAATGTGCCCTGTAAGGTGTGCCAAAGGGAAATATTGAGTCTTCTGACTAAACTAAGTTCTAAGAACGTTGGCCGCGGAAACATTTTTTGACGGAAATTGAAGAAAATCGATAGCTCCCATCTAGAGGTCTCCCCAAACAAGCATACCAGGTTTCAAAGCAATCAAAACATAAATGTGCCCTGTAGGGTGTGCCAAAGGGAAATAGTGTGGTCTGACTAAACTGAGTTCTAAAAACGTTGGCCGCGGCAACATTTTTTGACGAAAGTTAAAAAATTTATAGTAATTTATATATTTTTTATACTTACCAATGACCCAGACTTAGCTGGTGCTAACTCTAACAAAACCAGGGCCAAACACAAATTTTGCCCCCCAATCCCCAAAATTTGCATCCAAAACCAAAAGAAATCTAAATTTTATAGTAAATTTCCTTTCTTATTATACCTACCACAATTGTTTACTACAGGCTTGCACTACAGTGGAAGTCCCTAACTCGGATAAAATACTCTCTATTTTGTCTTTCCCAAGCAAGTTGGGAAAGAAAAGTGGTGCAAAAGCACCAATAAAAATAAGCCAAAACTGGGTCGAGTGCAACCGGCGCAGACCCAGTATGGGACGCTCTCTCCCAAGTACAACTCCACGACTTCCGTTGCCAGTGCACATAAACCGTCTCTAAAGACTCATTCTTTTTTGAATCCGTAAACGTTAGAGTTATGTGATCAGCGGGGAGGAAAGATTCTTTACCCGTAAAGAAGACGGGAGGGCCTCCATGTAAACAATTGTGGTAGGTATAATAAGAAAGGAAATTTACTATAAAATTTAGATTTCTTATCAACCTACTCACAATTGTTTACTACAGGCTGAATAGACAAAAGGCTGGAGGGAATCGCATAACCAACCCCCACATAACCCTAGTGCACTGGAACCGTGAAGCAGAAGGAAGAGGTCCCGAGGCTTATCAACCATAATGTCGCAATCATTGGTAAAGGACAATGAAAAGAGACATATGAGCCTGTGTGACACACAGACAGAAAAAAGGGCAGTAACAGCAGAAGGCTGAAACTGACCTTCAAGAAGCCTAATGGCTATGGCAGACAACAGCCTGAGCAGAAGAAAGAGGACCCAAGGCAAAAAGGTCCTCCGACTGCTCCTGCAACTGGCGTAAATAAAAGGTGGAGAAAGTAGAAGCATTTCTCCAGTAGGCTGCCTGCATAACATCCGACAACTTGACGGAGTTAGAATAAGCCCAAGAGGTAGACAGTGCCCGCACCTCGTGGGCAGAAATACGATTGGTAATACAATCGCCAGCTGCTAAACGACTATAAGCCGTACGAATAGCAAGACAAATCCATCGAGAAATGGATTGAGGAGAGATCTTCTGTCGACCCGGAATGAGAGACGGAAAAAAAACGTTTTCTGCCCTTCCGTATGAAGCGTGTCCGATCAAGATAAATGCGAATAGCACGGACCGGACAGAGCAAAGGGCGAGTACCCTCAACAGAGGGAAGAGCCCTGATACAGATAGGAGGAGGAGTAGTATCTGGTAACTGATTCTTAGCCAAAAAGGAGCAATCAGTGGTAAAAGTAACACTGTTGGGAGAACTCCTAAAAAAGGCCGGGTCAACCGAGAGGGCGTGAAGCTCACTAACCCGTCTGGCCGAAGCAAATGCCATCAGAAAAGCCGTCTTGTATGTGAGAAATTGCATATCCACCTGGGATAAAGGTTCGAACGGCGCCCCCCCCCCCCCCCCCCCCCCCCCCAAGCAAAGCAGCACCCACAAAAGATTCCATCGTGGAGTAAGCTGCAAAGTCCGAGGCCTTTTCAAAGAAAAGTGCCGAACAAGCTTGGAGAGGTAAGGATTAGTGCCGATACGACGCTTCCCCACATAAGAAAAAGTCTCTGAAAGCATAGACCTGTAACCCTTGATGGTAACAGGCTGGAGACCCCGAGAATCAAACAGATATACCAGAAACTCCGCAATCTGTGAAATCGAAGGATTGGCATAATCAACAGAGTGATCAGCACACCATCGACAGAAGACCTTCCATTTAGCTGCATAAGCTAAACCAGTGGAGTGCCTCCTTGAAGAAGAAATGCACTCCACTGCTCGTCTCAAAAAACCTCTACGGAGGAGACAGGACCTGACAAAAGATATGCGTGAAGGCACAATGAAGTCGGGTCGACGTGAAACCTCCTCGGGCGACCTTGACAAAGAAGGTCGCGACGTAGCGGGAGACGTGCCGGAACCGCCGCCATCAGCGAGCGGAGCTGATTGATCCACACCCGCTGAGGCGACAGGGGAGCGATCAGAATGATTCGACAACTGCAGGTTCGAATTTTGGCGAGAACCTGAGGAAGAATCGGAACCGGCGGGAAGGCGTAGCCGACTAGACCGTTCCAATCGAGTGACAGAGCGTCCACGGCAAAAGCCAGAGGATCTGGACACGGGGACACGAAAGTGTCCACCTGATGGTTCCAACGAGTCGCAAAGAGATCGATGTGGGGACGTCCCCAGAGATCGCAAAGCGACTGGAACACTGCCCTGTGAAGCATCCACTCGGTGGAAATAACCCTGCCCTGTCGGGACAGGGAGTCAGCTAGGACGTTCAGACGACCGGGAATGTGACGAACAACCACCCCGGCGTGAACCTCCTGAGCGAGCAGTAAAAGATCCCGAGCTAACTCGTACATCGGAAGCGAGTGCGTGCCGCCCTGGTTCCGAATGTAAGCAACCACTGTCGAATTGTCGGATAGTAGAAGGACCTGGCGATTCGACAAGTGAGGGATCCACTGCCTGAAACTCAGAAGAAGAGCAAGAAGCTCCTTCTGGTTGATGTGTAGAGCTGCTTGATCCTGGTCCCACATCCCGTGTAGGGAAAGACCGAGAGGATCCAACGTCGCACCCCATCCGAGATCGCTGGCATCTGCCGTCAGAACGCGATCGGACGTGGGTAAGTCCAGCGGAACACCCTGCGTAATCCACTGAACATCTGTCCAGGGAAGAAGGTGAGGATACAGAGAGTCCGGAAACGGAAGCACCTGATCCAGAGAATCTACATTCGGTCTCCAACGACTGAGCAGAAAGTGTTGGAGAGGTCTGACACGCAGCCGACCTAGAGGAATGAGATCCGTCACCGAACCGCAGAGACAGATCAGCCGGAGAAAACTCCGAGCGGTCGCGGACCTGGACTGGGACAGAGTCAGAGCAAAAGCTGAGAGAATCACAGCCTTGGCCTGGGGAACAACCACCAAATTGAATTTGGTTTGGAAAGACATCCCCAGATGACAAAACGACTGAGAAGGGACCAGGTCCGACTTCTCCTCGTTGACTCTGAATCCTAGCGACGTGAGCAAGCTCAACAGAGTGGCGACATCCGATTCCAGTAAGGCAGCATTGGAATGCCTCTGGAGGATATCGTCCAGATATGCTGAAGTAGTCACCCTGGACTGTGTGCGATGGAACGCTATCACATGCGACATCAGTCTGGTGAATGCCCAAGGAGCCAGGTTGAGGCCGAAAGGCATGGCCTTGAACTGGTAAACTCGCCCCAGAAAAACGAACCTGAGATACTTCCGTGACGCCCGATGCATCGGAACGTGGAAGTAAGCGTCTCGCAGGTCGATGCTGGCTGCGAAATCTCCCTGGTGAATTGATTGGCGGACCGACCTGAAAGTCTCCATGCTGAACTTGAGAGCAATGATAGACTGGTTCAGGATGCTCAGATCGATAACCGGTCGGAGTCGGCCGTCCTTCTTCGGCACCAAGAACAGGCGGGAATAGAAACCCACTGACTGAACGTTCTTGACGACCTCGATCGCCCCCTTTGCCAGGAGATTGGCAATCTCCGTGGACAAAAGTTCCCGACGTAAAACGTCTGAAGGAACTGTGGTTGGAAGAGGCACCCTTGACAGAGTGGGGTGCCGTCGGAAGGATATGCGCAGCCCGGACCGAACAACATCTAACACCCATGGATCGGATGTGATGGTGGTCCAATGGTCTGCAAACTCTGCTATCCTTCCTCCAACCTGGGACAAGTCGAGGTGAGGACCTTCATTTCGAGCCCCGACGAGGCCCGCGAGAGGAGAAACCACCTCCTCTGCTAAATGAAGAATCCTGAGACTACCCTCGATTCTGCCGACCCCTACCTTTACCCCGTGAGTAAGAAGCAGAGGCGGCGGCAGAAGGACCAGCCTTTTGCTGCACAGAGGAAGCAGAAGGGTACCTGTTAGGCTTGGAACGGCCCTTGCCTCCCCGAGAAGGCTGATCAAGCTGACGAAACAGCAGCTGATCTTTGGAATGACATAGGACGTCATCCCGGACCGTCGACACGGAACCATGGAAAAGTTGCGGACCTGCCAAAGAAGCAGATCGAAGAGTAGCACGCTGCTCCTCGGGAAGGGATCGTCCTGTGTCCAGCACAGCGTCCCTTCGAACTAATTCCAAATTGGCCGTGTTACAGGCATGCGTGTGAGTAAGGTGCATAAGCGCCTTGGACAGCACACGCAAAGGAGCCTGTACCTCGTCAAACTTATCTGGAGGCAGATAAGCAGCCAAAGCTGAGACGACATGATCTGAGAGAGAAAGCATGCCAAGCATCTCTCTAGATAAGCCCAACGTGGACTCCAGAGTCGTCATTGGAATGACGGCAGACTTGGGCTTGGAAAGCCCGAGGGAAGTGGAGTCCTGATCCAGAACCGTCAAAGTCTGGCAGACTGACGGATTGGCGGAATCGTAGGAACGATAACGCACAGGAGGCAAAAAGGTGTCAACCCTGGTGAAGAACGAAGTCTTCAAAGCCTTGGAATTCAGCTTGGCATCCAATGCTGAAAAAGCTTCAACCACCTGTACCGACTGGCACGGTCGAAGGTGCCCAGAAGCAGGTTGCTCCATAGGCTGTTGGCGCGCGACCGATGATCGCGGCCAGGCTGACACTGTCGGCTGGTTAGCAGGTTTGAGCTCAGGCAGAAACCCAAACACAAAGTCAACAGCCGCCCCCAAGTCCGAAGACTGCTGGCCCTCGACCTCAAGCATGTCGGACTCCTCCCCAGAGTCGGAAGACACATTGCCCATCGTGGGCAAACCAGCCGACGCCTCCCATGGTGTCGGGACACCAGAGGAATCGGAAACCGGCCTGTTTCCAATTCCGGGAGGCGGCGCCATAGGAGGCGCCTGGAAACCACCCATAGCCTCGCTGGAAGCAACAGGAAGGCTCTTTGAGAGAACCTGAGTGAGTAAGGAGAGGGCCTCCCTAAGCTCACTGCCTGTACCGACCGGTTCGACAGGGGAGCGAACCGGCAAAGTGGCTTCACCTCTGACCCTCTTAACCAGCGAAGGGTCACGATCCTCCAAAACACCCGACGCGGGACGACCTCCATACTTTGCCCCCACTGCGCATGCGCAGTGTCAAGGATGTTCCGAAATTGGCGCCAATTATCATTCTTACTGGCAGTGCCTGGTCAGCGCTATGTACTCAGCGGGGAGGCAAGAGTTCCCAACTCCTGGGAGGGCCATCCCCGTCTGGGTCATTGGTAAGTATAAAAAATATATAAATTACTATAAATTTTTTAACATTTTTATACTGTACCAATGACCCAGACTTAGCTGAATAGTAAAAAGGCTGGAGGGCCTAGGACATAGAGGAAAATCCAATAAGCTCAACTATATAATATAGAGGCAACCCCTTAAGGAGAAAAGGAGTATTAGGCTTTACATGTATCTTTCTTATTTAATATTAAATTAGAAAGATACAATACCCTTCATAATTGAGCACAATAACATTCATGTTCTCTATTAACATCCAGTATAACCCTTATACTAATTATTTTTAAAGTAAGCCAATAAATAAAGTTAGTCCAGAGAATTGAGACTCTTTATAATCTTTTAAAAGTGTCCGAGGATTGTATATTAACTGGTAGAGTGCTGAAAGCCCATATTTGGGCTTTAATCTGAACCATGACAACCCCAAATAAAAGGCTTCATATTCAATGAACATGCTTTGTATTATCTTTGAAGTGAAATTATTCAGTCTGCAAGGATTTGCTTTGTTACAATTTATGGGAGAGTGCCTGCAGGCACTCTCCCATAAATTGTAACAAGGCAAAGGCCTGTGAACAAATTCTGATGACCAAAAATAATTTAGCACTCTACCAGTTAACGCCTGTTTGACACTTGACATATACAAATGCTTCACACCGAGCTACACTTTAAAAATATGACATGAATGAATTTTAACATTAATATTACACTTTAAAACCATCCCGGAAGTGACTCAGAAATACTGACTTGGAGGAGGCATTCCCTTGCTTTTCACTATAAAGCAGGTGACCTAAGGGAACACCCTCCCCCCCTTCCCCTTGCCCTGGGTCAAATAGCCCAGAGCGAAGAGGGCAGCCGGACGGAGTCACTGCCGGAACAGAAAGCCTGCATAACTATAGTTGCAACTGTTTAGTGGACGACATTCTGAGCAACAGATAACGGACCTAAACAATGCAGGTCTCCAGAAATGGACTCAATATTTCTGAGATAAAAATTCGTGAATGTGGATGGCTGAGACCAATAAGCAGCCTTCATTAAATCTGTAATAGCAATACTATTAGCGTAAGCCCAAGAAGTAGCAAGAGCTCTTACTTCATGAGCGGAAATCTTAAGCACAGACTGCTGAGAAGAAGATAAACTCTCATAAGCAGTACGGATAGTTAATTGAATCCATCTAGCAATAGAATGGACTGAAATGTCCCTTCTATTAGGCATCAAAGACAGAAAGAAACGTTTCCGTCCCTTTCTGATAAACTGAGATCTCTGTTTATAGATACGTAACGCTCTAACAGGACAGAGTAAAGGCCTACGCCCGTCTGAAGACGGAAGAGCCTTAATGACAATAGGTTCCGGATATTTATTAGGAGCCTGATTCTTAGCTAAAAAACCCACATTAGTAGTGAAGGTGATAGTATTCCCGACACTACGATAGTGAGAATCATCCACCGACAGTGCATGAAGCTCACTGACTCTTCTAGCAGAAGAGAAAGCTAAGAGAAAAGCTGTCTTATAAGATAAGAATTTGAAATCTACTGTCCCAAGAGGTTCAAATGGCTTTTCCTTCAATTTAAGAAGAACCCAAGCTAAATTCCATTTAGGAATTAACCTAAGAGTTCTGGGTCTATTTATCGAGAAGTTTCTAACCAACTTAGATAAAGAGACATTAGATCCAATTTGTAAACTATCATGATGTGCATAGGTATCAGATAACATAGACCTATAACCCTTAATAGTAACAGGCTGCAGTTTGATTTCGTCAAACAAGTATACTAGAAAGTTTGCAATGTCTGGTATAGAGGGATCGAAAATATCTACAGAATGATCCCTACACCAACGACGAAAAACCTTCCACTTAGCCGCATAGTTTAGCGAAGAGGAGGTCCTCCTACAGTTAGAAATCGCGTCCACTGCTCGTCCTGTAAAGTGCTTGCCATGCAAGAAGGACCGCACAACGGAAAAACGTGAAGGTTGAGACCTTGCGGGTTGTGATGGAGTTGACGCGATTTCCCCTGCGAAAGAAGATCCTCCCGTGGAGGAAGCTTTCGCGGTAGGTCCCACAACAGACAGCTGAGTAGATTTATCCACAGTCTCTGTGGAGACAGAGATGCTACCAACAGAATCTTGCATTGAGATTGTTTTATCTTTAGCAATACTTGCTGAATTAACGGCACTGGAGGATACGCATATCCTATCATTCCGTCCCAAGAGATCGACAAAGCGTCTACTGCAAATGCTCTTGAATCTGGATACGGAGACACATACGTCTGCAGCTGATTGTTGAGATGTGTCGCAAATAAATCTATCATTGGCCGTTCCCATTGGTAGCAAATCTGATTGAATACTTGTTTGTTGAGAGTCCACTCCGACGGCAACAAGCGACCCTTTTGTGAAAGGGAGTCTGCTAGCACATTCAGACGACCCGGTATGTGACGGACCGAAAGAAGAACCTGATGTTCTAGCGCAAACAGAAGGATTCTTTCCGTTAGATTGAACAACGGAACTGAATGAGTGCCTCCCTGATTCCGTATATACGCCACTACTGTCGTATTGTTGGATAGGATTTGGACATGAGCATTGTGAATAATGTCCATCCAATGACGTAACGCAAGCCAAATTGACATCATTTCCTTGATGTTTATGTGCTTGCCCAGGAATTGCGGATCCCAAAGACCCTGGCATCTCGAATCCGTTGGGATCAATGATGCACCCCAACCTGTTTGACTGGCATCCGTCATAATGGTAAAACTCGGATCCGGCAACTGCAGCGGAACTCCCTGAGTTAACCACTGAATGTTTGCCCAAGTCTGAATCTCTTGTTTCACTTGATCTGACAAGAGAATGTCTATGTTGAGCGAATGAATTTTCACACTCCAATTCTGAGTCAAGAAAAATTGGAGAGGACGCGTGCGTAACCGCCCCATCGGAATGAGATCTGCAGCGGCTCCGCACAGACCTATCAGTCTCATAAATTCTCTCGCCGTGACTTTGTCTGCGTGCAGACAATAGCGAGCGTAACAACTGACTAATTTCGCTCTGGTTAACGGCAGACGAACGAGATTGTTGTGCGTCTCGAAGCTCATTCCCAGATGTGTGAATGACTTGGACGGCACCAGATCCGACTTCTCCTCGTTTACTATAAAACCGAGACGTCGGAGCAATAGAAGTAGATTCTGAACATCGTTCTGAAGCGTTAACTCATTGCCGTACCTCTGAAGAATGTCGTCCAGGTAGGCTGACGTTACCGCAGACGAATGAGCTCGGAAATAGATCATTACCGAGTTCATTACCCGAGTGAAAGCCCAGGGTGCTAGATTCAATCCGAAGCACATCGCCCGGAATTGATACACCACTCCTAGGACTGTGAAGCGTAGATACTTTCTGAATGTCGGAAGTACCATGACGTGAAAGTACGCATCGAAAAGCTTGACAACCTTCCGCCAACCGGTACGCGATAGAGGTTTAAGCCATCACCTCCTGGACCTGCGAGGCCTGCGGTAGGAGAAACCACGTCCTCCACGACCCGCACCTCGTCCCGTCGACCTCGAGGCATCCGACCGGTTGTCCCGGCCCGAAGGACGTCCCAAACGTGAGTCGCTACCTTGACGGTCTCTCGAATAAAACCAAGAGGACGCACCGGAACCTCTATAGGAACCTCTCTTGGACGCATTAGACCCAGAAGTGCCTGTCTTATTCTTGTCTGCCGTATCCGACTTCTTAGAAGCAGATTTGAACAACAGAGAATCCGAAGCTTTCTTTGTAATTTTATCATAAATAGCAGAAAGCTTGCCGTCAAAGAGAAGTTCTCCGGAGACCGATGTGACTCTGAGAGAGTTCTTCACCTTAGTATCCACGAGTGTGGATGTAGCTAGGGCTGCGTCACGTCTAACCAACTCCAGGTTTGCCACTGAAAGGGCGGAGTTACACGTGGAATAAGCTACTGCCCTTGAAAGAAGTCTTAAAGAGGATTGTATATCCTGAAATTCTTTCCCTTGAAGGCGCAGTGATAACGCCTTAGTAAGGTGATCTGCGTAAGATAAGGCATCTAAACTGGCTCTGTTAGACGAAATAGCTGTTTCCAACACTGCGGTTGGAATAGAAGCCGACGACGGTAATGATAGCTCTAAGTCTTCCGCCTCGTCGTCCATACGCAGAGGAACTCTCGGAATACCCTGTCCTGCCGTGTCGAATTTATTCCTTGCATTAATGAAAGGCAGGTTGAGAGTATTGGCGGACAAGAAACCTGCTTTCCCCGTTTTGGAAGCAAGTTTAAATATAGCATCGTTCAATAATTCAAATGTTCTTGCAACATTACTGGACTGCGACGGAAACTCGGGAGCGATGTCCAATGACGCTATAATCCTCTTGTCCGGAACCGCAGCAGTCTGGCCCGACGGAACAACTTGAGAGAGAAAGTGCCGGATGAAGTCCACGGCAGCTTTATGTTGTTCCAAATCATCCGTATCCCTTTCACCATCCGGTCGGACCTCATGATGCTCCCGGTCGTCCGCCCCCGATGCTTCGGCGGAGCGTACCGACCCAGCGCCGTCGGATAATTCCCGATCCGACACCGTTTCTGTCGGCTGCTGGGATGCTGTGATAAGTTGTGCTATCTGCACAAGTACGTCCGGCATCGAGACCTGCGGAGGCGCAGTCTTTCGCTGCTTCGCCGAGGGCAGCTCCACATCTGATGGCTCCCGCATACTTTTTCTATGCGAACGTCCGGAGTCCATCGGCCTCGTGTCCCTGGTTGCCGGATGGTGTGACCTGGTCGCCGAAGAATCCCTGATCGGCGAAGCTGGTAAGATATCGGCGGTCACGCAGCCAAGGTGCGGTCGTGTGCGTTGACGAGAAGAAGAAGCCTGAGCAGTCTCCGCGGACTGCCTATACAACGGAGCGTCCTGAGCGACGGACGTATGCTCCGCTTGCGACACATTTTGTACCACAACATCTGGTCCCAGATGTTGTTGTACGAGAGGGGCCTCTCTCGCTCACGGCCCGGCTGGACCTGGATGAGCTAGGAACCGGACTCAAAGGCTTCCTCCGATCTCGCCTACTATCCGCCGTCACTGGGTGTGCACATTGAATGTTTATAGTGCTCGCATCACCCAACATTTCCTCCTGGACCGCATCGGACGAACCCGGCTGCCGAACCATTCGGTGAATGGACGCTACACCGGGCGAGCTAGCGGACGACATTTGTTTAATCTCCATGAGCACTTTTGCCGCTAGCTCTGTATTCATTTGTGACGACGGAAGCGCACTTGCGGAAGATAACATGGAAACATCACCCTGTTCTTGTTCCTCTGAAATAGAAACTGAGAGAGTAGAGTGACCTTGCGGAGAAAGAGCCGGCATAGCCCTTTCTCCAGTAACAACATACCGTGACACACGTTTCCAATGTTTGTCATCCCAATATTGACATATAGAACAGGGATTAGTGCGAGAACACTGACTACAATTAATACAATGATCATGAAAGTCAGAGGAAGACTCCTTCCTATTACAATTTGAACAATATCCTTTCATTGTGAAAAGTCAACAACAAGTCCTAGTTACTCGCACAAACCCCTGACACAAAGATACATAATAACATGATCCATTAATAATGAAAAAACAATTGCAAATCAAAATAATTTTTGAAAAATATTTTTTCAGCGAAGCCCAAGTTTCTGAAAAGTAACGCTGAGCCCCGAAGGATCCGATGGGTAAGTGTGGTCAAAAATTTTAAATTTATATTAAATAATTAATGCGACACTTATGGATAATAAAAATGTATCTTATAGTGAGATAAACTACACCAAAGGCAAACAGCCCCCCTCAAAAGAGACTGTTGCCAATGTAAACAAACAGTGTAAAACACTAGAAAACATGACTCCAAGCACTGAAAAAACTGGCCCGAAATCAGTCATCAAAATTACACTCTATCTGATGCAAGACAGAGACTCCCAGGGGAGAATCTGCAGAACATCAGATGGAAGATGCAGAACACAACGTTTATACACCCATGGGTGAAAACGTAAGTATGGGGAAAATAACAGAAAACATTCTGTAACCAAGCAACTCTCCCAAGAGAATTTTAGAAATGAACTTTCTCAAAAATATGCCAAAAGCATGGGAGAATTGCAAGGGGGGACTTAGAAGGCCAGGGGAGAGGAAACACTGAATAAGCAGTGCAACTTTTTAGCAAGAATGACAACAAGAGGCCCATGCCTCGAAAATAGGCAACTTAACATAATTTCATAAAAAATTTTAAGTACAGCCCTGATTATTTTTTGTCACTCCTTTTTCCTCTCCTCCTTCTATATCCTCCTTAGAATCACCATTTCTCCAATAATTACGTGTCTGGCATCCTTTAAACTGAGATTTACAAGCACAAAGATCAGTGAGATGTTGACTGATGAAGGGCCAAACAGAGAATGATAATTGGCGCCAATTTCGGAACGTCCTTGACACTGCGCATGCGCAGTGGGGGCGAAGTATGGAGGTCCTATAGGACATGATTTCTTTTGGTTTTGGATGCAAATTTTGGGGATTGGGGGGCAAAATTTGTGTTTGGCCCTGGTTTTGTTAGAGTTAGCACAAGCTAAGTCTGGGTCATTGGTACAGTATAAAAATATTGAAGAAAATCGATAGCTCCCATCTAGAGGTCACCCCAAACAAGCATGCCAGGTTTCAAAGCAATCCGATCATAAATGTACCCTGTAGGGTGTGCCAAAGGGAAATATTGAGTCTTCTGACTAAACTAAGTTCTAAGAACGTTGGCCGCGGCAACATTTTTTGACAGAAATTGAAGAAAATCGATAGCTCCCATCTAGAGGTCTCCCCAAACAAGCATACCAGGTTTCAAAGCAATCCGGTCATAAATGTGCCCTGTAGGGTGTGCCAAAGGGAAATATTGAGGTCTGACTAAACTAAGTTCTACAAACGTTGACCGTGGCAACATTTTTTGCCGGAAATTGAAGAAAATCGATAGCTCCCATCTAGAGGTCACCCTAAATAAGCATACCAGGTTTCAAAGCAATCAAATCATAAATGTGCCCTGTATGGTGTGCCAAAGGGAAATATTGTGGTTTGACTAAACTAAGTTCTAAAAATGTTGGCTGCGGCAACATTTTTTGACAGAAATTGAAGAAAATCGATAGCTCCCATCTAGAGGTCTCCCCAAACAAGCATACCAGGTTTCAAAGCAATCCGATCATAAATGTGCCCTGTAGGGTGTGCCAAAGGGAAATATTGAGGTCTGACTAAACTAAGTTCTACAAACGTTGGCCGTGGCAACATTTTTTGCCAGAAATTGAAGAAAATCGACAGCTCCCAACTAGAGGTCACCCTAAATAAGCATACCAGGTTTCAAAGCAATCAAATCATAAATGTGCCCTGTAGGGTGTGCCAAAGGGAAATATTGAGGTCTGACTAAACTAAGTTCTATGAACGTTGGCCGTGGCAACATTTTTTGCCGGAAATTGAAGAAAATCGATAGCTCCCATCTAGAGGTCACCCTAAATAAGCATACCAGGTTTCAAAGCAATCCGATCATAAATGTATCCTGTAGGGTGTGCCAAAGGGAAATATTGAGTCTTCTGACTAAACTAAGTTCTAAGAACGTTGGCCGCGGCAACATTTTTTGACAGAAATTGAAGAAAATCGATAGCTCCCATCTAGAGGTCTCCCCAAACAAGCATACCAGGTTTCAAAGCAATCCGATCATAAATGTGCCCTGTAGGGAGTGCCAAAGGGAAATATTGAGGTCTGACTAAACTAAGTTCTACAAACGTTGGCCGTGGCAACATTTTTTGCCGGAAATTGAAGAAAGCTAAAAAATTTATAGTAATTTATATATTTTTTATACTTACCAATGACCCAGACATAGCTGGTGCTAACTCTTAAAATATAGGGCCAAACACAAATTTTGCCCCCCAATCCCCAAAATTTGCATCTAAAACTAAAGAAAACATGTCCTGAAAGGCCCTCCACACCTCGCCCCCACTGCGCATGCGCAGTGTCAAGGACGTTCCGAAATTGGCGCCATTTATCATTCTAATAACCAGTGCCTGGTAAGCGCTATGTACTCAGCGGGGAGGCAAGAGTTCCCAACTCCTGGGAGGGCCATCCCCGTCTGGGTCATTGGTAAGTATAAAAAATATATAAATTACTATAAATTTTTTAACATTTTTATACTGTACCAATGACCCAGACATAGCTGAATAGTAAAAAGGCTGGAGGGCCAAGGACATAGAGCAAAATGGAATACGCTCAATAAAATAAAATAGAGTCATCCCCTGTAGGGAAAAGAAGTAATAGGCCTTACATGTATCTTTCTTATTTATGATAAATTAGAAAGATACAACACCTTCCAAAAATTGAGCTTCATACATCCATGTACTCTATTAATATCCAATAATCCTTATACTAATTATTTTTAAAGTAAGCCAATAATAAAGTAAGTCTAGAGAATAGAGACTCTTATACTCCTAAAAGTGTGTGAGAATTGCATAATCATGTCCGTTGACATATGCAATATTCAAAAGCTATACTTTAAAAACTAAGACTTGAAAGAATTTTATAAACTTAAACTTCTCACTAAACAACCATCCCAATAACAGCTCAGAATTACTAACTCCGGAGGAGGTATCCCCTTGTTTTCATAGTAAAAACAGGTGACCAAAGGGAACACCCTCCCCCCCCCCCCCTTTTTCTTGCCCTGGGTCAAATAGCCCAGAGCGAAGAGGGCAGCCGAACGGAGACACTGCCGAAACAGACAGCCTACCTAGCTATAGTAGCAACTGTTAAGTGAATGACATTCTGAGCAGTAGATAATAGACCTAACAATAGAGGCCTCCAGAAATGGACTCGATATTTCTGAGATAAAATTCATGAATGGATGGCTGAGCGCAATGAGCAGCCTTCAAAAATCTATAATAGCAACACTATTAATGTAAGCCCAAGAAGTAGAAGAACTCTTACTTCATGAGCCGAAATCTTAAGCACAACTGCTAAGCCAATGATATACCATAAGCAGTACGCTAGTTAATAGAATCCATTAACAATAAAATGGAGCGTAACGTCCTTCTACTAGACATCAAAGACAGAAGAAGCTTACGCCCTTGTAATAAACAGATATCTGTTTATAAATACATAAACTGTACCCGGAAAGAGTAAAGGCCTATGCCCATACGAAGACGGAAGGACTTTAAAATAATAGGTTCCGGATAATAGGAGCCTAACTCTTATGCAACAATCCAACCTAAATAGTAACGGAAGTATTGATTCCGAAACTATGAAAGTGAAAATCATCCATCGATAGTGCATGAAACTCACTGACTCTACAGTAAAAGAGAAACCAACAGAATTACTGTCTAAAAGGTCAGAATTTGAAAACTACTGTTTCCAGAGGCTCAAATGATTACTTAGCTAAATAAGAACCGAAGTTAAAATCCGTATAGGAATTTAATCTAAAGATTCTAAGTCTATTTATCAAAAAGTTACTAACTGACTTAGATAAAGAGACAAAAGACTCAATTGTAAACTATCGTAGAGTGCATAGGTATGAGGTAACATAAACCTATAACCTAAAAAACAACAGGCTGCAGTAGATCTTGTGAAACAAGTATACTAAAAACTAGCAATGCGTAGTATGGAGGGATCAACCATATGAACATAATGATCCCAACACCACGACGGAAGAGCCTCCACTTTAGTCGCATAGAATAGCGAAGAAGAGGATCTCCTATAGTAAGAAATCGCGTCCAAAGCTCGTCCAGTACAGTGCTTACAATGCAATACGGACCACACAACGGAATACATGAAGGTTGCGACCTTGCTGGTTGTGATAAAGATGACACGATTTACCCAGTGAAAAAAGATCCTCACATAGAGGAAGATTTCACGTTAAGATCCACAGTAGACAAGAGAGTAAATTACTCATGATCTCTGTGAAGATAGAGATGCCATCAACAGAAATGTATTGTGGTTGTTTATCTTAGCAATACCTGCTAAAACAACAGCGCCGGAGGATTCGCGTATCCTATCATTCCGTCCTATAGATCAATAGAGCGTTAACAGTATTAGCTCAGAGATCTGGACAAGGCAACACATACGTCTGCAATTGATTAGCAAGCTGTGTCATAAATAAAACATCATTGGGCGCTCCCATAGATAGCAAATCTGATTAAATACTTGTTTGTTGAGAGTCCATTCTGACAGCAACAAGCGACCCGTAAGAGAACGGGAGTGCGATAAAACAATCAGACGACCCAGAATATGACGGACCAAAACTGAACTTGGTGTACTATAACCAACAGACGGATTCTTTCCATTAAATTGAATAACGGAAACGAAAGAGTGCCTCCCTGGTTCCGGAGATACGCCACTACTGTCGAATTAAAGGACAGGAATTTGGGCATGCGTTTCTGAATAATGTTCATGCAATGACATAAAGCAAGCCTAAAAAAACATTATTCCGCGGAAGTTAAACTGATAGCTAAAAGACTGCGGAACCCAAAGACCCTGGCACTTCGAATCCGTAGGGATCAGTATATATCCCAATCTGTTTGACTGGCAACCGTCATAACAGCCACACTAGGGTCCGGCAACTGTGGCGGCACTCTCTGAGTCAACCACCGAATGTTTGCCCCAGTCTGAATCTCTTGTAACACTAGATAGACAAGAGAATGTATAAATCAAGCAATTCATGGATTGCCGGAAAGTTGCCGTCGAAGAGAAGCTCCTCCGAGAACGAAGCGACTCTGAGAGAGTTCTTAACCTACTATCCACGCGTGGATGTAGCTGGGGCTGCATCACGTCTAACCAACTCCAATCAGCCACTGAAGGGCGGAGTTATACGTGAACAAACTACTGCCCTCAAAAGAAATTACATTGAGAATAATATCCCGTAAATCTTTTCTTGAAGACGTAATGATAACGCCTCAGTAAGGCGGATTACGTATAATAAAGCGTCTAAGTTAAGCCTACTATACATAATGTCGTTCCCAACATTGAAATTGGAAAAGACATAAACGGCGAAAAAGAATATATGCAGTCTTTAATCACACCGTCTAGACGCATATGAACTCTCGGTATGCCCTGCTCTGCCAAAATAAACTATATGTAAAAAAGATAAAATGGCAGAAATGAGCCACGCGGACAAGAAACTAAACTATCATGCTTAGTAGCAGGCTTGTATATATATATATAATATATAGCGTCGAAAAATAAAACACATGTTGTAATGACAATATTGGACTGCGTCGGTAAGTCAGGGACAAAGTCCCTGTACCGATCGAAAAATCCGAGTCCAATGACGCTATAAGTCTCTTATCCAAGATCGCAGCAATGAAGTCCGAAAAATAAACACTGGAAGAAATGCCAGAAGATATGAAAGGCATCTTCCGATACTACTAAAGGGAAAACTCGAAATCTTTCGAATCCCTTTCGCCATCCTGTCGGACCCTATAAAGCGTTCGGTCGTCCGTAGCTTGATGCAACCGCGGACCGCACCGACCCAGCGCCGTCGGATAATTCCTGATTCTACCGAGAAACCGTCTTACGATGCATTGCCGCAGGAAGCTCCGAGATCGTTACCCCGTGCATACTTCCAATATGCGAGCGAACGGAGTGTATAGGCCTCATGTCCCTTGGCTACCGGATGGCGCGACCTATTCGCTGTGGAATCACTGAATGCCGAAACTGATCGGATACTCGAGGTCACGTAGCCAATGTGCGGTCGTGTGCCCTGCTGTGAGGATGAGGAAGCATTAAAGACAGTCTCTCGGACTGTCAATATAACGGAGCGTCCCGAGCAACGGACATATGCTCCGAATGTAAAATATCTGAACCACAACATGCGGTCCCCTATGTTGTTGGCTTCCTCCGATCTGTCCTCAATCTGCCGTCACTGGGTGAGTACTAAAGTAATTAAAGTGCTCGCATCACCCAAATCTCCTTCCTAGACCGCAACGGACGAACCCGGCAGCCGAACCATTCGATAAATGTACGCTACACCGGGTGAGCTAGCGAATGTCACTCCGTGAGCGATAGACATATTCCATGAGCACTTATTGCCGCTAACTCTTCATTAACTATGACGACAGAGGCACACTTTTGAAAGACATCTCCATAACTCTTCGAACAAGAAACCAGAAATGCTTGGATAGCAAGCATAAAATAATAATATATATAGCGTCGTTCAATAATTCGAAAGTTGTGTGACATTATTGGACTATGTCGGAACTGAGGGACGATGTCCCTGAACCGAACCAAAAATTTCTAAGTCCACCGACGCTATCAGTTTCTTATCCGGCATCGCAGCATATGTTGTTCCGAAAGGGAAAGCTTGAAATCCACCGAATCCCTTTCGGTGTCCCGTCGGACCGGATGAAACTTTCGGACGTCCGTACCCGCTTCCGCGGAGCGTCCCGACCCAGCATCGTCGGATAAAATATATGCGACAGATTCAGTTGATGCTGGGATGCTGCGATAAACTGTGCTATTAAGGAAAGCACGTCCGTTCCCGAGGCCTGTGCAGTAGCGGACTTACGATGCATTGCCGCTGGAAGCTCCGTGTACGTTGACTCCCGCACACTTCCTATGCGAACGTCCGGAGTCTGCAGGCCTCGAGTCCCCGGCTACCGACCCAGCGCTGTCGGATAATTCTCGATCCGACACCGTTTCTGTCGGCTGCTGGGATGCTGCGATAAGCTGTGCTATGTGCACAAGAATGTCCGGCGTCGAGACCTGCGGAGGCGCAGTCTATCGGTGCTTCGCCGAGGGCAGCTCCGCATCAGATGGCTCCCGCATATTTCCTATGCGAACGTCCGGAGTCCATCGGTCTCGAATCCCTGGCTGCCGGATGGTGTGACCTGGTCGCCGAAGAATCCTTGATCGGCGAAGCTGGTAATATATCGGCGGTCACGCAGCCAAGGTGCGGTCGTGTGCGCTGACGAGAAGAGGAAGCCTTAGCAGTCTCAGCGGACTGCCTATACAACGGAGCGTCCCGAGCGACGGACGTATGCTCCGCTAACGACACATTTGTACCACAACATCTGGGGCCAGATGTTGTTGAACGAGAGAGGGGCCTCTCTCGCTTGCCGTCCGGATGGACCGGAACGAGCTATGAACCGGACTAAAAGGCTTCCTCCATTCTCCCTCCGATCCGCCGTCACTGGGTGTGCATTAAGTTAATTTTATAGTGCTCGCATCACCCCAAAATTCCTTCTAGACCGCAACGGACGAACCCGGCTGCCGAACCATTCGGTGAATGGACGCTACACCGGGCGAGCTAGCGGACGTCAAAGGCCGTCGAACCTACTAGGGTCCTCTTAGGCAATTGGCGTATTACCTGAGCACTTTTCCGCTAGCCCTTCATTAATTGTGACGACGGAGGCACACTGTTGGAAGACATCACAGATACATCACCCTAATCTTGATCGTCTGAAATAGAAATTGATAAAGTAGAGTGACCCTGCGGGGAAAGGACCGGAGTGTCCAAATCCCCAACAACATACCGTGACATACGCTTCCCATATTGTCATCGAATCATACGATACAGAACAGGAGTTAATGCGAGTACACTGACCACATATAGAATGATAATAAGGTCAGAGGAAGACTTCCTCTTAAAACAATTGATCAATATCCTTTCAATGTGAAAAGAAAACAAGTCCTGGTACTCGCACTAACCCCTGGCAATCAAAATACATAATAATAATATGATCCATTAATATAGAAAAAATAATTGAAATCAAAATATTTTGAAAAAATATTTTTTCAGAACAGCCCAAGTTTCTGAAAAGTAACGTTGAGCCCCAATGGATCCCAAGCCTAAGTGTGGACAAAAATTTTAAAAATATTTTAAACAATTTATTCAACACTTACGAACAATAATAATGTATCTAGTTATGATTAAAATAACATAAAGATATTATTATTTAGAAATCCCCCCCTCACACAGAGGGCTGTTGTAAATGTAAACAATGAGTGTAAAAACACTAAAATAAGACTCCAGGCACCCAGGCCCGAAATCAGTTACCAAAAATACACTATCTGATGCAAAACAGAGACTTCCAGGGAAGAAACTGCAGAACATCAGATGGTAGATGCAGAACACAACGCCTAACCACCCGTAGGTGAAGAAGTAAACATGGGGAAAGAACAGAAATCATTCTGTTATTAAGCTAAAACTCCCAAGAAATTTAAGTAATAATAATTACAGAAACTATGCCAAAAGCATGGGAGAATAGCAAGGGGGAACTTAAAGGACAGGGAGAGAGGAAAAACACTTGAAAAAACAGTGTAACAAATAATCAGAATGACAACAAAATGGCTGCTGCCTTGAAAATAGGTAACTTAACATAATTTCATTAAAAAATTTTAAGTTACAGCCCTGATAATATTCTGTCACACATTCTTTTCCTCTCCTCCTTTTCTATCCTCCTTAGAATCACCATTCCACTAATATTTATGTGTCTGGCATCATTTAAACTGAGATTTAAAAGCACAAAGATCAGTCAGATGTTAACTGATGAAGGGCCAAACTTAGAATGATAAATGGCGCCAATTTCGGAACGTCCTTGACACTGCGCATGCGCAGTGGGGGCGAGGTGTGGAGGGCCTTTCAGGACATGTTTTCTTTAGTTTTAGATGCAAATTTTGGGGATTGGGGGGCAAAATTTGTGTTTGGCCCTATATTTTAAGAGTTAGCACCAGCTATGTCTGGGTCATTGGTACAGTATAAAAATATCGATAGCTCCCATCTAGAGGTCACCCTAATAAGCATACCAGGTTTCAAAGCAATCAAATCATAAATGTGCCCTGTAGGGTGTGCCAAAGGGAAATATTGAGGTCTGACTAAACTAAGTTCTATGAACGTTGGCCGTGGCAACATTTTTCGCCAGAAATTGAAGAAAATCGATAGCTCCCATCTAGAGGTCACCCTAAATAAGCACACCAGGTTTCAAAGCAATCCGATCATAAATGTACCCTGTAGGGTGTGCCAAAGGGAAATATTGAGTCTTCTGACTAAACTAAGTTCTAAGAACGTTGGCTGCGGCAACATTTTTTGACAGAAATTGAAGAAAATCGATAGCTCCCATCTAGAGGTCTCCCCAAACAAGCATACCAGGCTTCAAAGCAATCCGATCATAAATGTGCCCTGTAGGGTGTGCCAAAGGGAAATATTGAGGTCTGACTAAACTAAGTTCTACAAACGTTGGCCGTGGCAACATTTTTTGCCGGAAATTGAAGAAAGTTAAAAAATTTATAGTAATTTATATATTTTTTATACTTACCAATGACCCAGACTTAGCTGGTGCTAACTCTAACAAAACCAGGGCCAAACACAAATTTTGCCCCCCAATCCCCAAAATTTGCATCCAAAACAAAAAGAAATCATGTCCTAAAGGACCTCCATACTACGCCTCTACTGCGCATGCGCAGTGACGCAGACGTCCCGAAATTGGCGCCAATTATCATTCTTACTGGCAGTGCCAGGTCAGCGCTATGTACTCAGCGGGGAGGCAAGAGTTCCCAACTCCAGGGAGGGCCATCCCCGTCTGGGTCATTGGTAAGTATAAAAAATATATAAATTACTATAAATTTTTTAACATTTTTATACTGTACCAATGACCCAGACTTAGCTGATTAGTAAACAGGCTGGAGGGCCTAGGACATAGAGGAAAATCCAATAAGCTCAACTATATAGTAAAGAGGTAACCCCTTAAGGAGAAAAGGAGTATTAGGCTTTACATGTATCTTTCTTATTTAATATTAAATTAGAGATACACTACCCTTAATAATTGAGCACAATAACATTCATGTTCTCTATTAACATCCAGTATAACCCTTATACTAATTATTTTTAAAGCAAGCCAATAAAGTAGTCCAGAGAATTGAGACTCTTTATAGTCATTTAAAAGTGTCCGAGTATTGTATATTAAAGCCCGTTTGACACTTGACATATACAAATGCTTCACACCGAGCTACACTTTAAAAATAAGACATGAAGGAATTTAAACATTAATATTACACTTTAAAACCATCCTGGAAGCGACTCAGAAATACTGACTTGGAGGAGGCATTCCCTTGCTTTTCACTATAAAGCAGGTGACCTAAGAGAACACCCGCCCCCCCCCCCCCCCCCCCCCCCCCCCCCCCCTTCTCCTTGCCCTGGGTCAAATAGCCCAGAGCGAAGAGGGCAGCCGGACGGAGTCACTGCCGGAACAGAAAGCCTGCATAACTATAGTTGCAACTGTTTAGTGGACGACATTCTGAGCAACAGATAACGGACCTAAACAATGCAGGTCTCCAGAAATGGACTCAATATTTCTGAGATAAAAATTCGTAAATGTGGATGGCTGAGACCAATAAGCAGCCTTCATTAAATCTGTAATAGCAACACTATTAGCATAAGCCCAGGAAGTAGAAAGAGCTCTTACTTCATGAGCAGAAATCTTAAGCACAGACTGCTGAGAAGAAGATAAATCTTCATAAGCAGTACGGATAGTTAACTGAATCCATCTAGCAATAGAATGGACTGAAATGTCCTTTCTATTAGGCATCAAAGACAGAAAGAAACGTTTCCGTCCCTTTCTGATAAACTGAGATCTCTGTTTATAGATACGTAGTGCTCTAACAGGACAGAGTAAAGGCCTACGCCCGTCTGAAGACGGAAGAGCCCTAATAACAATAGGTTCCGGATATTTATTAGGAGCCTGATTCTTAGCTAAAAAAACCACATTAGTAGTGAAGGTGATAGTGTTCCCAACACTACGATAATGAGAATCATCCACCGATAGTCCATGAAGCTCACTGACTCTTCTGGCAGAAGAGAAAGCTAAGAGAAAAGCTGTCTTATAAGATAAGAATTTGAAATCTACTGTCCCAAGAGGTTCAAATGGCTTTTCCTTCAATTTAAGGAGAACCCAAGCTAAATTCCACTTAGGAATTAACCTAAGAGTTCTGGGTCTATTTATCGAAAAGTTTCTAACCAACTTCGATAAAGAGACATTAGATCCAATTTGTAAACTATCATGATGTGCATAGGTATCAGATAACATAGATCTATAACCCTTTATAGTAACAGGCTGCAGTTTGATTTCATCAAACAAGTATACTAGAAAGTTTGCAATGTCTGGTATAGAGGGATCGAATATATCTACAGAATGATCCCTACACCAACGACGAAAAACCTTCCACTTAGCCGCATAGTTTAGCGAAGAGGAGGTCCTCCTACAGTTAGAAATCGCGTCCACTGCTCGTCCTGTAAAGTGCTTGCCATGCAAGAAGGACCGCACAACGGAAAAACGTGAAGGTTGAGACCTTGCAGGTTGTGATGGAGTTGGCGCGATTTCCCCTGCGAAAGAAGATCCTCCCGTGGAGGAAGCTTCCGCGGTAGGTCCCACAACAGACACCTGAGTAGATTTATCCACGGTCTCTGTGGCGACAGAGATGCTACCAACAGAATCTTGCATTGAGATTGTTTTATCTTTAGCAATACTTGTTGAATTAACGGCGCTGGAGGATACGCATATCCTATCATTCCGTCCCAAGGGATCGACAGAGCGTCTACTGCAAAAGCTCTTGGATCCGGACACGGAGACACATACGTCTGCAACTGATTGTTGAGATGTGTCGCAAATAAGTCTATCATTGGCCGTTCCCATTGGTAGCAAATCTGATTGAATACTTGTTTGTTGAGAGTCCACTCCGACGGCAACAAGCGACCCTTTTGTGAAAGGGAGTCTGCTAGCACATTCAGACGACCCGGTATGTGACGGACCGAAAGAACGTGATGTTCTAACGCAAACAAAAGGATTCTTTCCGTTAGATTGAACAACGGAACTGAATGAGTGCCTCCCTGATTCCATATATACGCCACTACTGTCGTATTGTCGGATAGGATTTGGACATGAGCATCGTGAATAATGTCCATCCAGTGACGTAACGCAAGCCAAATTGACATCATTTCCTTGATGTTTATGTGCTTGCACAGGAATTGCGGATCCCAAAGACCCTGGCATCTCGAATCCGTTGGGATTAATGATGCACCCCAACCTGTTTGACTGGCATCCGTCATAACGGTAAAACTCGGATCCGGCAACTGCAGCGGAACTCCTTGAGTTAACCACTGAATGTTTGCCCAAGTCTGTATCTCTTGTTTCACTTGATCTGACAAGAGAACGTCTACATCGAGCGAATGAATTTTCACACTCCAATTCTGAGTCAGGAAAATTTGAAGAGGACGTGTGCGTAACCGCCCCATCGGAATGAGATCCGCGGCGGCTCCGCACAGACCTATCAGTCTCATAAATTCTCTCGCCGTGACTTTGTCTGCGTGCAGACAATAGCGAGCGTAACTACTGACTAATTTCGCTCTGGTTAACGGCAGACGAACGAGATTGTTGTGCGTCTCGAAGCTCATTCCCAGATGAGTGAATGACTTGGACGGCACCAGATCCGACTTCTCCTCGTTTACTATAAAACCGAGACGTCGGAGCAATAGAAGAAGATTCTGAACATCGTTCTGAAGCGTTAACTCGTTGCCGTACCTCTGAAGAATGTCGTCCAGGTAGGCCGACGTTACCGCAGACGAATGAGCTCGGAAGTAGATCATTACCGAGTTCATTACCCGAGTGAAAGCCCAGGGTGCTAGATTCAATCCGAAGCACATCGCCCGGAATTGATACACCACTCCTAGGACTGCGAAGCGTAGATACTTTCGGAATGTCGGATGTACCATGACGTGAAAGTACGCATCTTTGAGATCTATGCTCGTTGCATAATCATTCACCCGAATACTCGCTCTGACCGATCGAATCGTCTCCATATAAAACTTCGGAGCGACGATCAGCTTGTTTATCCAGCTCAAATCTATGACTGGACGGAACGAGCCGTCTGGTTTCGGAACCAGAAACAGATGGCTGTAGAATCCCGGAGATTCCTGGTTTTCTACGACCTCTACCGCGTTCTTCATTAAAAGAGACTGCACCTCTGATAACAGAGCGTCTCTTTTCTGTGGATTTGACGGAAGATGAGTCCACTTTGGACTTCGAGTTAATGGAGGCTTTCGTTTGAAGTATATCTTTAGACCTTCCGAAGTCACTCCTCTCACCCAAGGGTCGTCCGTAATCGACGCCCATTCTTGTGAAAAGCTCGACAACCTTCCGCCAACCGGAACGCGATAGAGGTTAAGCCATCACCTCCTGGACCTGCGAGGCCTGCGGTAGGAGAAACCACGTCTTCCACGACCCGCACCTCGCCTCGTCGACCTCGGGGCGTCCGACCGATTGTCCCGGCCTGAAGGACGTCCCGAACGAGAGTCGCTATCCTGACGGTCTCTCGAATAAGACCAAGAGGACGCACCGGAACCTCTATAGGAACCTCTCTTGGGCGCATTAGACCCAGAAGTGCCTGTCTTATTCGTGTCTGCTGTATCCGACTTCTTAGGAGCAGATCTGAACAACAGAATCATTAGCTTTCTTTTTAATTTTATCATAAATAGCGGAAAGCTTGCCGTCAAAGAGAAGTTCTCCTGAGACCGAAGCGACTCTAAGAGAGTTCTTCACCTTAGAATCCACTAGTGTGGATGTAGCTAGGGCTGCGTCACGTCTAACCAACTCCAGATTTGCCACTGAAAGGGCGGAGTTACACGTGGAATAAGCTACTGCCCTTGAAAGAAGTCTTAAAGAGGATTGTATATCCTGAAACTCTTTCCCCTGAAGGCGCAGTGATAACGCCTTAGTAAGGTGATCTGCGTAAGATAAGGCATCTAAATTGGCTCTGTTAGACGCAATAGCTGTTTCCAACACAGCGGTTGGAATAGAAGCTGACGACGGTAATGATAGCTCTAAGTCTTCCGCCTCGTCGTCCATACGCAGAGGAACTCTCGGTATACCCTGTCCTGCCGTATTGAATTTATTCCTTGCATTAATGAAAGGCAGGTTGAGAGTATTAGCGGACAAGAAACCTGCTTTCCCCGTCCTGGAAGCAAGTTTAAATATAGCGTCGTTCAATAATTCAAATGTTCTTGCAACATTATTGGACTGCGACGGAAACTCGGGAGCGATGTCCCTGAACCGCTCAAAAAATTCAGAGTCCAATGACGCTATAATTCTCTTGTCCGGAAGCACAGCATTCTGGCCCGATGGAACAACTTGAGGGAGAAAGTGCCGGATGAAGTCGATGGCAGCTTTATGTTGTTCCGAAAGGGATAGCTCCAAGTCATCCGTATCCCTTTCACCATCCGGTCGGACCTCATGATGTTCCCGGTCGTCCGCCCCCGATGCTTCGGCGGAGCATACCGACCCAGCGCCGTCGGATAATTCATGATCCGACACCGTTTCTGTCGGCTGCTGGGATGCTGCGATAAGCTGTGCTATCTGCACAAGAATGTCCGGCGTCGAGACCTGCGGAGGCGCAGTCTTTCGCTGCTTCCCCGAGGGCAGCTCCGCATCAGATGGCTCCCGCATACTTTTCCTATGCGAACGTCTAGAGTCCATCGGTCTCGAATCCCTGGCTGCCGGATGGTGTGACCTGGTCGCCGAAGAATCCTTCATCGGCGAAGCTGGTAATATATCGGCGGTCACGCAGCCAAGGTGCGGTCGTGTGCGCTGACGAGAAGAGGAAGCCTTAACAGTCTCTGCGGACTGCTTATACAACGAGCGTCCCGAGCGACGGACGTATGCTCCGCTAAAGACACATTTTGTACCACAACATCTGGTCCCAGATGTTGTTGTACGAGAGAGGGGCCTCTCTCGCTCGCGGCCCGGCTGGACCTGGACGAGCTAGGAACCGGACTCAAAGGCTTCCTCCGTTCTCGCTTACTATCCGCCGTCACTGGGTGTGCATCTATTATGTTTATAGTGCTCGCATCACCCAAAATTTCCTCTTGGACTGCATCGGACGAACCCGGCTGCCGAACCATTTGGTGAATGGACGCTACACCGGGCGAGCTAGCGGACGACATTTGTCTAATCTCCATGAGCACTTTTGCCGCTAGCTCTGAATTCATTTGTGACGACGGACGCACACTTGAAGAAGATAACATGGAAACATCACCCTGTTCTGGTTCCTCTGAAATAGAAACAGAGAGTAGAGTGACCTTGCGGAGAAAGAGCCGGAATCGCTCTTTCTCCAGAAACAACATATCGTGACACACGTTTCCAATGTTTCTCATCCCAATATTCACATATAGGACAGGGATTAATGCGAGAACACTGACTACAATTAATACAATGATCATGAAAGTCAGAGGAAGATTTCTTCCTATTACAATTTGAACAATGTCCCTTCATTGTGAAAGAACCACAATAAGTCCTAGTTACTCGCGAAAACCCCTGACACAAAGATACATAATAACATGATCCATTAATAAATGAAAAAACAATTGCAAAACAAAATAATTTTGAAAAAATATTTTTTCAGCGAAGCCCAAGTTGCTGAAAAGTAACGTTGAGCCCCGATGGATCCGATGGCAAAGTGTGGTCAAAAATTTTAAATTTATATTAAATAATTAATGAGACACTTTCGGATAATATAAATGTATCTTATAGTGAGATAAACTACAGCAAAGGCAAACAGCCCCCCTCAAAAAAGGCTGTTGCCAATGAAAACAAACAGTGTAAAAACACCAGAAAACATGACTCCAGGCACTGAAAAAACTGGCCCGGAATCAGTCATCAATTACACTCTATCTGATGCAAAACAGAGACTCCCAGGGGAGAATCTGTAGAACATCAGATGGAAGATGCAGAACACAAACGTTATACACCCATGGGTGAAAATGTAACTATGGGGAAAATAACAGAAAACATTCTGTAACCAAGCAACTCTCCCAGGAAATTTTAGAAATGAAATTTCTCAAAAATATGCCAAAAGCATGGGAGAATTGCAAGGGGGGGGACTTTAGAAGGTTAGGGAAGAGGAAACACTGAATAAGCAGTGCAACAATTAGCAAGAATGACAACAAGAGGCCCATGCCTCGAAAATAGGCAACTTAACATAATTTCATCAAAAAATTTTAAGTACAGCCCTGATTATTTTTTGTCACTTCTTTTTCCTCTCCTCCTATCCTCCTTAGAATCACATTTTCTCCAAAAATTACGTGTCTGGCATCCTTTAAACTGAGATTTACAAGCACAAAGATCAGTGAGATGCTGACTGATGAAGGGCCAAACAGAGAATGATAATTGGCGCCAATTTCGGGACGTCTGCGTCACTGCGCATGCGCAGTAGAGGCGTAGTATGGAGGTCCTTTAGGACATGATTTCTTTTTGTTTTGGATGCAAATTTTGGGGATTGGGGGGCAAAATTTGTGTTTGGACCTGGTTTTGTTAGAGTTAGCACCAGCTAAGTCTGGGTCATTGGTACAGTATAAAAATATTGATAGCTCCCATCTAGAGGTCACCCTAAATAAGCATACCAGGTTTCAAAGCAATCAAATCATAAATGTGCCCTGTAGGGTGTGCCAAAGGGAAATAATGTGGTTTGACTAAACTAAGTTCTAAAAACGTTGGCCGCGGCAACATTTTTTGACGGAAATTGAAGAAAATCGATAGCTCCCATCTAGAGGCCACCCCAAATAAGCATACCAAGTTTCAAAGTAATCTGATCATAAATGCGACCTGTGAGGTGTGCCAAAGGAAATTGTGGACGTACGTACTAACATACTAACATACTAACGTACATACGCCGACGGACGAGAAGTGATGGCAATAGCTCAGCTTGACTTTGTCAAGTTGAGCTAAAAACTATACAGCACAGCACATCAGTAACCTGAATAAATATATAAAGTAACATGACAATCGGATTGATATATTTTGAGTTATCGCATGCCAAAGGGACTGGAGGAATTTTCAATTTGAAGGATAAAGGGGGGTTAATATCTCCGGATCAAATTATCAGATTTACACCAAAGACTATACAGCTCAGCACATCAGTAACCTGAACACAATTATAAAGTAACTTGACAATCCAAGCAATATTTTTCAAGATATCAAATGCCAAAGGGATTGGAGGAATTTTCAATTTGAAGGATAAAGGGTTAATATCTCAGGAATAAATTATCAGATTTACACCAAAAACTATACAGCTTGGCACATCAGTAACCTGAACGCAAATATAAAGTAACTTCACAATCCAAGCAATATTTTTCAAGTTATCGAATGCCAAAGGGATTGGAGGAATTTTCAATTTGAAGGATAAAAGGTTAATATCTCAGGATCAAATTATCCGATTTACACCAAAAACTATACAGCTCGGCACATCAGTAACCTGAACACAAATATAAAGTAACTTGACAATCCAAGCAATATTTTTCAAGTTATCGAATGCCAAAGGGATTAGAGGAATTTTCAATTTGAAGGATAAAGGGTTAATATCTCAAGATCAAATTATCAGATTTACACCTAAAACCATACAGCTTGGCAAATCAGTAACCTGAACATAAATATAAAGTAACTAGACAATCCAAGCAATATTTTTCAAGTTATCAAATGCCAAAGGGATTGGAGAAATTTTCAATTTGAAGAATAAAGGGTTAATATCTCAGGATCAAATTATCCGATTTACACCAAAAACTATACAGCTCGGCACATCAGTAACCTGAACACAAATATAAAGTAACTTGACAATCCAAGCAATATTTTTCAAGTTATCGAATGCCAAAGAAATGGATACAGACGCCAGACGGACAAACGGACGGACGGATGGATGGATGGACAGACAGATGGATAGACAGATGGACAAAGGATGGACGAACGACGGATGGTCACCCCGGATGCCGGCATTATGTGTACCATACATAATATGGGTACACATAAAAATATCTGGAGTGAACGAGTGCATAGCCGCCCCATCGGAATAAGATCCGCGGCGGCTCCGCACAAACCTGTCAGTCTCATGAATTCTCGCGCTGTTACTACTTCTGGGTGAAGACAAAGCGAGCATAACAACTGACTAATTTCGCTCTGGTTAACGGCAGACGAATGAGATTGCTGTGCATCTCGAAGCTCATTCCCAGGTGGGTGAATGACTTGGACGGCACTAGATCCGACTTCTTTTCGTTTACTATGAAAGCGAAATGTCGGAGCAGTTGAAGCAGACTCTGAACATCGCTCTGAAGCGTTAACTCATTGCCGTACCTCTGAAGAATGTCGTCCAGATAGGCCGACATTACTACAGACGAATGAGCTCGGAAATGAGTCATTACCGAGTTCATTATTCGAGTGAAAGGGCACTAGATTCAGACCGAAGCACATCGCTCGGAATTGATAAACGACTCCTAGGACAGTGAAGTGAAGATACTTTCTGAACGCTGGATGTACCATGACATGAAAGTACGCATCTTTGAGATCTATGCTCGCAGCATAGTCATTCACTCAAATGCTTGCTCTGACCGATCAGATGGTCTCCATATAAAATTTGGGAGCCACGATCAGCTTGTTTATCCAGCTCAGATCTTTGACTGGACGAAACGAGCCGTCTGGTTTTGGAACCAGAAACAGGTGACTGTAGAAACCTAGAGATTCCTGGTTTTCTACGACCTCTATAGCGTTCTGGTCCAGAACAGATTGATTTCTGATAGAAGCGATTCTCTCTTCTGAACATTTGACGGAAGCTGAGTCCAACGTGGATTTCGAGTTAACGGAGGCTTTTCCTTGAAGGACAGTTTTAGATCTTCGGAAATCATCCCTTGCACCCATGGGTCGTCAGTAATTGACAACCAATTGGTTAAGAATCTTGACAGCCTTTCCGCCAACTGGAATGCAATAGAGGTCTACACCATCACCTCCTGGACCTGCGAGGCCTGCAGGAGGAGAAACCACGTCCTCCACGACCTGCACCTCGTCCCATCGACGTAGGGACATCTGACCTATTATCTCGGCCAGAATTACAGCCCCTGCCTGAGTCGCTACTCTGACGGTCTCTAGAGTAAGACGTAGAGGCTTTCTTAGATCCTCTATAGGAACTACCCTTCGCCCCTGAAGTACCTGCCTTACTCTTCTCTGCTGAGTCCGACTTCTTAGAAGCGGATTTAAAAAGGAGAGAGTTCGAAGCTTTCTTAGTAATCTGATCATAGATAATAGAAAGCTTTCTGTTGAAGAGAAGCTCTCTGGAGACTGGAGCGACTCGAAGAGAGTTTTTCACCTTACTGCTGTCCACTCTAGTTGACGCAGCCGGGGCAGCATCACATCTGACCAACTCCAGATTTGCCACTGAAAGGGCGGAGTTATACGTAGAATATGCTATAGCCCTCGAAAGAACTCTTAAGGAAGTTTGTACATCCTGGAATTTGTTCCCTTCAAGACGTAATGATAGCGCTCTGGTAAGGTGATCTGCGTTATATGTGGAGAATGCTATGGCCCTCGAAAGAACTCTCAAGGAAGTTTGAACCTCTTGGAATTCTTTTCCATTGAGACGTAGTGATAATGCTCTGGTAAGGTGATCTGTGTAAGATAAGGCATGTAAACTGCCTCTGTTAGACGAGATTGACGTCTCCAGTATACTGGAGTTAATAGACATGGATGCCGGCAATGACAATTCCAGGTCTTCAGCCTGGTCGTCCAAATGTAGAGGAACTCTCGACACGCCTTGTCCTGCCATTTCAAATCTATGTCTCGCATTGATGAAAGGCAGCTGTATAGCGCTAGGTGATAAGAAACCGGATTTGCCAGTCTTAGAGGCTAGCTTGAATATAGCGTCATTCAAAAGTTCAAATGTCCGTGTGACATTCCTGGACTGGGTCAGAAACTCAGGGACAGTGTTCCTAATCCGGCCGAAAAAGTCTGTGTCCAGTGACGCCATCAGTCTCTTATCCGGTAATGCAGCATTTTGGTCCGGAGGAACAACATCTGGAAGGTGTTGCCAGATGAAATCTACGGCCACCTTATGTTGTTCAGAAAGGGAAAATTCCATCTCCGCTGATTCCCTTTCACCATCCGACTGGACCATATGAGATTCTCGGTCATCCCTTTCTGACTCTGCAGGGGAGCGAACCGACCCAGCTTCCTCAGACAATTCCTGTTCCGAAAAAGTTTCTGATGGCTGCTGGGATGCTGCAATGAGTTGAGCTATCTGCGATAGCAAGTCCGTCACGGAGGCCTGTGGAGTCGTGGTCTTACGTGATTTAGCCGCTGGGAGCTCTTGGGACGTTCCTTCCTGCATACTTCTTTTATGCAAACGTCCCGACTGGTGAGGCCTCGTCTCCTTGGCTACTGGATGGCGCGACCTGATCGACGTGGAATCCCTGGTCGGTGACGCAGGCTGGATATCAGAAGTCACATAGCCAAGTTGCGGTCTTGTGTGCTGCCGTGAAGATGAGGAAGCCAATAGACTAGTCGCGCCGGTCTGTCTATACGACGGAGCGTCCCGAGGGGTGGACGTATGCTCCGACTGACGAACATTATGTACAACAACATCTGGTCCCAGATGTTGCTGTAAGAGAGAGGGGACTCTCTCGCTCGCGGTCCGGGCAGACCTGGACGAGCTAGGTACGGGACAGATTGGCTTCCTCCGTACTATCCTCGGATCCGTCATCGCCGAGTGTGCACGATCCATGTTTATAGTGCTCGCAACACCCGATCTCCCTTCCTGGACCGCAACGGATGAACCCGGCTTCACAACCATTTTGTGAATGATTGCTACACCAGGCGAGCTAGCGGGCGACAATGCCATCGATCCTACGTGGGACCTCTTAGGCATTTGCCGAATTTCATTGAGCACTTTTTCCCCTAGCTCTTCATTTATCTGCGACGACGGAGGCACACTTTGTGAAGACATCACGGAAACATCAGCCTGTTCTTGTTCCTCTGAAAAAGAGACTGAAAAACTCGAGTGACCCTGTGGTGAGAGGGCCGACATGGACCTCTCATCACTAATAATATACCGTGACACACGTCTCCAACGTTTGTCATTCCAATTGGCACACACAAAGCAAGAATTAGTGCGATTACACTGACTACAATTAATACACTGAACATGAGAATCAGAGGAAGACTTCCTCGAATTACAATTTGAACAAACTTCTTTCATACTGAAAAAAGTTAAACAGTCAACGTACTCGCACATCTAATTTTTGAATTTTGATGCAAATTTTGGGGATGGGGGGGGGGGGGGGGGGGCAAAATTTGTGTTTGGCCCTAGAATATTAGAGTTAGCCAGCAGCTAAGTCTGGGTCATTGGTACAGTATAAAAATATTATAAGTTACAGCCCTGAACACATCCTTCCACTGTTTCTTCCTCTCATGCTCTTATTTCATCCTTAGATCCACCATTTCTTTCATGATTTTGTGTCTGGCATCATTTTAACTGAGATTATAAGCACAGATATCAGTGAGATGTTACTAGTTGAAGGGCCAAACAAAGAATGAAGATTTGTCGCCAATTTCGGTACTTCCTTGACACTGCGCATGCGCAGTGGACAAAAGTATGGAGGACCACATAGGACATGTATTTTTTGTATTTTGATGCTAATTTTGGGGGGGGGGGGGGGGGGGCAAAATTTGTGTTTGGCCCTGAATTTAAAGACTTAGCACCAGCTAAGTCTGGGTCTTTGGTACAGTATAAAAATTTATAAATTCATAGTAATTTGTATATTTTTTATACTTGCCAGTGGCCCAGACTAGCTGGTGTTAACTCTAAAAATAATCCAGGGCCAAACACAAATTTTCCCCCCCAATACCCAAAATTTGCATGCAAAACCAAAAATTTTATGTCCTATCTGGTCCTCCACACTTTTGCGAACTGCGCATGTGCAATATGTAGGAAGACACCGAAATTGGCACCATCATTCTTTCTAAAAACTTGCCTGCTAAATGTTGTAAACAGCGGGGAGGTATGAGTGCCCACTCATGGGAGGGCCATCCCCATCTGGGCCATTGGTAAGTATAAAAAATATACAAATTACTATGAATGTTAAAAAATTTATAGTAATTTATATATTTTTTATACTTACCAATGACCCAGACATAGCTGGTGCTAACTCTTAAAATATAGGGCCAAACACAAATTTTGCCCCCCAATCCCCAAAATTTGCATCTAAAACTAAAGAAAACATGTCCTGAAAGGCCCTCCACACTTCGCCCCTACTGCGCATGCGCAGTGTCAAGGACGTTCCGAAATTGGCGCCATTAATCATTCTAATAACCAGTGCCTGGTAAGCGCTATGTACTCAGCGGGGAGGCAAGAGTTCCCAACTCCTGGGAGGGCCATCCCCGTCTGGGTCATTGGTAAGTATAAAAAATATATAAATTACTATAAATTTTTTAACATTTTTATACTGTACCAATGACCCAGACATAGCTGAATAGTAAAAAGGCTGGAGGGCCAAGGACATAGAGCAAAATGGAATACGCTCAATAAAATAAAATAGAGTCATCCCCTGTAGGGAAAAAGAAGTAATAGGCCTTACATGTATCTTTCTTATTTATGATAAATTAGAAAGATACAACACCTTCCAAAATTGAGCTTCATACATCCATGTACTCTATTAATATCCAATATAATCCTTATACTAATAATTTTTAAAGTAAGCCAATAAATAAAGTAAGTCTAGAGAATAGAGACTCTTATACTCCTAAAAGTGTCTGAGGATTGCATAATCATGTCCGTTGACATATGCAATATTCAAAAGCTATACTTTAAAAACTAAGACTTGAATGAATTTTAAAAACCTAAACTTCTCACTAAACAACCATCCCAATAACAGCTCAGAATTACTAACTCCGGAGGAGGTATCCCCTTGTTTTCATAGTAAAACAGGTGACCCAAGGGAACACCCTCCCCCCCCCCCCCCCTTTTTTCTTGCCCTGGGTCAAATAGCCCAGAGCGAAGAGGGCAGCCGAACGGAGACACTGCCGAAACAGACAGCCTACCTAGCTATAGTAGCAACTGTTAAGTGAATGACATTCTGAGCAGTAGATAATAGACCTAACAATAGAGGCCTCCAGAAATGGACTCGATATTCCTAAGATAAAATTCATGAATGTGGATGGCTGAACGCAATGAGCGGCCTTCAAAAATCTATAATAGCGACACTATTAATGTAAGCCCAAGAAGTAGAAGAACTCTTACTTCATGAGCCGAAATCTTAAGCACAACTGCTAAGTCAATGATATACCATAAGCAGTACCGATAGTTAATAGAATCCATTAACAATAAAATGGAGCGTAACGTCCTTCTACTAGACATCAAAGACAGAAGAAGCTTACGCCCTTTGTAATAAACAGATATCTGTTTATAAATACATAAACTGTACCCGGAAAGAGTAAAGGCCTATGCCCATACGAAGACGGAAGGACCTTAAAATAATAGGTTCCGGAAAATAGGAGCCTAACTCTTATGCAACAATCCAACCTAAATAGTAACGGAAGTATTGATTCCGAAACTATGAAAGTGAAAATCATCCATCGATAGTGCATGAAACTCACTGACTCTACAGTAAAAGAGAAACCAACAGAATTACTGTCTAAAAGGTCAGAATTTGAAAACTACTGTTTCCAGAGGCTCAAATGATTACTTAGCTAAATAAGAACCGAAGTTAAAATCCGTATAGGAATTTAATCTAAAGATTCTAAGTCTATTTATCAAAAAGTTACTAACTGACTTAGATAAAGAGACAAAAGACTCAATTGTAAACTATCGTAGAGTGCATAGGTATGAGGTAACATAAACCTATAACCTAAATAATAACAGACTGCAGTAGATCTTGTGAAACAAGTATACTAAAAAATAGCAATGAGTAGTATGGAGGGATCAACAATATGAACATAATGATCCCTACACCACGACGGAAGAGCCTCCACTTTAGCCGCATAGAATAGCGAAGAAGAGGATCTCCTATAGTAAGAAATCGCGTCCAAAGCTCGTCCAGTACAGTGCTTACAATGCAATACGGACCACACAACGGAATACATGAAGGTTGCGACCTTGCTGGTTGTGATAAAGATGACACGATTTACCCAGTGAAAAAGATCCTCACATAGAGGAAGATTTCACGTTAAGACCCACAGTAGACAAGAGAGTAAATTACTCATGATCTCTGTGAAGATAGAGATGCTATCAACAGAAATGTATTGTGGTTGTTTATCTTAGCAATACCTGCTAAAACAACAGCGCCGGAGGATACGCGTATCCTATCATTCCGTCCTATAGATCAATAGAGCGTTAACAATATTAGCTCAGAGATCTGGACAAGCCAACACATACGTCTGCAATTGATTAGCAAGCTGTGTCATAAATAAATCATCATTGGGCGCTCCCATAGATAGCAAATCTGATTGAATACTTGTTTGTTGAGAGTCCATTCTGACAGCAACAAGCGACCCGTAAGAGAACGGGAGTCCGATAAAACAATCAGACGACCCGGAATATGACGGACCAAAACTGAACTTGGTGTACTATAACCAACAGACGGATTCTTTCCATTAAATTGAATAACGGAAACGAAAGAGTGCCTCCTGGTTCCGGAGATACGCCAGTACTGTCGAATTAAAGGACAGGAATTTGGGCATGCGTTTCTGAATAATGTTCATGCAATGACATAAAGCAAGCCTAAAAAACATTATTCCGCGGAAGTTAAACTGATTGCTAAAAGACTGCGGAACCCAAAGACCCTGGCACTTCGAATCCATAGGGATCAGTATTATATCCCAATCTGTTTGACTGGCAACCGTCATAACAGCCACACTCGGGTCCGGCAACTGCGGCGGCACTCTCTGAGTCAACCACCGAATGTTTGCCCCAGTCTGAATCTCTTGTAACACTAGATAGACAAGAGAACGTATAAATCGAGCAATTCATGGATTGCCGAAAAGTTGCCGTCGAAGAGAAGCTCCTCCGAGAACGAAGCGACTCTGAGAGAGTTCTTAACCTTACTATCCACGCGTGTGGATGTAGCTAGGGCTGCGTCACGTCTAACTAACTCCAATCAGCTACTGAAGGGTGGAGTTATACGTGAACAAACTACTGCCCTCAAAAGAAATTACATTGAGAATAATATCCCGTAAATCTTTTCTTGAAGACGTAATGATAACGCCTCAGTAAGGCGGATTACGTATAATAAAGCGTCTAAGTTAAGTCTACTATACATAATGTCGTTCCCAACATTGAAATTGGAAAAGACATAAACGGCAAAAAAGAATATATGTAGTCTTTAATCACACCGTCTAGACGCATATGAACTCTCGGTATGCCCTGCTCTGCCAAAATAAACTATTTGTATAAATGATAAAATGGCAGAAATGAGCAACGCGGACAAGAAACTAAACTATCATGCTTAGTAGCAGGCTTGTATATATATATATAGCGTCAAAAAATAAAACACATGTTGTAATGACAATATTGGACTGCGTCGGTAAGTCAGGGACAATGTCCCTGAACCGATCGAAAAATCCGAGTCCAATGACGCTATAAGTCTCTTATCCAAGATCGCAGCAATGAAGTCCGAAATAATAATCACTGGAAGATAATGCCAGAAGATATGAAAGGCATCTTCCGATACTACTAAAGGGAAAACTCGAAATCTTTCGAATCCCTTTCGCCATCCTGTCGGACCCTATAAAGCGTTCGGTCGTCCGTAGCTGATGCAACCGCGGACCGCACCGACCCAGCGCCGTCGGATAATTCCTGATTCGACCGAGAAACTGTCAATTGCTGGGATGCTGCGAAACAACTGTGCTAACTCGGATAGCACGTCCGTCACTGAGGCCTGAGGAGAAGCGGTCTTACGATGCATTGCCGCTGGAAGCTCCGTGATCGTTACCCCGTGCATACTTCCAATATGCGAGCGAACGGAGTGTATAGGCCTCGTGTCCCTTGGCTACCGGATGGCGCGACCTATTCGCCGTGGAATCACTGAATGCCGAAACTGATCGGATACTCGAGGTCACGTAGCCAATGTGCGGTCGTGTGCCCTGCTGTGAGGATGAGGAAGCATTAAAGACAGTCTCTCGGACTGTCAATATAACGGAGCGTCCCGACCAACGGACATATGCTCCGAATGTAAAATATCTGAACCACAACATGCGGTCCCCTATGTTGTTGGGCGAGAGAGGGACCTCTCTCGCTCACAGCCCGGACGGACCTGGACAAGCCAGGAACCGGACTAACAGGCTTCCTCCGATCTGTCCTCAATCTGCCGTCACTGGGTGAGTACTAAAGTAATTAAAGTGCTCGCATCACCCAAATCTCCTTCCTAGACCGCAACGGACGAACCCGGCAGCCGAACCATTCGATGAATGTACGCTACACCGGGTGAGCTAGCGAATGTCACTCCGTAGGCGATAGACATATTCCATGAGCACTTAATGCCGCTAACTCTTCATTAACTATGACGACAGAGGCACACTTTTGAAAGACATCTCCATAACTCTTCGAACAAGAAACCAGAAATGCTTGGATAGCAAGCATAAAATAATAATATATATAGCGTCGTTCAATAATTCGAAAGTTTGTGTGACATTATTGGACTATGTCGGAACTGAGGGACGATGTCCCTGAACCGAACCAAAAATTTCTAAGTCCACCGACGCTATCAGTTTCTTATCCGGCATCGCAGCATTCTGGTCCGACGAAAGAAGCTGTAGAAGACCAAGTCAGATGACATATACAACAGCATATGTTGTTCCGAAAGGGAAAGCTCGAAATCCTCCGAATCCCTTTCGGTATCCCGTCGGACCGGATGAAACTTTCGGACGTCCGTACCCGCTTCCGCGGAGCGTCCCGACCCAGCATCGTCGGATAAAATATATGCGACAGATTCAGTTGATGCTGGGATGCTGCGATAAACTGTGCTATTAAGGAAAGCACGTCCGTTCCCGAGGCCTGTGCAGTAGCGGTCTTACGATGCATTGCCGCCGGAAGCTCCGTGTACGTTGACTCCCGCACACTTCCTATGCGAACGTCCGGAGTCTGCAGGCCTCGTGTCCCTGGCTACCGGATGGTGTGACCTGGTCGCCGAAGAATCCTTGATCGGCGAAGCTGGTAATATATCGGCGGTCACGCAGCCAAGGTGCGGTCGTGTGCGCTGACGAGAAGAGGAAGCCTTAGCAGTCTCAGCGGACTGCCTATACAACGGAGCGTCCCGAGCGACGGACGTATGCTCCGCTTGCGACACATTTTGTACCACAACATCTGGGGCCAGATGTTGTTGAACGAGAGAGGGGCCTCTCTCGCTTGCCGTCCGGATGGACCGGAACGAGCTATGAACCGGACTAAAAGGCTTCCTGCGTTCTCCCTCCGATCCGCCGTCACTGGGTGTGCATTAAGTTAATTTATAGTGCTTGCATCACCCCAAAATTCCTTCTAGACCGCAACGGACGAACCCGGCTGCCGAACCATTCGGTGAATGGACGCTACACCGGGCGAGCTAGCGGACGTCAAAGGCCGTCGAACCTACTAGAGTCCTCTTAGGCAATTGGCGTATTTACATGAGCACTTTTCCGCTAGCCCTTCATTAATTGTGACGACGGAGGCACACTGTTGGAAGACATCACAGATACATCACCCTAATCTTGATCGTCTGAAATAGAAATTGATAAAGTAGAGTGACCCTGCGGGGAAAGGACCGGAGTGTCCAAATCCCCAACAACATACCGTGACATACGCTTCCCATATTGTCATCGAAATCATACGATACAGAACAGGAGTTAATGCGAGTACACTGACCACATATAGAATGATAATAAAGTCAGAGGAAGACTTCCTCTTAAAACAATTGATCAATATCCTTTCAATGTGAAAAGAAAACAAGTCCTGGTACTCGCACTAACCCCTGGCAATCAAAATACATAATAATAATATGATCCATTAATATAGAAAAAATAATTGAAATCAAAATATTTTGAAAAAATATTTTTTCAGAACAGCCCAAGTTTCTGAAAAGTAACGTTGAGCCCCAATGGATCCCAAGCCTAAGTGTGGACAAAAATTTTAAAAATATTTTAAACAATTTATTCAACACTTACGAACAATAATAATGTATCTAGTTATGATTAAAATAACATAAAGATATTATTTTTTAGAAATCCCCCCCTCACACAGAGGGCTGTTGTAAATGTAAACAATGAGTGTAAAAACACTAAAATAAGACTCCAGGCACCCAGGCCCGAAATCAGTTACCAAAAATACACTATCTGATGCAAAACAGAGACTTCCAGGGAAGAAACTGCAGAACATCAGATGGTAGATGCAGAACACAACGCCTAACCACCCGTAGGTGAAGACGTAAACATGGGGAAAGAACAGAATTCATTCTGTTATTCAGCTAAAACTCCCAAGAAATTTTAGTAATAATAATTACAGAAACTATGCCAAAAGCATGGGAGAATAGCAAGGGGGAACTTAAAGGACAGGGAGAGAGGAAAACACTTAAAAAAAAAACAGTGTAACTAAATAACCAGAATGACAACAAAATGGCTGCTGCCTTGAAAATAGGTAACTTAACATAATTTCATTATAAAATTTTAAGTTACAGCCCTGATAATATTCTGTCACACATTCTTTTCCTCTCCTCCTTCTCTATCCTCCTTAGAATCACCATTTCACTAATATTTATGTGTCTGGCATCATTTAAACTGAGATTTAAAAGCACAAAGATCAGTCAGATGTTAACTGATGAAGGGCCAAACTTAGAATGATTAATGGCGCCAATTTCGGAACGTCCTTGACACTGCGCATGCGCAGTAGGGGCGAAGTGTGGAGGGCCTTTCAGGACATGTTTTCTTTAGTTTTAGATGCAAATTTTGGGGATTGGGGGGCAAAATTTGTGTTTGGCCCTATATTTTAAGAGTTAGCACCAGCTATGTCTGGGTCATTGGTACAGTATAAAAATTTATAATATTTTTATACAACACCCAATGGCCAAGACTAGCTGAATCGTAAACAGGCTGGAGGGCCTAGGACAGAGAGGAAAATCCAATCACTCAATCACTTCATAAAGGATATCTCCTACAGGAGAATAGGAGAGAAGGAATTATAGATGTCTTTCTCATTTGCGAGAAACGAGAAAGACATTACACCAACAATGTAATTGAGCATTACATATTATATAATTCTCCATTTAATGCCAGCATAACTCTTTATGCTAATTCGGTGAAAGGAAGCCAAAATATAAAGATAAAAGTGTCTGAGGATTGTATATTAACACCCGTTTGACACGTGACATATACAAATGCTTCACAGTGAGCTAAACTTTAAAAACAATACCTAAATGAGACATATTATTTGCTTCACACTGAGCTACACATTAAAACCATCCCAACACCGACTCAGGACTACTGACCCCAGAGGAGGTCTTCCCTTGCTTTTCACTATAAATCCAGATGATCATAAGGGAAAAAACTGTCCCCTCTCCTTCCCCTTGTTCTGAGGTACATGAGGTACATGAAAAAACTGTCCCCTCTCCTTCCCCTTGTTCTGAGGTACATGACGACAGAACGAAGAGGGCAGCGGAACAGCGTCACTGCTGGAACGGGTTGCTTAAATAACTATAGCTGTAATCATTTAGTGGACGACATTCTGAGCAACAGACAGAGGACCTAACTGGAGATGGACTCTAAATTTCTAAGGTAAAACTTGGTAAATGTAGAAGGCTGTGACCAGTATGCAGCTTTCATGAGATCAGTAAAGGCTACACTGTTAGAATAAGACCAAGAAGTGGACAGTGCTCTAACTTCATGTGATGATATCTTATTTACAGAACGCTGATCCAAACATAGACTTTCATAGGCAATGCGTATTGCCAACTGTATCCATCTAGCAATAGAATGAACATAAATATCTCTTCTGTTAGGAATTAGCGAAAGAAAGAAGCGTTTTCTTCCTTTTCTTATAAAATCTGATTGGTGTTTATATATGCGCATAGCCCTGACTGGACTCAGCAGAGGTCTACGGCTGTCCGTAGACCGCAGAGCCTTTATGGTAATAGGCTCAGGCCATTTATCTGGAGCCTGGTTCTTAGCCAAAAATATCACTTCTATAGTAAAAGTAATGGTATTACAAACACTACGGAAGTGAGATTCGTCAACAGATAATGCATGGAGTTCACTACATCTTCTAGCAGATGCAAAGACTAAGAGAAATGCCGTTTTATAGGTCAAGAATTTGAACTCTACAATGTCCAATGGCTCAAACGGAGCTTCCTTAAGCTTCAACAGAACACAAGCTAAATTCCACTTAGGAATTAATCTGAGAGTTCTAGGTCTATTTATAGAGAAATTTCTAACCAGTTTGGATAATGAAGCATTAAATCCAATTGCCAAGTTATTGTGATGAGCGTAAGTGTCTGATAACATAGACCTATAGCCCTTAATAGTGACGGGCTGCAGTTTGAGAACATTAAACAGGTATACAAAAAAGTGGGCAATATCCGGTATGGACGGATCATAGACATCTATCGACTGATCCTCACACCAACGGAAGAAAACCTTTCACTTTGCTTCCTAATTCAATGAAGATGAGGACCTCCTGCAGTTAGAAATTGCATCCACTGCTCGTCCTGTAAATTGCTTGCCATGCAAGAAGGACCACACAACGGAAATACATGAAGGTTGAGACCTTCCGGGTTGTGATGCAGTGAGCATGACTTCCCCTGATAAAGAAGGTCCTCCCGTGGAGGAAGCTTCCGGGGAACGTCCCATAACAGACACCTGAGAAGATTGATCCACAGTTTCTGTGACAACAGAAATGCTACTAGCAGAATTTTGCAACGAGACTGTTCGATCTTTAACAGAATCTGCTGAATAAACAGAGTTGGAGGATACGCATATCCTATCATTCCGTCCCATGAGATTGACAAAGCGTCTACTGCGTACGCTCAATGGTCTGGACATGGCGACATGTATGTCTGCAACTGATTGGTCAGGTGTGTCGCAAACAAATCTATCATGGGTCGATCCCACTGGTAGCAAATCTGTCTTAATACCCGCTTGTTGATTGTCCACTCTGATGGCAACAGGCGACCTTTCCGAGAGAGCGAGTCTGCTATTATGTTCAGATGACCTGGTACATAACAGACCAATAGTTGAACATGATGATTCATGACATACAGAAGAATTTTCTCTGTTAGTTCGTATAACGGAATCGAATGAGTGCCTCCCTGGTTCCTGATATACGCTACTACTGTCGAGTTGTCTGACAATATCTGAACATGAGCGTCCGCTATAATGTGAATCCAATGTTGTAATGCAAGCCATATTGACATCATCTCTTTGATGTTTATGTGTTTCTCTAGGAACCGAGGGTCCAAAGACCCTGACACTTTGAGTCTGTCGGGCTCAGGGTCGCACCCCAACCTGTTTGACTCGCATCCATCATAATCGTGAAAGCCAGAACCGACAGCTACAGTGGAACTCCCTGAGTTAACCACTGAATATCTGCCCAAATCTGGACCCTCTGTTTTGTCAGGTCCATTAAAGCAATACTGGTCTAGAGTGAATGCATCTTCACACTCCAGTTCTGAGTAAAGAATATATGGAGGGGACGTGTGTGCAAGTGACCCATTGGAATAAGTTTCGCAGCCGCTCCGCACAACCCCATCAGTCGCATGAATTCCCTCGCTGTTAATGAGTCTGAGTGTAGACAAAAGCGAGCATAACAACTGACTAATTTCGCTCTGAGTAACAGCAGACGAACCAAATTGTTGTGACTCTCGAAGCTCATCCCCAAGTGAATGAACGACTTGGATGGAGCTAGATCCGACTTCTTCTCGTTTACGATGAAGCCGAGACAGCGGAGCAAAAGAAGCAGACTCTGAACATCATTCTGAAGAATAGTGTTGTTGCCATATCTCTGAAGAATGTCGTCCAAGTAAGCCGACGTTACCACAGACGTATGAACTCGGAAGTGAGACATTACCGAGTTCATTATTTGATTGAAAGCCCAGGGCACCAGGTTCAGACCGAAGCACATCGGTCAGAACTGATACACCGTCCCTTGCACAGCGAGCCGCAGGTACTTTCTGTATGCCGGATGTACGCATCCTTTAGATCTATGCTTGAGGCATAGTCGTTCACTAGAATGCTTGCCCTTACCGACCGAATTGTCTCCAAAGAGAACTTTGGAGCCACGATAAGCTTGTTTATCCAGCTCAAGTCTATTACCAGTCGGAACGAGCTGTCTGGCTTCGGTACGAGGAACAGGTGACTGTAAAATCCTAGAGAATTTTGATTCTCAATGACCTCTATTGCTTTCTTTGATAAGAGAGCCTGTACCTCCGCTAGGAGAGACACTATTTTGCAAGGATTTGACCAAAGATTTGTCCACTGCGGACACCGTGTTAGTGGTGGTTTCACTCAGAATGTTAGCTGTAGGCCGTCCGAGACTACACTTCCCATCCACTGGCCTTCCGATATTGTTATCCAGTTTGTTGTGAATCTTGATAACCTTCCGCTAACTAGCAAGCAATAGAGGTCCAGACCATCACCTGTAGGACCTGAGAGGCTTACGGGAGGAGAAACCACGTCCCTCTCGCGAAGAGCCTCGACCTGCCGGCTTAGGGGCATCTGAACGGTAGTCTCGATCAGACCTACACCCCTTTCCCAAGTCACTGTATTGACGATCTCTAGAGTAATTAAAGTAGGGTTTCTGATACCCTCGCGAGGAGTCCCCTTTAGATGATTTCTGTCTGGGACGTCCTCCTTTACTCTTTTCTGCTGTAGCGGGTCGATTAGACGCCGACTTTAGAAGCAGAGTATTGGATGCTTTCTGTGTAACTTGGTCATAAACCAATGAAAGCTTGTCGTAAAATATTGTGTGTCCGGAGACCGGAGCGACCCGGAGAGAGTTTTTAACCTTGTCATCTATTAAAGATGACGACGCAAGGGCACCATCATATCTGATTAACTCCAAATTAGCCACTGTTAAGGCGGAGTTATACGTGGTATAAACATAATTGCCCTGAAAAGAACTCTTAAGAGGTTCGAACGTCCTCAAATTCCTTCCGTTGAGACGTTGCACCACAGCTCTTGAAAGGTGATCTGCATAAGACATAGCATCCAAATTCGCTCTATATGAAGAAATTGCCGTCTTAATTGTGTCTGAGTGAATTGCGAATGACCCAGGCAAGGATTGCTCTAGATCCTCGGCTTGTTCATCCAAACACAGAGGAACTCTCTGTACATCTTCCCCAACCGTTTTAAATGAACTTGGTCCAAGAAACGGTAAATTTATGGAAGATGATGTCAAGAAACTGCTTTTCTTCTTCCCACTGGAGAGTTTCAATATGGTGTCGTCTAAACCTGCGACACCTGTCTAGACTGAACAGGAAAAGACAGGACCTCCTCTTTTGTCCGGATAAAGTCTTCGTCCAACAATGCCAGCGGTTTCTTTCTAGTAGTCACAGCATTCTGATTCGCCGGAACAAATTCAAGGTAGTGTTGATGGATTAAATCCATCGCAACCATGTGCTGTTCCGAAAGGGAAGGGTAATCTTCTTCCATATCCCTTTCACCATCCGACTGAATCAGTTGTGAGTCTCAGTCTACGACATCTGAACATGCAGATAACTGGACCAACCCAGCACCGTCCGACAACTCACAACTCAGATTCTGAGACTGCCATAGGCTGCTCTTGCACTTGCTGGGATGCTGCGATGAGCTGCGTAATCTGCGACAGCAAGTCCATAACGGAGGCCTGAGGAACAGCGGTCTCCTGTATCTTGGCCGCCAGCTACTCCTGGAACAGTGTGTCTAAGATGGCTCTTTTCTCCAGACGTCTCGATAAACGAGGCCTTGTCTCCTTAGCTACCAGATGGTCCAACTTTGCAGACGATGAGTGGTTCCTTCTCGGCGATGCAGGCTGGATATCCGAAGTCGTGTAGCTAAGGTGCGGTCATGTGTGCTTTTTAGATGACGTTGTAGAAGCCGTAACTGCAGCTGAGGATGGCTGAGAACTATATGGAGCATCCCGGGCAGAAGGTGCGGACATATGCTCCGACTCATACAAGTTTCTAATCACAACATCTGGCCCGAGATGCTGCTGGGAAAGAGAGGGACCTCTCGCGTTCGCGGTCCTTTCAGACCTCGCCAAGCTTTCCACAGTACTTGCTGGCTTCTTCCTCTGTTCCGTTGTCGCTGGGTGAGCATGTTTATGTTTTAAGGTGCTCGCTCTACCCAATTCACTTCTATCGACCGCAACTGACACACCCGGTGTCACGGTACCCACGGACAGAGCAACCGCTTCACCGGTCGAGCTAGCTGGCTAGTGGCTTAATGCCCTGTCTAATATTCATGAGCATCTTGGCAGCTAGCTCTGTTTGCTCATCTGAGAATGACGACGGTAGCACACTATCTCTAGGCGTCATGTAAACATCACCATGTTCTTGTTCCTCTGAAAAAGAAACTGAGAAACTTGATTGACTTTGTGGCGAGAGGACCGGCATTGGCCTCTCGCCGCTAACAACGTACTGTGACACCCGTCTCCAACAGTTGTCATCCCATCCGACACAGATTGGACAAGAATTAGTGGGAGTACATCGACTACAAGCAAGGCAACAAGCATGTAAATCCGAGGAAGACTTCTTCGAATTGCATTTTGAGCAATAAGCTTTCAAAGTCGACAGAACTACCACCAACTCCACAATAAATATATGAAAAAGATACATAATAAATAACATCCAAAAAATAAATCGAAAAATTAATTTCAAAAAAAAAAAATTTCGAAAAATTTTGACAGGAGCCCAAGTTCCCAAAGGGAACAAGACGAGCCCAAAGATACCCCGATAGAGCCTAAGTGTGGACAAAATTCCAAAAAGTTAAAAAATTTATAAAAATTTATATATTTTTTATACTTACCAATGACCCAGACTTAACTGCTGCAAACTCATTAAATTCAGGGCCAAACACAAATTTTGCACCCCCCAATCCCCAAAATGAATAATAAACAGTCTGGAGGGACCAGGACATAAAGGAAAATCCAATAGGCTCAATTACATATAACAGAATTATCCCCTCAAGGAGAAAAGGAGAGATAGGATTTATATGTATCTTTCTTATTTTTATCCAAAAAAGAAAGACACAAAACCATTCCGTAATTGAGCACAAATACATCAATGATCTCTATTAATATCCAGTATAACCCTTTATACTAATTATTTTTAAAGGTAAGCCAATAAATAAAGACAGTCCAGAGAAATGAGACTCTTTTTTATACTCATTAAAAGTGTCCGAGGATTGTATATTAACGCCCGCTTGACACATGACATATACAAATGCTTCACACCGAGCTACACTTTAAAAATATTACACGACCTGAGTAAACATTAGCTTTACACTTTAAAACCATCCCGGTACCGACTCGGAATTACTGACTCTGCGGGAGGTATTCCCTTGCTTTTCACTATAAAGCAGGTGACCTAAGGGAACACCCCTCTCCTAGCTCTGGGTCAAATACCCCAGAGCGAAGAGGGCAGCAGGACAGAGTCACTGCCGCAACAGAAAGCCTACATAACTATAGTTGCAACTGTTTAGTGGACGATACTCTGAGCAACAGATAACAGACCTAAACAATATAGATCTCCAGAAATGGACTCAATATTTCTAAGATAAAAATTAGTGAAAGTGGAATGCTGAGACCAATATGCAGCCTTCATTAAATCAGTAATAGCAATACTATTAGCATAAGCCCAAGATGTTGATAGAGCTCTTACTTCATGAGCTGAAATCTTGAGAGCAGACTGCTGAGAAGATAACTTTTCATAAGCAGTACGTATAGTTAACTGAATCCATCTAGCAATAGAATGAACCATAATGCCCTTTCTATTAGGCATCAAAGACAAAAAGAAACGCTTACGTCCCTTTCTAATAAACTCAGACCTACGTTTATAAATACATACTGCTCTAACGGGACAGAGTAAAGGCCTACGCCCGTCTGAAGACGAAAGGGCCCTAACAACAATAGGTTCAGGATACTTATTAGGAGCCTGATTCTTAGCCAAACATCCAACATTAGTAGTAAAAGTAATAGTATTACCAACACTACGATAGTGAGAATCATCTAACGATAAAGCATGAAGCTCACTAACTCTTCTAGCAGAAGAGAAGGCTAAGAGAAAAGCTGTCTTATATGTTAAGAATTTGAAATCCACTGTATCAAGAGGCTCAAAAGGTGCTTCTTTTAGCTTAAGAAGAACCCATGCTAAATTCCACTTCGGAATTAGTCTAAGAGATCTAGGTCTATTTATCGAAAAATTTCTAACTAATTTAGATAAAGAGACATTAGAACCAACCATTAATGTATCATGGTAATAGTAACAGGCTGCAGTTTGATCTCATCAAACAAATAGACTAGAAAATTAGCAATGTCAGGAATGGAGGGATCATATAAATGCACCGAGTGATCCCTACACCACTGGCGAAAGACCTTCCACTTTGCAGCATAATTTAGCGAAGAGGAGGTCCTCCTGCAGTTAGAAATTGCGTCCACTGCTCGTCCTGTAAAACGCTTATTGTGCAAGAAGGACCGCACAACGGAAATACGTGAAGGTTGAGACGTGGATTGTGGTGAAGCGTGTGCAATTTCCCCTGCGACAGAAGATCCTCCGTGGAGGAAGCTTCCGCGGCATGTCCCACAACAGACACCTGAGTAGATTTATCCACAGTCTCTGTGGTGACAGAGATGCTACCAACAGAATCTTGCAGTGGGATTGCTTTATCTTGAGCAATATCTGCTGAATCAGCGGTGCTGGAGGATACGCATATCCTATTATCCCATCCCACGGGATCGACAGAGTGTCTACTGCAAACGCTCGAGGATCTGGACATGAGGACACGTAAGTCTGCAACTGATTGTTGAGGTACGTCGCAAACAGATTTATCATTGGTCGCTCCCATTGGTAGCAAATCTGATTGAAAACCTGTTTGTTGAGAGTCCATTCCGACGGCAACAGGCGACCCTTCGGTGAAAGGGAGTCTGCTAACACATTCAGACGACCCGGAATATGACGGACCGATAGTAGAATCTGATGTTCCAGTACAAACAGAAGGATTCTTTCCGTTAGCTTGAACAACGGAATGGAATGAGTGCCTCCCTGATTCCGAATATACGCTACTACGGTCGTATTGTCGGACAAAATTTGAACGTGTGTGTTCTGAATAACGTCCATCCAATGACGCAACGCAAGCCAAATTGACATCATTTCTTTGATATTTATGTGCTTGCCCAAAAGTTAAAAAATTTATAGTAATTTATATATTTTTTATACTTACCAATGACCCAGACATAGCTGGTGCTAACTCTTAAAATATAGGGCCAAACACAAATTTTGCCCCCCAATCCCCAAAATTTGCATCTAAAACCAAAGAAAACATGTCCTGAAAGGCCCTCCACACTTCGCCCCCACTGCGCATGCGCAGTGTCAAGGACGTTCCGAAATTGGCGCCATTAATCATTCTAATAACCAGTGCCTGGTAAGCGCTATGTACTCAGCGGGGAGGCAAGAGTTCCCAACTCCTGGGAGGGCCATCCCTGTCTGGGTCATTGGTAAGTATAAAAAATATATAAATTACTATAAATTTTTTAACATTTTTATACTGTACCAATGACCCAGACATAGCTGAATAGTAAAAAGGCTGGAGGGCCAAGGACATAGAGCAAAATGGAATACGCTCAATAAAATAAAATAGAGTCATCCCCTGTAGGGAAAAAGAAGTAATAGGCCTTACATGTATCTTTCTTATTTATGATAAATTAGAAAGATACAACACCTTCCAAAATTGAGCTTCATACATCCATGTACTCTATTAATATCCAATATAATCCTTATACTAATAATTTTTAAAGTAAGCCAATAAATAAAGTAAGTCTAGAGAATAGAGACTCTTATACTCCTAAAAGTGTCTGAGGATTGCATTTATTTATTTATTGGTGTTTAAGGTCACATACTTATGCACAATGGCTAATCGTGACCGTGACAGTTTTACGGGTGGAGGAAGCCGGAGTACCCGGAGAGAACCACCGAGCAACGACGAGCAGCTGTCAGCTCTCCAACATCGTAACTCTGAACTCTGCACCGCAGCACAGGCAGGGTTAGATTGGTTGAAGACATGCGCACCATCGACGTGCAGTACGCCTCAGTACACAGCGTCATCGTGCCCCCATGTAGGCAATCGGGGTGAAGTGTCTTGCCCAAGGACACAACGCGGTTGCCGCAGGTGGGATTCGAACCGAGGACCTCTCGGCTTGCAGCCTGCACCTCTACCAACTGAGCCACCGCGCCCCCCTGAGGATTGCATAATCATGTCCGTTGACATATGCAATATTCAAAAGCTATACTTTAAAAACTAAGACTTGAATGAATTTTAAAAACCTAAACTTCTCACTAAACAACCATCCCAATAACAGCTCAGAATTACTAACTCCGGAGGAGGTATCCCCTTGTTTTCATAGTAAAACAGGTGACCCAAGGGAACACCCCCCCCCCCCCCCCCCTTTTTCTTGCCCTGGGTCAAATAGCCCAGAGCGAAGAGGGCAGCAGAACAGAGACACTGCCGAAACAGACAGCCTACCTAGCTATAGTAGCAACTGTTAAGTGAATGACATTCTGAGCAGTAGATAATAGACCTAACAATAGAGGCCTCCAGAAATGGACTCGGTATTTCTGAGATAAAATTCATGAATGTGGATGGCTGAGCGCAATGAGCGGCCTTCAAAAATCTATAATAGCGACACTATTAATGTAAGCCCAAGAAGTAGAAGAACTCTTAGTTCATGAGCCGAAATCTTAAGCACAACTGCTAAGTCAATGATATACCATAAGCAGTACCGATAGTTAATAGAATCCATTAACAATAAAATGGAGCGTAACGTCCTTCTACTAGGCATCACAGACAGAAGAAGCTTACGCCCATAGTAATAAACAGATATCTGTTTATAAATACATAAACTGTACCCGGAAAGTGTAAAGGCCTATGCCCATACGAAGATGGAAGGACCTTAAAATAATAGGTTCCGGATAATAGGAGCCTAACTCTTATGCAAAAATCCAACCTAAATAGTAACGGAAGTAGTGATTCCGAAACTACGAAAGTGAAAATCATCCATCGATAGTGCATGAAACTCACTGACTCTACAGTAAAAGAGAAACCAACAGAATTACTGTCTAAAAGGTCAGAATTTGAAAACTACTGTTTCCAGAGGCTCAAATGATTACTTAGCTAAATAAGAACCGAAGTTAAAATCCATATAGGAATTTAATCTAAAGATTCTAAGTCTATTTATCAAAAAGTTACTAACTGACTTAGATAAAGAGACAAAAGACTCAATTGTAAACTATCGTAGAGTGCATAGGTATGAGGTAACATAAACCTATAACCTAAATAATAACAGGCTGCAGTAGATCTTGTGAAACAAGTATACTAAAAAATTGCAATGAGTAGTATGGAGGGATCAACAATATGAACATAAAGATCCCTACACCACGACGGAAGAGCCTCCACTTTAGCCGCATAGAATAGCGAAGAAGAGGATCTCCTATAGTAAGAAATCGCGTCCAAAGCTCGTCCAGTACAGTGCTTACAATGCAATACGGACCACACAACGGAATACATGAAGGTTGTGACCTTGCGGGTTGTGATAAAGATGACACGATTTACCCAGTGAAAAAAGATCCTCACACAGAGGAAGATTTCACGTTAAGACCCACAGTAGACAAGAGAGTAAATTACCCATGATCTCTGTGAAGATAGAGATGCTATCAACAGAAATGTATTGTGGTTGTTTATCTTAGCAATACCTGCTGAAAGAACAGCGCCGGAGGATACGCGTATCCTATCATTCCGTCCTATAGATCAATAGAGCGTTAACAATATTAGCTCAGAGATCTGGACAAGCCAACACATACGTCTGCAATTGATTAGCAAGCTGTGTCGTAAATAAATCATCATTGGGCGCTCCCATAGATAGCAAATCTGATTGAATACTTGTTTGTTGAGAGTCCATTCTGACAGCAACAAGCGACCCGTAAGAGAACGGGAGTCCGGTAAAACAATCAGACGACCCAGAATATGACGGACCAAAACAGAACTTGGTGTACTATAACCAACAGACGGATTCTTTCCATTAAATTGAATAACGGAAACGAAAGAGTGCCTCCTGGTTCCGGAGATACGCCACTACTGTCGAATTAAAGGACAGGATTTGGGCATGCGTTTCTGAATAATGTTCATGCAATGACATAAAGCAAGCCTAAAAAACATTATTCCACGGAAGAAAACTGATTGCTAAGAGACTGCGGAACCCCAAGACCCTGGCACTTCGAATCCGTAGGGATCAGTATTATATCCCAATTTGTTTGACAGGCAACCGTCATAACAGCCACACTCGGGTCCGGCAACTGCGGTGGCACTCTCTGAGTCAACCACCGAATGTTTGCCCCAGTCTGAATCTCTTGTAACACTAGATAGACAAGAGAACGTGTAAAACGAGCAATTCATGGATTGCCGAAAAGTTGCCGTCGAAGAGAAGCTCCTCCGAGAACGAAGCGACTCTGAGAGAGTTCTTAACCTACTATCCACGCATGTGGATGTAGCTAGGGCTGCGTCACGTCTAACCAACTCCAATCAGCCACTGAAGGGCGGAGTTATACGTGAACAAACTACTGCCCTCAAAAGAAATTACATTGAGAATAATATCCTGTAAATCTTTTCTTGAAGACGTAATGATAACGCCTCAGTAAGGCGGATTACGTATGATAAAGCGTCTAAGTTAAGTCAACTATACATCATGTCGTTTCCAACATTGAAATTAGAAAAGACATAAACGGCGAAAAAGAATATATGCAGTCTTTAACCACACCGTCTAGACGCATATGAACTCTCGGTATGCCCTGCTCTGCCAAAATAAACTATTCGTATAAATGATAAAATGGCAGAAATGAGCAACGCGGACAAGAAACTAAACTATCATGCTTGGTAGCAGGCTTGTATATATATATATATAGCGTCGAAAAATAAAACACATGTTGTAATGACAATATTGGACTGCGTCGGTAAGTCAGGGACAATGTCCCTGAACCGATCGAAAAATCCGAGTCCAATGACGCTATAAGTCTCTTATCCAAGATCGCAGCAATGAAGTCCGAAATAACAATCACTGGAAGATAATGCCAGAAGATATGAAAGGCAGCTTCCGATACTACTAAAGGGAAAACTCGAAATCTTTCGAATCCCTTTCGCCATCCTGTCGGACCCTATAAAGCGTTCGGTCGTCCGTACCTGATGCAACCGCGGACCGCACCGACCCAGCGCCGTCGGATAATTCCTGATTCGACCGAGAAACTGTCAATTGCTGGGATGCTGTGAAACAACTGTGCTAACTCGGATAGCACGTCCGTCACTGAGGCCTGAGGAGAAGCGGTCTTACGATGCATTGCCGCTGGAAGCTCCATGATCGTTACCCCGTGCATACTACCAATATGCGAGCGAACGGAGTGTATAGGCCTTGTGTCCCTTGGCTACCGGATGGCGCGACCTATTCGCCGTGGAATCACTGAATGACGAAACTGATCGGATACTCGAGGTCACGTAGCCAATGTGCGGTCGTGTGCCCTGCTGTGAGGATGAGGAAGCATAAGGGACAGTCTCTCGGACTGTCAATATAACGGAGCGTCCCGACCGACGGACATATGCTCCGAATGTAAAATATCTGAACCACAACATGCGGTCCCCTATGTTGTTGGACGAGAGAGGGACCTCTCTCGCTCACAGCCCGGACGGACCTGGACAAGCCAAGAACCGGACTAACAGGCTTCCTCCGATCTGTCCTCAATCTGCCGTCACTGGGTGAGTACTAAAGTAATTAAAGTGCTTGCATCACCCAAATCTCCTTCCTAGACCGCAACGGACGAACCCGGCAGCCGAACCATTCGATGAATGTACGCTACACCGGGTGAGCTAGCGAATGTCACTCCGTAGGCGATAGACATAATCCATGAGCACTTATTGCCGCTAGCTCTTCATTAACTATGACGACAGAGGCACACTTTTGAAAGACATCTCCATAACTCTGCGAACAAGAAACCAGAAATGCTTGGTTATAGCAAGCATAAAATAATAATATATATAGCGTCGTTCAATAATTCGAAAGTTTGTGTGACATTATTGGACTATGTCGGAACTGAGGGACGATGTCCCTGAACCGAACCAAAAATTTCTAAGTCCACCGACGCTATCAGTTTCTTATCCGGCATCGCAGCATTCTGGTCCGACGAAAGAAGCTGTAGGAGACCAAGTCAGATGACATACACAACAGCATATGTTGTTCCGAAAGGGAAAGCTCGAAATCCTCCAAATCCCTTTCGGTATCCCGTCGGACCGGATGAAACTTTCGGACGCCCGTACCCGCTTCCGCGGAGCATCCCGACCCAGCATCGTCGGATAAAATATATGCGACAGATTCAGTTGATGCTGGGATGCTGCGATAAACTGTGCTATTAAGGAAAGCACGTCCGTTCCCGAGGCCTGTGCAGTAGCGGTCTTACGATGCATTGCCGCCGGAAGCTCCGTGTACGTTGACTCCCGCACACTTCCTATGCGAACGTCCGGAGTCTGCAGGCCTCGTGTCCCTGGCTACCGGATGGTGTGACCTGGTCGCCGAAGAATCCTTGATCGGCGAAGCTGGTAATATATCGGCGGTCACGCAGCCAAGGTGCGGTCGTGTGCGCTGACGAGAAGAGGAAGCCTTAGCAGTCTCCGCGGACTGCCTATACAACGGAGCGTCACGAGCGACGGACGTATGCTCCGCTTGCGACACAATTTGTACCACAACATCTGGGGCCAGATGTTGTTGAACGAGAGAGGGGCCTCTCTCGCTTGCCGTCCAGATGGACCGGAACGAGCTATGAACCGGACTAAAAGGCTTCCTCCGTTCTCCCTCCGATCTGCCGTCACTGGGTGTGCATTAGGTTAATTTATAGTGCTCGCATCACCCCAAAATTCCTTCTAGACCGCAACGGACGAACCCGGCTGCCGAACCATTCGGTGAATGGACGCTACACCGGGCGAGCTAGCGGACGTCAAAGGCCGTCGAACCTACTAGGGTCCTCTTAGGCAATTGGCGTATTTACATGAGCACTTTTCCGCTAGCCCTTCATTAATTGTGACGACGGAGGCACACTGTTGGAAGACATCACAGATACATCACCCTAATCTTCATCGTCTGAAATAGAAATTGATAAAGTAGAGTGACCCTGCGGGGAAAGGACCGGAGTGTCCAAATCCCCAATAACATACCGTGACATACGCTTCCCATATTGTCATCGAAATCATACGATACAGAACAGGAGTTAATGCGAGTACACTGACCACATATAGAATGATTATAAAGTCAGAGGAAGACTTCCTCTTAATACAATTGATCAATATCCTTTCAATGTGAAAAGAAAAAAAGTCCTGGTACTCGCACTAACCCCTGGCAATCAAAATACATAATAATAATATGATCCATTAATATAGAAAAAATAATTGAAATCAAAATATTTTGAAAAAATATTTTTTCAGAACAGCCCAAGTTTCTGAAAAGTAGCGTTGAGCCCCAATGGATCCCAAGCCTAAGTGTGGACAAAAATTTTAAAAATATTTTAAACAATTTATTCAACACTTACGAACAATAATAATGTATCTAGTTATGATTAAAATAACATCAAGATATTATTTTCCAGAAATCCCCCCTCACACAGAGGGCTGTTGTAAATGTAAACAATGAGTGTAAAAACACTAAAATAAGACTCCAGACACCCAGGCCCGAAATCAGTTACCAAAAATACACTATCTGATGCAAAACAGAGACTTCCAGGGAAGAAACTGCAGAACATCAGATGGTAGATGCAGAACACAACGCCTAACCACCCGTAGGTGAAGACGTAAACATGGGGAAAAGAACAGAATTCATTCTGTTATTCAGCTAAAACTCCCAAGAAAATTAGTAATAATAATTACAAAAACTATGCCAAAAGCATGGGAGAATAGCAAGGGGGGACTTAAAGGACAGGGAGAGAGGAAAACACTTAAAAAACAGTGTAACTAAATAATCAGAATGACAACAAAATGGCTGCTGCCTCGAAAATAGGTAACTTAACATAATTTCATTAAAAAATTTTAAGTTACAGCCCTGATAATATTCTGTCACACATTTTTTTCCTCTCCTCCTTCTCTATCCTCCTTAGAATCACCATTTCACTAATATTTATGTGTCTGGCATCATTTAAACTGAGATTTATAAGCACAAAGATCAGTCAGATGTTAACTGATGAAGGGCCAAACTTAGAATGATTAATGGCGCCAATTTCGGAACGTCCTTGACACTGCGCATGCGCAGTGGGGGCGAAGTGTGGAGGGCCTTTCAGGACATGTTTTCTTTGGTTTTAGATGCAAATTTTGGGGATTGGGGGGCAAAATTTGTGTTTGGCCCTATATTTTAAGAGTTAGCACCAGCTATGTCTGGGTCATTGGTACAGTATAAAAATATTGAGGATCCCAAAGACCCTGGCACCTCGAATCCAATGGGCATAGTGTCGCGGCCCAACCTGTTTGACTGGCATCCGTCATGATAGTAAAACTCGGATCCGGCAATTGCAGTGGAACTCCCTGAGTTAACCACTGAATGTCTGCCCAAGTCTGAATCTCTTGTTTCACTTGGTCTGACAAGAGGATGTCCGCATCGACCGAATGAGTCTTCACTTTCCAATTCTGAGTCAGAAAGATTTGGAGAGGACGAGTGCATAGCCGCCCAATTGGAATGAGATCCGCGGCAGCTCCGCACAAACCTATCAGTTTCATGAATTCTCTCGCTGTAACCTTCTCTGAGTTTAGACAATAGCGAGCATAACAACTGACTAATTTCGCTCTGGTTAACGGCAGACGAATGAGATTGTTGTGCATCTCGAAGCTCATCCCCAGGTGGGTGAATGACTTGGACGGCACCAGATCCGACTTCTGTTCATTTACTATAAAACTGAGACGTCGGAACAATAACAGAAGATTCTGCACATCGTTCTGAAGCATTAACTCGTTACCGTACCTCTGAAGAATATCGTCCAGGTATGTCGACGTTACCGCAGACGAATGAGCTCGGAAGTAAGTCATGACCGAGTTCATTATCCGAGTGAAAGCCCAGGGCGCTAGATTCAGACCGAAGCACATCGCACGGAACTGATATACAATCCCTAGGACAGCGAACCGAAGATACTTTATAAACGTTGGATGTACCATGACGTGAAAGTATGCATCCTTGAGATCTATGCTCGCAGCATAGTCGTTCACTCGAATGCTCGTTCTGACCGATCGAATGGTCTCCATATAAAATTTTGGAGCCACAATCAGCTTGTTTATCCAGCTTAAATCTATTACTGGACGGAACGAGCTGCCTGGTTTGGGAACCAGAAACAGATGGCTGTAGAAACCTGGAGATTCCTGGTTTTCTACGACCTCAATCGTGTTCTTCAGTAAAAGAGACTGAACTTCTGAAAGAAGAGCGTCTCTTTTTAGAATATTCGACGCAAGTTGAGTCCATCTTGGACTTCAAGTTAACGGAGGTTTTCCTTTGAAGGACAGTTTCAGTCCTTCTGCAATTACCCTTCGAACCCAAGGGTTCTCCGTAATCAATTCCCAATTTTGTAAATAACTCGACAACCTTCCGCCCACAGGAATGCGACAGAGGCCTATACACCATCACTTCCTGGACCTGCGAGGCTTGCGGAAGGAGAAACCATGTCCTCCCCGACCCGCACATCGCGCCGTCGACCTCGGGGCGTCTGACCTATTATTACAGCCAGCGTTACACCCCCTGCTAGAATCGCTGCCTTGACGGTCTCAAGAATAAGGCCTAGAGGGCGCGTACGCACCTCTAAAGGAACTTCCACTGGACATGCTCGTCCAGAAGATCCAGGCCTACTTTTTTCTGCTGGTTCCAACTTATTAGAAGTGGACTTAAAAAGCAGAGAGTCTGAAGCTTTCTTAGTTAACTTATCGTAAATAGCAGAAAGCTTGCCGTCAAAGAGAAGCTCTCCGGAGACCGGAGCGACTCAGGGAGTTTTTCACCTTACTATCCACTCTCGTGGACGTAGCTAGGGTTCCATCTAACCAACTCCAAATTAGCCACGAAAGGGCGGAATTATATGTAGAATAGGCAATAGCCCTTGACAGAACTCTCAGAGACGTTTGTACGTCCTGAAATTCTTGCCCTTCAAGGCGTAACAACAATGCTCTGGTAAGGTGATCTGCGTACGAGAGTGCGTCTAAATTTGCTCTATTCGAAGATATTGTAGTTTCCAAGGTAGAGCTATGAATAGACATAGACGACGGCATGGATAGTTCAAGGTCTTCAGCCTGGTCGTCTAGACGCAGAGGAACTCTCTGAACGTCCTGTCCTGCCGTTTCAAATCTATTTCTAGAATTAATGAATGGCAGATGAAGAGCATTAGCCGATAGGAAAGCTGACTTGCCCGATTTACCAACAAGTTTACTGATAGCGTCATTCAAAAGTTCAAATGTCCGTGAGACATTCCTGGACTGAGACGGAAACTCTGGGACAGTGTCCCTAAACCGATTAAAAAATTTGGTGTCCAGTGGCGCTATAAGCCTCCTATCAGGTTGAGCAGCATCCTGGTCCGCTGGAACAACATCAGGAAGAAAATGCCAGATTAACTCGACGGCGATTTTGTGTTGTTCCAAAAGGGAGAACTCCAATTCATCCATATCCCTTTCGCCATCATGACGGACCTCCTGGATATCTTGGTCGTCTGCTCCCAATCCAGCTGCGGAACGTACCGACCCAGCATCATCAGATTCTTCCTGCTCTGATAGGGCTTCTGCCGGATGCTGGGATGCTGCTATGATTTGTGCTATCTGCGATAGCATGTCCATTAACGAGGCCTGCGGAGCTGCGGTCTTGCGTGATTTAGCTGCAGGAAGCTCCGTGGACGTTGTCTCTTGCATACTTCTCTTATGCAAATGTCCAGATGAAGGTGGCCTCGAATCCTTGGCTATTGGATGGCGTGACCTGGCTGTCGAAGAATCTCTGGAAGGCAATGCCGGCTGGATATCGGCAGTTACGTAGCCAAGGTGCGGTCGAGTGTGCTGACGTGAGGAGGAAGAAGCCCTTGATACAGCCTCTCCGGACTGTTTATACACCAGAGCGTCCCGAGGGGTGGACGTAAGCTCCGACTGAGGAACGTTTTGTACAATAACATCCGTACCGCGATGTTGTTGCACGAGAGAGAGATCTCTCTCGCTCGCAGCCTGTGCGGAGCTGGACGAGCTAGGGACCGAACCCAAAGGCTTCTTCCATCCTAAACCAAGATCCGTCGTCACTGGGTGTACCTGAGGAATGTTTATAGTGCTCGCAACACCCTTAATTCTTTCCTGGACCACAACGGACGAACCCGGGTGCTGTACCATTCGGTAAATGGATGCGACACCAGGCGAGCTAGCGGACATAGATGCCAACGCCGTCGATCCTACTAGGGGCCTCTTAGGCAATTGCCGTATATCCATGAGCACTTTTGCCGCCAGCTCTTCTCTGGATTGTGACGACGGACGCGCACTGGAAGACGACATCACAGAAACATCACCCAATTCTTGTTCCTCTGAAAAAGAGAGTGAAAAACTTGAGTGACCTTGCGGAGAGAGGACCGGCATGTCCTTCTCCCCGCTAACAACATACCATGACACACGTGTCCAACATTTGTCATCCCAATTGCTACATATAGAACAAGGCTTAGTGCGTGTACACTGACTACAATTAATGCAGAAATCATGAGAATCAGAGGAAGACTTCCTTCCATTACAATTTGAACAATAATCTTTCATTGTAAAAATAATCAATCATAGTACCCGCAATAAACCTTGCAAACAAAGATACATAGTATAAAAATCCATTATGATAATATGAAAAAACAATTCAAAAAGAAAAAATTTGTTGAAAAAAAAAAATTTTCAGAAGAGCCCAAGTTCCCAAAGGAAACCCAGAGCCCAAATGGATCCCAAAAAAGTGGACAAAAATTTTAAATCATTCTGAAAAAATTAATGCAATACTTACGGACAAAATTAATGTATCTCACTATGAATAATCAAAGCAGAAGACAAGGAATCACTTATCAGAAGTAACCGTTGTCAACATAAACAAAAAGTATAAACAAACCAGAAAACTGACTTCAGGCACTGGTAAACATGGCCAAGTAATCAGTGTCTAATTTAAACACTATCTGATGCTAAACAGAGCCTTCCCCAGAAGAGACTGCAGAGCATCAGATGGTAGATGCAGACCAAAATGCCTAAACACCCCTAGGGTGAGGACGTAAACATGGGGAAAGAACAGAAAAAAATTCTGTTTCCAAGCCAAAATTCCCAAGAAATTTTTAGTAATAAAAATTACAAAAATAAGCCAAAAGCATGGGAGAATGGCAAGGGGGGAATGAAGGAAAGGGAGAGAGGAAACACTGAACAAACAATGGAACATTCATGGCAAGAATGACAAGAGCAGGGCTATGCCTCGAAAATAGGCAACATGAATAAATTTTTATAAAAAAAATTTTAAGTTACAGCCCTGAACATTGGAAACCACTGTTTTTCTCCTCTCCTCATCCTAAATGCACTTCCTATCCACCATTTCTCTCATAATTATGTGTCTGGCATCATTAAAACTGAGATTTACAGCACAAATATCAGTGATGTGACACTGTTTACAGGGCCAAACAAAGAATAACATTTTGGCGGGAATTTCGAGACCACCTTGACACTGCACATGCGCAGTACAGTAAAAGTATGGAGGACCTACCAGGACATCTATTTTTTTGGTTTTTGATGCAAATTTTGGGGATTGGGTGGGGGGGGGGGGGGGGGGGGGTGTGGGGGGGGGGGGGCAAAATTTGTGTTTGGCCCTGAATTTGATGAGTTTGCACCAGCTAAGTCTGGGTCATTGGTACAGTATAAAAATATAATTGCTACACTACCGGAATATTATAAATGTATCTTAAAACAATCCTACCATGAAATAAATAGGAAACTACATATATTTATACAACATTGCCAATGTAAACAACGTTAGAAGAAAAAATGGAAACAAGATCACAGGCACTGAATAAAGAGGCCCGAAGTCAGTAAAAGATTTAGAACTATCCGATGTAAAGCAAGATCTTTAGAAGAAGAAAAATCGATACATCGGATGTAAGATGCATGGCCCAAAATGCCCAAATACCCCTTGGGTGAGGACGTAACCATGGGGATATACAGAATAAACATTCTGTGTAACACGTCAAACTCGCATGAAATTTATGATAAAATTTCAATAAAATAAGCCAAAAAGCTTGGGTGTTTAACTAGGGGATGCTGTATACCAAATTTCAAAAGATTCATCAGAAGAAGATTTTTAAAGATTATTCCTCATATTGCACCAAGTTAAAATATTAACCGAGTGGCTTGACTTGAACAAATTTTAATCTGACCCCTGTAATGATGTTGAATATTAAATATCAAAAGATTCAGACTGGTGGTTTTGGACAAGATTTTTCAAAGAGTATTTCTCATATAACCTATATGGCGCCCAAATGTGAACAGAGGGGCTTCATTTTAACAAACTTGAACTGACAAATTTATTTTTTTATTATTTATTCTGCACCTCAAAACAAAGTACAGTATCAAGTATCAAGTCACTGTACCTAAAGGTTCATGAGAAGATTTAAAAAAAATTTTGGGAGCATTTCTCCCACTCCCTCCCAATGGGGCTGGGTAATTTGATTTAACAATCACCTCAAATTTAACTGAAATCAGTCATTTGGTTTTGGAGGAGAACACTATGTTCATAGAGAACAGGCAATGTACGACAGACGGTGAGTGATCACTATAGCTTGCCCTGAGTTTCAGTAAGGTGAACTCAGTCAGATGAACTAAAAATTTACTGGCAATTACTGAATTCAATATTCAGCCACCAGGAGACATTAACTGGGGTCAGTGGCAAATTGATGTGCATGGTTTAGTCTAGTTTTGCTAGGCAGATGATACCGGAAGAAACTCTTTTGGAGGGGATATGAACCCCTGTCATTCCATTTGCAAATTCATGTTACTTACTTCAAGAAAATTCAAGAAACGTCACAGATTTCATTCTGAAAAAGAGTGTTTTGGAGCCAGCATTTTCTAAAGACTTAAAAAGGTGATCCTACATTCTGTACATTTTTGCATTTACTTTTTCTCCAAGTTTCTTCCCATTTCTAACAGGTATTTATAGTGGTTTGTCCTTATAATTGGGCAAAAATAATATTCAGAAGAAGACCTAATTTTCAGTTGCTGATACAAACTTGAAATGAGCTTGTGATGAAAAAAATGGCGAGATACTAAAAGGAGTAAACTAACCTCCATTATTTCTAAAATTACAGTTTCTATAAAATCTCGATCTTTTTCTGATCTGCATTGTGCCATGTTGTTTAAAGCTGTTAACAAATAAACTGTTTCCGAAAGGGGACATCTTTGAAGGATCTCTGACATAACTGCCTGGTAATCTTCCTCTGGAAATTAAAAAAAATAACAACTAGACTGTCTCCAAAACAGAAGAGACTGACAACCTCCATTCTGAAATAAACTAGAGGGGGGTATCAGTACCCCGTGGCTCACCAACAGGTGGCCAATTTAAAGGGGTGGCTGGAGTAAAAAAAAAAAGTTCAAAACTTGCACACAAAAGTCCAAAATTAAAGAAAATAAGCAGCTAAAGGGTTAAATAATATAATAATAACCCCTAAGAAGCATGCTAACATAAAATAGGAACCATGGCAATATGCTACAAGGTAAGTCTCCACTTTGAAAAAAAGAAAGACAAACCTCAAAACCTGCACATAAAAGTAAAAAAAGTATCACATTTGTTTCAAAGGGTAAAAATTTAGAAAAATACCCTGAAAATATTACAATAACCAGTGTGGCAATATGCCAGTGAGATAAAACTCCACTTAAAAAAAAATATCAAAACCTAAACACAAAAATACAAAACCTGCACAGAAAAGTCCAAAATTAAAGTAAATAAGCAGCTAAAGGGTTAAATAATATAAAAATAGCCCAAGAAGCATCCTAACATAAAATAGGAACCATGGCAATATGCCACAGGGTAAGTCACCACTTGGAAGAAAAGAAAGACAAACCTCAAAACCTGCACATAAAAGTAAAAAAAAAGTATCACATTTGTTTCAAGGGGTTAAAATTGAGAAAAATACCCTGTCACAGTAACCACAACAGCAACATGCCAGTAAGGTGAAAGTCTACTTGAAAAATATCCATTTGGAAGAAAAGAAAGACAAACCTCAAAACCTGCACATAAAAGTAAAAAAAACATCAAAACCTGCACACAAACGTCAAAATAAGTCCAAAATTTGATTCAAAGGGTTAAAATTAAGACGAAATACCCTGGAAAAGAGTTAAATGTTATCGTGAACCCCCACAGCAATATGCAAAGAAGAAAAAAATTTTTTTAAAAGCACAAAAATCCAAACCTGTAAACAAAAGAAGTCCAAAATTGAAGTAATTAAGCAGGGAAAGGGTTAAAGAATACAACGTAGCCCTAAGATGCATGTTTACATACAATAGAAAGCATGGACATATGCTACAAGGTAAATCTACACTTGGAAGAAAGGAAAAAAAAAACCCATGAAAACCTGCACGCAAACGTCAAAATAAGTCTAAAATATTATTCAAAGGGTTAAAAAATTTTTAAAAATGCACTGGAAAGATATCAATGTTATAATAACCACCACTGCAATATGCAGTGAGGTCAACCTCACTTGAAATTGTTTTTTTTATCGCAACCTGTACATAAAAGTAAGAAACTGTAAGCCTAAGTCCAAAAGCTGTACATAAAAGTCCAAAAATGAAGTAATTCAGCAGCAAAAGGGTTAAATAATACAAACATAGCCCTAAGATGCATGTTTACATACAATAGAAAGCATGGACATATGCTGCAAGGTAAATCTCCACTTGGAAGAAAGGAAAAAAAAACCATCAAAACCTGCACGCAAACATCAAAATAAGTCTAAAATTTGATTCAAAGGGTTAAAATTAAGACAAAATACCCTGGAAAAGAGTTAAATGTTATAGTGAACCACCATAGCAATATGCAGAAACTCTACACTTGGAAGAAAGGAAAAAAAAAAAAACCCATGAAAACCTGCACGCAAAAGTCAAAATAAGTCTAAAAATCTATTGAAGGGGTTAAAAATTTTTTAAAAATGTACTGGAAAGATATCAATGTTATAATAACCACCACTGCAATATGCAGTGAGGTCAACCTCACTTGAAATTGTTTTTTTTTATCACAACCTGTACATAAAAGTAAGAAGCTGTAAGCCTAAGTCCAAAAGCTGTACATAAAAGTCCAAAATTGAAGTAATTCAGCAGGAAAAGGGTTAAATAATACAAACATAGCCCTAAGATGCATGTTTACATACAATAGAAAGCATGGACATATGCTGCAAGGTAAATCTCCACTTGAAAGAAAGGAAAAAAAAAACATCAAAACCTGCACGCAAACATCAAAATAAGTCTAAAATTTAATTCAAAGGGTTAAAATTACGACAAAATACCCTGGAAAAGAGTTAAATGTTATAGTGAACCACTATAGCAATATGCTGAAACTAAAAAAAAATTTGAAAAGCCAAAAAAACAAAACCTGTACACAAAAGTTCAAAATATTTAAGAGCGGACGCCGACATGAGGGCTATGCCATAGGCTCAGACAACTAACGTTGGTGAGCCAAAAACTAACATATAAACTGATTAAACGTTCAGAATTCTCTGAAGTAAAACAAAAAGGCAAGTTTCATTGTGTCCTAAATATATGACTAAGAAATCTCAGAAAAAGCTGGATTATAATTTAATTATTTAATTCTATTAGTTCACCATTTATTTTTCTGTATAACTGAATAATGAACATTTCCAAAACATTGGTTATAATGCCTTCTGCACATTGTAATTTTGTTAAGCGTGGGGTCAAACCTCAAGGCTTGATGACAACAGTATTATATTTTCCAATCAATATCATACTATATTTTTTTGTCCATTCCATGGTTTGAGCCATGCCAATGCACTAAACATGACAAGATCATTCCACTGAAACGGATGAAGCTCTGGCATGAAAGAAGTAAAACAATAATTGTTGAATGAATGGTGATTTTTATATAGACAGCCGGAAGTGTGGTTGCTCAGTGGTAGACTATTGGACTTCTATGCTAGTGGTCCGGAGATCAACCCCCATCAAGGACGATCCACCTCGTGTCCTTGGGCAAGGCACTTTATCCCAGTTGCTTATATGGAGGCACAATGACGCAGTGTACTAAGATGTACTGCACGTCGATGGTGTGCATGTCTTCAACAGCTGTAACCCTGCTTGAGCAGAGCTTGAACAAAGTTAGAATGTTGAGAAGCTGACAGTTGCTCATCGATGCTCGGTGGTTCTCTCCGGGTATTCCGGCTTCCTCCACCCGTAAAACTGTCACAGTCACTATTAGCCATTGTGCATAAGTATGTGACCACCAACAACAATAAATAAATAATGTAGACAGCCAGAAGGCCCCCCCCACTGAGCTGTTGGCTCAAGTGATTTAAAAACTGCAAAAACTAGAGATGGTCTGTTGCCCGGTATACCCCCACCATAGCATACCACCTAGTGTGGGTGATTGAAAAGGGGCATTCAATTTTACTAAGCTAAAAAAAAATCTAATATGGCCACCAGTCGGCCATCTTGAAACCGAGCGGGAAAAAAATTATGTCATGCACTTCCCCTCATCATGTTGATCATTTTTGTGAAGATTCAAGAAAATGTGGCTAAAACTGCGGAAGTAGTTCGCTCCACAAGTTCAGTAAAAAAAAATTCAATATGGCCACCAGTCGACCATCTTGAAACCGAGCGTTAGAAAAATTATATCATGCACTTCCCTTCATCATGTTGATCATTTTTGTGAAGTTCCCTGAAAATGCGGCTAAAACTGTGGAAGTACTTTCCACAAGTTTACATGTGTAACAGACCCACGACAGACCGACCGACCGACAAGCTGACTCCTATATATATACCGCCCCTAAACTTCGTTTTGTGGGGATATAATTACTATTCAAGGAGGTAATTCAATGAACCAAGATGTGTGGACTCCACAACTTAATTGCTTAACCTTTTAACACACAAATATTTGCAGATGAAAAAGGAGGAATATCTTCCAAAATAAAATAAAACTAGAGATGGTCTATCGCCCACTATACCCCCACCGTGGCATACTACCTAGTGTGGGTGACTGAAAGAGGCATACAAATTTTGTAAGTAAAAAAATCCAACATAGCCACCAGTTGGCCATCTTGAAACTGGCAGGGAAAAAATTATGTTACGCACTGCTCCTCATCATGCAGGGTTCCTGCACTTTTCAAGGGGGCAAATTCAAGACTTTTCCATACCCTTTTCAATGCAAATTGAAGACTTTTCAATGATGTAAAAAACAAAATTCAAGACTTTTCAAGACTATTCGCACTACAACTATTAGTGCAAAGTATGTTACATACTTGTAGTGCATGCAATAATCTAATGCATGCAGCTGTACCAGGTAAAATCACCCTGAGTGTATTACAAATCAAATTCTCAAATACACAAAACACTCACCAACATATGGCTACTCAAATGTCAAGTCAAGTTTTTGCCTTCTCATTCGCAATTTTGACGTGTTTCGATGAAAGTGTGTTTGAGCGAAGAGCAGCCTCTCCCATGTTCACTATGCTAAAATTTTTAAAACACAACAGACATCTTGCCGAATTTGCATCACCCGCGACTGGAGACAACCACGAAGAAAATTCGGAATTACGAAGCCACTGTTCTTGAAATTTACACTTCCCCATTTCCGAATTCAATAATTAATAATTTTCCAAGAAACAATTATGCCGAATGTAATTCTGATGTATATCCATAATTAATTTATGGTTTAAATATGCGTTAACTTATTCACCACAAAACAGACTATCAACATTTCAAAGTACGTGTATACAAATGCTTTTGTTTGAGACACATGCTCAAATTGGCTAAAACAATAGAATGAGAAAAAAGCAACCAATCGTAACATCCATTTCTGAAATTTACGCAGACAACTCGGATTACTCCGTTTATCGCCGTAAAACATCGGTCATAGCAAGTTTGTTTTCCCAGTCAAATGTATTTTAGAAATGTCCCGTTTTCAAGACTTTTCAAGGGCCTGGCTTCAAATTCAAGACTTTTCAAGGCTTTGAATTTTTTTTTCCAAATTCCATACTTTTTAAGACTTTTCAAGACCAGCGGGAACCCTGTCATGTCGAATATTTATATTGAGTTTCATGACAATGCAGCAAAAACTGTAGAAGTAGTTCGATCCACAAGTATATTTGCAAAATCCAATATGGCCACCAGTCGGCTACCTTGAATCCGATCGTGAAAAAAATTATGTCACGCACAGCACCTCATCATGTCGATCATTTATATTGAGTTTCATGACAATGCAGCAAAACCTGTAGAAGTAGTTCGCTCCACAAGTATTTTGCAAAATCCAATATGGCCACCAGTTGGCCATCTTGAATCCGATCGGGAAAAAAATTAGCTCACGCACTGTTCCTCATCATGTTGATCATTTTTGTGAAGTTTCATGAAACTTTGTTTTGTGGGGGTATAAATATGATAAATTTAAAGTAATTTGTATATTTTTTATACTTACCAATGGCCCAGACTTAGCTGGTGCAAACTCTTTAGTTTCCAGGGCCAAACACAAATTTTGAACCCCAACAATCCCCCAAATCTGCATACAAAACCGAAAAAGAAAAGTCTTAACGGGTCCTCCATACTTTAGCTTACTGCACATGCGCAGTAACCAGGAAGTGACCGAAACTGGCGCCAACATAATTCTTCCTAGTTATGCCTGCTAAATGTTATACAAATCTATCAGAGGAGGAAAGTTGAAAAATTTATAGTAATTTATATATTTTTTATACTTACCAATGACCCAGACTTTGCTGCTGCTAACTCTAAAATATTTAGGGCCAAACGCAAATTTTACCCCCCAATCCCCAAAATTTGCATCTAAAACCGAAAATTACATGTCCTATATGGTCCTCCATACTTTTACTCCACTGCGCATGCGCAGTGTCAAGGAGGTCTCGAAATTGCCACCAAAAGTCATTCTTTCAACCAGTGCCTGGTAAGCGTTATGTACTCAGAGGGGAGGAATGAGTTCCCAACTCATAGGAGGGCCATCCCCATCTGGGTCATTGGTAAGTATAAAAAATATATAAATTACTTTTAATTTTTTAACATTTTTATACTGTACCAATGACCCAGACTTAGCTGAATAGTAAAAAGGTTGGAGGGCCTAGGACATAAGGAAATTCCAATAGACTCAATTACCTATAACAGACCTATCCCCTTAAGGAGAAAAGGAGAGATAGTCTTACATGTATCTATCTTATTTGTAATAAAAAAGAAAGACACAATACTATTCTGTAATTGAGCACAATAACATCAATGATCTCTATAAACATCTAGTATAACCCTTTATAGTAATATTTTTTAAGGAAAGCCAATAAATATGGGAGTCTAGAGAAATGAGACTCTATATACTCCTTTAAAAGTGTTTGAGGATTGTATATTAACGCTCAATTTATCACGTGATATATACTAATGCTTCACACCAATCAACACTTAAAAAAAAATATTACGCAGAAGAGTAAACATAGGCTTAACCCTATCGGAACTGACACGGAAATACTAAGTCCAAGGGAGGTATTCCCTTGCTTTACCCTATAAAGCAGGTGACCTAAGGGAACCCCCCCCCCCCCTTTCCCTAGCCCTGGATCAAATACTCCAGAGCAAAGAGGGCAGCAGGACAGAGAGACTGCCAGAACCAAAAGCCTATACACACATAGTTGCCACTGTTTAGTAGACGACATTCTGAGTAAAAAATAGCGGACCTAAACAATATAGATCTGCAAAAAAAAAGGACTCAATATTCTCAGATACAAAATCGGGAAAATGGAGGGCTAACACTAATATGCAGCCCTCATTATATCTGTAATAACAATATTAATAGCTTAAGCCCATGAAGTAGAAGATCTCTTATTTCATGAGCTTAAACGAAAACACAGACTGCTGAATAAAGATATAATCATAAGCAGAATTGACTGTAGAGTGAATCCATCTGACCATAGAATGGACCGAAATATGGAGGAAGCTTCCACGGCATGTCCCACAACAGATGCCTAAGTAAATTAGTCCACAGTCTTTGTGGAGCTAGATAAGCTACCAACAGAATTTGCATTGAATAATTACACTAGAGCAAACTCTGCTGAATCAACAGTGCTGGAAGATACGCATATCTTATTATTCCATCTAACAAGATCGATAAAGCGTTTATTGAAAACACTCGAAGATCCAAACCTAATGACACATACGTCTGCAACTGATTGTTGAGATGCGTCGCAAATCATTGGCCGCTCGCCTTGGTAGCAATCTGATTGAAAACTTGTTTGTTGAAAGCCGATTCTGGCGGCAACAAACGGCCCCTGCACGAAGGGAGTCCGCTAATACGTTCAGACGACCCGGAAGATGACAGACTGATAGGAGAACTTGATGTTCTAGTAGCAACCGAAAGATTCATTCCGTTAACATGAATAACAGGATGGAATGAGCCCCTCCATAATTCCGAAAATACGCTAATACCGTCGAGTTGTCGGACAGAATTAGTATATGAACATTCTGAATTACGTCATCCAATAACGTAGCGCAAGCCAAAATGACATCATACTTGATGTTTGACTGCTAGATAAAGAACTACGGAATCAAAAGACCCTGGCACTTCAATCTGTTGGGCTCAATGAAAATGACCCAACCTGTTTACTGGCATCCGTCAAGACTGTAAAACTCGGATCCGGCAGTTGCAGTGGAACTACCTGAGTTAAGCCCAGAAAACTTGCCGAAGTCCGAATCTCTTATTCACTTGATTTGACAAGATGATGTCCGTATCGAGCAAAAGAATCGTCACACTCCAAAACTTGATTAAAGAAATTTGGAGAGAACAAATGCGTAACTGCCCCATTGGAATAAAATCGCGGCAGTCCCGCCTAAAAGTATCAAACTCATAAGATCTCTCGCTGAGACTTTGTCTGAGCGAAGACAATAGTGAGCATAACAAATGAATAATTTTGTTCTGGGCAATGGCAGACGAACGAAAAAGTTGTGCATTATGAAGCTCATCCCCCAGTGGGTGAATGACTTGGATGATACCAGATCCGACTTCTCCTCATTTACTTAAGAGACGTCGGATCAATAGAAGCAGATTCTGAACAGAGTTCTGAAGCGTTAACTCATTGTCGTACCTGTATGAATGTCGTCCAGGTAGGCCGATGTTATCGCAGACGAATAAGATCGGAAATGAGTCATTACCAAGTCCGTTATTCGAGTGAAGGCCTAGGGTGCTAGATTCAGACCGAAGCATATTGCTCGGAACTGATATACGACTCCTATGATAAGGATGCGAAGATACTTTCTGACGCCTGATGTACCATGGCGTGAAAGTACGCATCTTGAGATCTATGCATGTAGCATAATCGTAAACCTGAATACTCGCTCTGACCGTTCGGGTGGACTCCATATATGAACTTGGAGCCACGATCAGCTTGTTTATCCAGTTCAGAATAATGAGTGAACGGAACGAGCCATCTGGTTTTTGGAACCAGAAAGGATGGTTGTAGAAATCTGGAAATTCCTGGACTTCTACGATCTCTATCGCGATCATTCCAGAAGAGACTAGACTTCTGATGGAAGCGAGTCTCTATCCTACTGACTTGGCAGAAGCTGAGTCTATCTTGGACTCCAAGTTGACAGAGAATTTCGTTTGAGGAACAATTTAGTCCTTTCGAAATCACCCCTTGAATCCAAGGGACGTCCATAATCTATTCCCAAATAATTGAGAAACTCGACAGCCTACCGCTTACGATTACACGACACGATAGAGGTTAAAACCATTACCTCCTGGTTCTGCGAGGCTTACGGAAGGAGAAGGCATGTCCTCCACGGTCCACACCTCGCCCCGTCGACCTAGGGACGTTTGACCGTAATTACGGCCCGTGTATGAGTCGCTACCCTGACGGTCTCTAGAATAAGACCTAGAGGACGCATAGGAACCTTTATAGGAACTTCCCTTGGACGTATTCGTCCCAGAAGTGTCTGTCCTACTCTTCTCTGCTGAATCCGACTATATGGAAGCAAATTTTAATAGCAGAGAGTCTAAAGCTTTCTTAGTTAAATGATCACAGACTGCGGAAAGCTTGCTGTTGAAGAAAACTCTCCGGAGACCGGAGCGACTCTGAGAGTTTTTCACCTTACTATCTACACGCGTGGATGTAGCCAGGGCGCGTCACGTCTAACCAACTCCATATTGCCACTAAAGGACGGAGTTTTACGTGAGGCCCTTGAAAGAACTCTTAAGGAGATTGAGCATCCTAGAATTCTTTTTGCTAACGACGTAATGATAACGTTCTGGTAAGATGATCTGCGTACGATGATGCGTCTAAGCTAATATTGTTATTTCCAGCATAGTGGTTGGAATTGACATAGACGACAGTAAAAAACAATACTAGGTCCTAACCTGGTCGTCTAGATGCAGAGAACTCTCAGAATGCTCTGTCCTGCCGTTTTAAAATATTCATTGAATTGATGAAAGGCAGATGTAGAGCATATTGCCGATAAGAAATCTGACCTGCCCATTTAGGTAGCAAATTAAATAATATAGCATCATTCAACAGATCAAATGTCCGTGAAACATATCTGGACTATGTCGGAAACTGAGGGATGATGTCCCTAAACCGATTAAAGAATTCTGTGTCCAGTGGCGCTATCAGTCTCTTATCCGGCAACGCAGCATATTGGTCCAGAGGAACAACATCAGATGACAATGCCGGATGCACTCTACGGCAATTATGTTGTTACGAAAAGGGAAAATACAACTCATCCGTATCCCTTTCGCCATCCTGTCGGACCACTTGTAATTCTTGATCGTCCATGTCTGAACCTGCAGCGGAACGTACCAACGCAGTTTCCTCGGATAATTCCTGATCCGACAGAGTTACTGTCGGTTGCTGGGATACTGCAATAATTGTGCTATCTGCGATAGCATGTCCGTAACAAAGGCCTGTGGAGCTGCGGTCTTATAGGATTTAGCCGCTGGAAGCTCCTTGGACGTTCACTCTTGCATACATCTAATATGTGAACGTCTGGAGTATGAAGGCCTCGTATCCTTGGCTACCGGATGGCATGACCTGGTCGCCGTATAATCCCTGGTCGGCGATGTTGGTTGAATATCATAGGTCACGTAGCCAAGGTGCAGTCGGGAGTGTTACCGTGAGGAAGTCGATAGAGCAGTCTCTCCGGACTGTCTATATAACGGAGCGTCCCGAACGGTGGACGTATGCTCCGACTGAGCAACGTTATGTACCACAACATCTGGGCCCAGATGTTGTAATACGAGAGAGGAACCTCTCTCGCTCGCAGCCCGATGGATCTGGTCGAGCTAGGAACCGGACTAATAGGCTTTCCTCCGTACCATCCTCGTATCCGTCGTCACCGGGTGTGCACATTGTATTTTATAGTGCTTGCATCACCCAAATTTCCCCGGGTGCTAAGCCATTCAGGTGAATGGTCACGACACCGGGTGAGCTAGTGGACACCAATGCCGTCGATCCTACTTGGGACCTCTCAGGCAATTGACGTATCTGTATGAGCACTTTACCGCTAGCTCTTCATTTGACTGTGACAACGGAAGCACACTTACAAAGACTTCACGGTAACAATACCTAGTTCATGTTACCCTATGAGACCTGTGGAGCCGCGGTCCTACGTGAAACATCTGCTGGAAGCTCCCGGGATGTTCATTCCTGCATTTATATAATATGCGAACATCACGACTGGAAAGGTCTTGTATCCTTGTCTAGCAGATGGAGTGACCTGGTTGACGAGTATTCCTTGGTCGGCGAAGCAGGAGCACCAGGGACGTTCAGGTATGTGCGTTGACGAGGATGAGGATGCCAATATAGCAGCCGCGTCGGACTGTCATGCGACGGAGCGTCCCGAGCAGGAGGAGTGGACATAAGCTCCGACTAAGCAAACAACATACAACAACATCGCAGCGCAGTTGTTGATGCAAGAGAGAGGGGGCCTCTCTCGCTTGCGGTCCGGGGGATCTGGACGAGCTAGCTACCGGATGGAAAGCTTCCTCTGTACTATCCTTGGATCCGTCGTTGCTGGGTGTGCACATCTGAAGTTTTATAGTGCTCGCATCACCCAATCTGCTTCCCAGGACCGTAACGGACTAACCCGGGTGCTGTATCATTCTTTCCTGGTGAATGGACGTGACACCGGGCAGACTAGCGGGCGACAATGCCTTCGATAGAACTAGCTAACTCCCAGCAATTGTCGTAATACCTTGAGCACTTCCCACTAGCCCTACTATTCCAACGACGGAGACACACTTATTGAAGACATCACGCAAACATCACTCTGAATTCTGTAAAAGAAACTGATAGTATATAGTGACCCTACAGAGAGAGGACAGTAAAGGACCTCTCACCGCTAATAAAATACCGTGACACCCGTCTCCAACGATGTCAAATCAATCAACACACACAGAGCAAGAATTAATGCGACTACATTGACTATAAGAAACACAATGAACTTGTGAATTAGAGGAAGATATCCTCGCATTACGAATGAAGAATATTTTTTCCAACCAGAAAAAATATTCACTGTCATATTAATCGCACTAACCCTTGAAATAAATATACATATATATTATAATTCATTATAACATTTCAAAAGAAAATAATTTTCAAAAAAAAAATTTTTGAAAAAATTTTCAGAAGAGCCCAAGTTCCCAATGGGAACCTTGAGACCAAGGAACCTAAAAAAGCCTAAGTGTGGACAAAATTTTTTAATGATTTTGAAAAATTAATGTAACACTTACGGACAATATTAATGTATCTTGCTATGAACTAAATGAAAGTGTCAATGACACTGTAGCTCAACTTGTCAAGACAAAGACATGTACATGTATAGTATGTGACACAGCAATGACAAACATCTAGGTAATGACCTGATAACAAAGGTACATATAAAGTATTGTAACGGTCTGTACATAAATACTGACCGTTGCCTGTAACAAATGTATAGGTAAAGTATTGTAAAGGTGGGTGACAGTCAGATGCTGAACTAGAAAAAATCTTTGAGTCCCAGAGTGGGTCTGACTGAACCCCAAAATATTTGTTCTCATAGCACAGTGATAACAAAGGCACCCCAAAACACACTCGTTCCTGTCCCAAGGTGAAAACAAAAGTACTCAAGAAGTTTTGTGAAGATCAGTTCATAAATACGAGCTGTATAGAACTTGTGACAAAAAACTGATTGGACCTAATTTCGGTACAAAATGGCCACTGGCAGCCATCTTGAATTTTGGACCGTACCCAGAAACACTCATTCTCATCCCAAGGAGATAACAAAGGTACCTAAGAAGTTTTGTGAAGATCGGTTCATAAATACAGCCTCTACCCTGAGCCGTATTGACATGTGTGCTTACATTGTGTAAGTTGCACTGAATAAATCAAAGTTCATCTAATTTGCATAATTTCTGCACGAAAAAAAACCCCTTACAATATGTGATGTATTCCATGTTACTAAATAATCATACAAAAATTTATTAAAATCAGAACTTTCATACAGAAGTTCTATACAAAAGACTGATTGCACTAATTTTGGTACAAAATGGCTGCTGGTGGCCATCTTGAATTTTGGACCACACCCAAAACACTCGCTCTCATCCCACGGTGATAACAAAGGTACCCAAGAAGTTTCGTAAAGATTGGTTCATAAATATGGCCTCTAGTCTGAGCTGTATAGAAGTTGTGTACAAAAAACTGATTAGACCTAATTTCGGTACAAAATGGCCACTGGCAGCCATCTTGATTTTTAGACCGCACCCAGAAACATTCGTTCTCGTCCCAAGGTGATAACAAAGGTACCCAAGACATTTCGTGAAGATCAGTTCATAAATACAGACTCTAGTCTGAGCCGTATTGACATGTGTACTTACTGTGTGTAAGTCGCACTGAAAAAATCAAAGTTCATCTAATTTGCATAATTTCTGCACAAGAAAAAAACCCGTATTATATGTGATGCATCCCATGGTACTAAACATTCACACAAAAAAATTATTCAAATCAGGGCTTTCATATGGAAGTTCTGTGCAAAAATTTGATTGCACCTAATTTTGTACAAAATGGCTGCCATCGGCCATCTTGAATTTCGGACCGCACCCAAAAACACTCGTTCTCGTCCCACGGTGATACCAAAGGTACCCAAAAAGTTTCGTAAAGATCGGTTCATAAATACGGCCTCTAGCCCAAGCCGTATTGGCATTTGCACTTACAGTGCTGAAAGTAACCCCTAAAAACATCAAAATTAGTCTAATTTGCACAATTTACGTACGAGAAAAAAACCCGTATTATATGTGATGTATCCCATGGTACTAAACATTCATACAAAAAATTATTCAAATCAGAGCTTTCATATGGAAGTTCTGTACAAAAAACAGATTTCTGCATCGTCGGTACAAAATGGCAGCTGGCAGCCATCTTGAATTTCGGACCGCACCCAAAAACACTCGTTCTCGTCCCACAGTCATAACAAAGGTACCCAAGAAGTTTCGTAAAGATCGGTTCATAAATACGGCCTCTAGCCCGAGCCATAGCAGCTTGGCACTTACAGCTCTGAAAGTAACACTAAATAAATCAAAGTCAGTCTAATTTGCATAATTTACGCACGAGAAAAAAACCCGTATTATATGTGATGTATCCCATGGTACTAAACATTTATACAAAACTTTATTCAAATCAGAACTTTCATACAGAAGTTCTGTACAAAAAACTGATTTTTGCATCATCGGTACAAAATGGCCACTGGCAGCCATCTTGAATTTCGGACCACACCTAAAAACACTCGTTCCCGTCCCAGGGTCATAACAAAGGTACACAAGAAGTTTCGTAAAGATCGGTTCATAAATACGACCTCTAGCCCGAGCCATAGCCAATTGTTGACATACGGACAGACGGACAGACGGTCAGACGGACGGACGGACAGACGGACGACGGACCATGACAATAGCTCAAATTTGACTTCGTCAAAGTTGAGCTAATTAAGCAGAAGACAAGTAATCACTGTCAGAAGTAACAGTTGTCAACATAAGCAAAAGTGTCAACAAACCGGAAACATGACTCCAGGCACTGAAACAACATAGCCCGAAATCAGTTACCAATTTAAACACTATCTGATGCAAAACAGAGGCTTCCAGAGAAGAAACTGTAGAACATCAGATGGTAGATGCAGACCAAAATGCCTAAACACCCCTGGGGTGAGGACGTAAACATGGGGAAAAAACAGAAAATAATTCTGTTACCACGCCAAAACTCCCAAGAAATTTTAGTAATAAACATTACAAAAAATAAGCCAAAAGCATGAGAGAATAGCTAGGGGGGAATAAAGGAAAGGGAGAGAGGAAACACTGATTAAACAATGGAACATTCATAGCAAGAATGACCACACCAAGGTCATGCCTCGAAAATAGGTAACATAAATAATTTTGTAAAATAATTATAAGTTACAGCCCTGAACATTTGTTTCCACTGTTTTTTCCTCTCCACCTACTATTTCCACCATATATCCACCATTTCTCTCATAATTATGCATCTGGCATCATTTAAACAGAGATTTACAAGCACAAATATCAGTCAGTTGTAACTGAATTGAGGGCCAAACAAAGAAATGACTTTTGGCGGCAATTTCGAGACCTCCTTGACACTGCACATGCACAGTGGAGTAAAAGTATGGAGGACCATATAGGACATGTAATTTTCGGTTTTAGATGCAAATTTTGGGGATTGGGGGGTAAAATTTGCATTTGGCCCTAAATATTTTAGAGTTAGCATCAGCTAAGTCTGGGTCATTGGTACAGTATAAAAGTTAAAAAATTTATAGTAATTTATATATTTTTTATACTTACCAATGACCCAGACATAGCTGGTGCCAACTCTTAAAAATCTAGGGCCAAACACAAATTTTGCCCCCCAATCCCCAAAATTTGCATCTAAAACCGAAAAAATCATGTCCTAAAAGGTCCTCCATACTTTCCCTCCACTGCGCATGCGCAGTGTCAAGGAGGTCTCGAAATTCCCGCCAATTATCATTCTTACAAGCAGTGCCTGGTCAGCGCTATGTACTCAGCGGGGAGGTATGAGTTCCCAACTCCTGGGAGGGCCATCCCCGTCTGGGTCATTGGTAAGTATAAAAAATATATAAATTACTATAAATTTTTTAACATTTTTATACTGTACCAATGACCCAGACATAGCTGAATAGTAAAAAGGCTGGAGGGCCTAGGACATAGAGGAAAATCCAATAAGCTCAACTATATATAATAGAGTCATCCCCTCGAGGAGAAAAGGAGTATTAGGCTTTACATGTATCTTTCTTATTTATGATAAATTAGAAAGACACAACACCCTCATAATTGAGCATAATAACATTCATGTTCTCTATTAACATCCAGTATAACCCTTTATACTAATTATTTTTAAAGTAAGCCAATAAATAAAGTAAGTCCAGAGAATTGAGACTCTTTATACTCTTTAAAAGTGTCCGAGGATTGTATATTAACGCCCGTTTGACACGTGACATATACAAATGCTTCACACCGAGCTACACTTTAAAAATATGACATGAATGAATTTTAAACATTAACTTTACACTTTAAAACCATCCCGGTAACGACTCAGAATTACTGACTCTGGAGGAGGTATCCCCTTGCTTTTCACTATAAAGCAGGTTACCTAAGGGAACATCCTAAAGGTAATAGTGTTCCCGACACTACGATAGTGAGAATCGTCCACAGATAGTGCATGAAGCTCACTGACTCTTCTAGCAGAAGAGAAAGCTAAGAGAAATGCTGTCTTATAAGACAAGAATTTGAAATCTACTGTCTCAAAAGGCTCAAATGGCTTTTCTTTTAGTTTAAGAAGAACCCAAGCTAAATTCCATTTAGTAATTAATCTAAGGGTTCTAGGTCTATTTATCGAGAAGTTTCTAACTAATTTAGATAAAGAGACATTAGATCCAATTTGTAAACTATCATGGTGTGCATAGGTATTAGATAACATAGACCTATCACCTTTAATAGTAACAGGCTGCAGTTTGATCTCGTCAAACAAGAATACTAGAAAGTTTGCAATGTCTGGTATGGAGGGATCAAAAATATCAACAGAATGATCCCTACACCAACGATGAAAGACCTTCCACTTAGCCGCATAGTTTAGCGAAGAGCATGTCCTCCTACAGTTAGAAATCGCGTCCACTGCTCGTCCTGTAAAATGCTTGCCGTGCAAGAAGGACCGCACAACGGAAATACGTGAAGGTTGAGACCTTGCGGGTTGTGATGTAGTTGACGCGATTTCCCTTGCGAAAGAAGATCCTCTCGTGGAGGAAGTTTTCACGGTAAGTCCCACAGCAGACACCTGAGTAGATTTATCCACGGCCTCTGTGTAGACAGAGATGCTACCAACAGAATTTTTCATTGAGATTGTTTTATCTTTAGCAATATCTGCTGAATCAACGGCGCTGGAGGATACGCATATCCTATCATTCCGTCCCACGAGATCGATAGAGCGTCTACTGCATATGTTCGGGTATCCGGACATGGAGACACATACATCTGCAACTGATTGTTGAGTTGTGTCGCAAATAAGTCTATCATTGGCCGCTCCCATTGGTAGCAAATCTGATTGAATACCTGTTTGTTGAGAGTCCATTCTGACGGCAACAAGCGACCCTTCCGTGAAAGGGAGTCTGCTAATACATTCAGACGACCCGGAATATGACGGACCGAAAGTAGAACTTTGTGTTCTAGAACAAACAGAAGGATTCTTTCCGTTAAATTGAATAACGGAACGGAATGAGTGCCTCCCTGGTTCCGAATGTACGCTACTACTGTCGTATTGTCGGACAGGATTTGAACATGTGCTTTCTGAATAATGTTCATCCAATGACGTAGTGCAAGCCAAATTGACATCATTTCCTTGATGTTTATGTGCTTGCCTAGGAACTGCGGATCCCAAAGACCCTGGCACTTCGAATCCGTTGGGATCAATGTTGCACCCCAACCTGTTTGACTGGCATCCGTCATAATCGTGAAACTCGGATCCAGCAACTGCAGTGGGACTCCCTGAGTCAACCACTGAATGTTTGCCCAGGTCTGAATCTCTTGTTTCACTTGATTTGACAAGAGAACGTCTATATCGAGCGAATGAATCTTTACACGCCAATTCTGAGTCAAGAAAATTTGGAGAGGACGAGTGCGTAACCGCCCCATCGGAATGAGATCCACAGCAGATCCGCAGAGACCTATCAGTCTCATGAACTCTCTCGCTGTGACTTTGTCTGAGTGAAAACAATAGCGAGCGTAACAACTGATTAATTTTGCTCTGGTTAACGGCAGACGAACAAGATTGTTGTGCGTCTCGAAGCTCATTCCCAGATGAGTGAATGACTTGGACGGCACCAGATCCGACTTCTCCCCGTTTATTATAAAACCGAGACGTCGGAGTAATAGAAGCAGATTCTGCACATCGTTCTGAAGCATTAACTCGTTGCCATACCTCTGAAGAATGTCGTCCAGGTAGGCCGACGTTACCACAGACGAATGAGCTCGGAAATATATCATTACCGAGTTCATTATTCGAGTGAAAGCACAGGGCGCTAGGTTCAAACCGAAGCACATCGCTCGGAACTGATATACAACTCCTAGGACTGCGAAGCATAGATACTTTCTGAATGTCGGATGTACCATGACGTGAAAGTGCGCATCCGTGAGATCTATGCTTGTAGCATAGTCGTTCACAAGAATACTCGCTCTGACTGATCGAATTGTCTCCATATAGAACTTCGGAGCGACGATCAGCTTGTTTATCCAGCTCAGATCTATGACTGGACGGAACGAGCCGTCTGGTTTCGGAACCAGAAACAGATGGCTGTAGAAACCCGGTGATTCCTGGTCTTTTCTGACCTCTACCGCGTTCTTCTTCAGAAGAGACTGTACTTCTGATAAAAGAGCGTCTCTTTTCTGCAGATTCGACGGAAGCTGAGTCCATTTTGGACTTCGAGTTAATGGAGGCTTTCGTTTGAAGGATATTCTTAGTCCTTCCGAAATCACCCCTCGAACCCAGGGGTCATCCGTAATTGACGCCCACTCGTCTATAAAACTCGATAATCTTCCGCCTACAGGAACACGATAGAGGTTCAAACCATCACCTCCTGGACCTGCGAGGCTTGCGGAAGGAGAAACTACGTCCTCCACGACCCGAACCTCGCCCCGTCGACCTCGGGACGTCTGACCGGTAATCTCGGCCAGAAGAACGTCCCGCACGAGAGTCGCTGCCTTGACGGTCTCTTGGATAAGACCTAGAGGACGCATATGAACCTCTATAGGAACTTCTCTTGGGCATACTTGTCCCAGAAGTGCCTGTCTTACTCTTTTCTGCTGTATCCGGCTTTTTGGAAGCGGATTTGAAAAGCAGAGAATCCGAAGCTTTCTTAGTTATCTTATCATAGATTGCTGAAAGCTTGCCATCGAAGAGAAGCTCTCCGGAGACCGAAGCGACTCTGAGAGAGTTCTTCACCTTACCATCCACGCGCGTGGATGTAGCTAGGGCTGCATCACGTCTAACCAACTCCAGGTTTGCCACTGAAAGGGCGGAGTTATACATGGAATAAGCTACTGCCCTTGAAAGAAGTCTTAATGAGGATTGTATATCCTGGAATTCTTTCCCTTGAAGACGTAATGATAACGCCTTAGTAAGGTGATCTGCGTATGATAAGGCGTCTAAGTTAACTCTGTTAGACATTATTGTCGTTTCCAACGTCGTGGTTGGAATTGACAAAGACGACGGTATAGACAATTCCAAGTCTTCAGCCTCGTCGTCTAGACGCAGAGGAACTCTCAGTATGCCCTGTCCTGCCGTTTCGAATTTATTCTTTGAATTGATGAAAGGCAGATTTAGGGCATTTGCGGATAAGAAACCAGACTTGCCCGTTTTGGTAGCAAGCTTATAAATAGCGTCGTTCAATAATTCAAATGTTCTTGTGACCTTATTGGACTGTGTCGGAAACTCAGGGACAATGTCCCTGAACCGATCAAAAAATTCTGTGTCCAATGACGCTATCAGTCTCTTATCTGGCATCGCAGCATTCTGGTCCGACGGAACAACCTCTGGAAGGTAATGCCGGATAAAATCTACGGCAGCTTTATGTTGTTCCGAAAGGGAAAGCTCCAAATCCTCCGAATCCCTTTCACCATCCTGTCGGACCCTATGAAGTTCTTGGTCGTCCGTACCTGATGCTTCGGCGGCGCATACCGACCCAGCGTTGTCGGATAATTCCTGATCCGACAGAGATTCTTCGTTTGCTGGGATGCTGCGATAAGTTGTGCTATTTGGGATAGCACGTCCGTCACTGAGGCCTGTGGAGTAGCGGTCTTACGTTGCATTGCCGCTGGAAGTTCCGTGTACATTGACTCCTGCATACTTCTTTTATGCAAATGTCCGGAGTCTATAGGCCTCGTGTCCCTAGCTACCGGATGGCGTGACCTGGTCGCCGTGGAATCCCTGATTGGCGAAGCTGGCTGGATATCCGTGGTCACGTAGCCAAGGTGCGGTCGTGTGCGCTGCCGTGAGGATGAGGAAGCCTTATCGACAGTCTCTCCGGAATGTCTATATAATGGAGCGTCCCGAGCGGCGGACGTATGCTCCGAATGCGAAACGTTTTGTACCACAACATCTGGTCCCAGATGTTGTTGTACGAGAGAGGGACCTCTCTCGCTCGCAGCCCAGATGGACCTGGACGAGCTAGGAACCGGACTAATAGGCTTCCTCCTTTCTCTCCTCTGATCCGTCGTCACTGGGTGTGCACTTTGTCTTATTATAGTGCTTGCATCACCCAAATCTCCTTCCTGGACCGCAACGGACGAACCCGGCTGCCGAGCCATTCGATGAATGGTCGCTACACCGGGCGAGCTAGCAGACGCCAATGCCGTCGATCCTACTAGGGACCTCTTAGGCAATTGACGTATTTCCATGAGCACTTTTGCCGCTAGCTCTTCATTTAACTGTGATGACGGAGGCACACTTTTGGAAGACATCACGGAAACATCACCCTGTTCTTGTTCCTCTGAAATAGAGATTGATAAACTAGAGTGACGCTGCGGAGAAAGGACCGGCATGGCCTTTTCCCTGCTAACAACATACCGTGACACACGTTTCCAATGTTTGTCATCCCAATTGACACATACTGAACAGGAGTTAGTGCGAGTACACTGACTACAATAAATACAATGATTATGAAAGTCAGAGGAAGATTTCCTCTTATTACAATTTGAACAATATCCTTTAATTGTGAAAAGAACACAAAAAGTCCTAGTACTCGCACCAACCCCTGAAAACAAAGATACATAATAACATGATCCATTAATATAGAAAAAATAATTGAAACCAAAAAACTTTTTTGAAAAAATATTTTTTCAAAAAAGCCCAAGTTTCTGAAAGTAATGTTGAGCCCCAATGGATCCCAAAAAGCCTAAGTGTGGACAAAAATTTTTAAAATATTATAAAAAAATTAATGCAACACTTACGTATAATAATAATGTATCTTGTTATGATTAAGCTAATACAGAGACAAGAAAATCCCTCTCAACAGAACCGTTGTCAATGTAAACAAGAAGTGTATAAACACCAGAAACATGACTCCAGGCACTGATAACCATGGCCCGAAATCAGTTACCAATAACACACTATCTGATGCAAAACAGAGACTTCCAGGGAAGAAACTGCAGAACATCAGATGGTAGATGCAGAACACTACGCCTAAACACCCATGGGTGAGGACGTAAACATGGGGAAAAGAACAGAATTCATTCTGTTACCGAGCTAAAACTCCCAAGAAATTTTAGTAATAATATTACAGAAAATATGCCAAAAGCATGGGAGAATAGCAAGGGAGGACTTAAAGGAAAGGGAGAGAGGAAACACTGAACAAGCAGTGTAACTTTATAGCAAGAATGACAACAAAAGGCCCATGCCTTGAAATTAGGCAACATAACATAATTTCGTAAAAAAAAAAAAAGTTACAGCCCTGATTATTTCCTGCCACTCATTTTTCCTCTCCTCCTTCTAATTCCTCTTTAGATCCACCATTTCTCTAATATTTATGTGTCTGGCATCATTTAAACTGAGATTTACAAGCACAAATATCAGTCAGATGTGAACTGATGAAGGGCCAAACAAAGAATGATAATTGGCGCCAATTTCGAGACCTCCTTGACACTGCGCATGTGCAGTGGAGGGAAAGTATAGAGGACCTTTTAGGACATGATTTTTTCAGTTTTAGATGCAAATTTTGGGGATTGGGGGGGCAAAATTTGTGTTTGGCCCTAGATTTTTAAGAGTTAGCACCAGCTATGTCTGGGTCATTGGTGCAGTATAAAAATATATCACAAATTTAAAGTAATTTGTATATTTTTTACACTTACCAATGGCCCAGACTTAGCTGGTAAAACCTCAATATTATTAAGGGCCAAACACAAATTTTGAATCCCTCTACCCCCAAAATTTGCATACAAGACCAAAAATGAAAGTGTCAATGACACTGTAGCTCAACTTGTCAAGACAAAGACATGTACATGTAGGTAATGACCTGATAACAAAGGTAATGACCTGATAACAAAGGTACATATAAAGTATTGTAACGGTCTGTACATAAATACTGAGCATTGCCTGTAACAAATGTATAGGTAAAGTATTGTAAAGGTGGGTGACAGTCAGATGCTAAACTAGAAAAGAAATCTTTCAGTCCCAGAGTGGGTCTGACTGAACCCCAAAATATTTGTTCTCATAGCACAGTGATAACAAAGGCACCCCAAAACACACTCAATCCTGTCCCAAGGTGAAAACAAAGGTACCCAAGAAGTTTTGTGAAGATCAGTTCACAAATATGAGCTGTGTAGAAGTTGTGACAAAAAACTGATTGGACCTAATTTCGGTACAAAATGGCCACTGGCAGCCATCTTGAATTTTGGACCGCACCCAGAAACACTCGTTCTCGTCCCAAGGTGATAACAAAGGTACCCAAGAAGTTTTGTGAAGATCGGTTGATAAATACAGCCTCTAGCCCAAGCCGTATTGACATGTGCACTTAGAGAGTATAAGTAGCACTGAATAAATCAAAGTTCATCTAATTTGCATATTTTTTGCACGAGAAAAAACCCCGTACTATATGTGATGTATTCCATGTTACTAAACATTCATACAAAAATTTATTAAAATCAGAACTTTCATACAGAAGTTCTGTACAAAAGACTGATTGCACTAATTTTGGTACAAAATGGCTGCTGGTGGCCATCTTGAATTTCGGACCACACCCAAAAACACTCATTCTCATCCCACGGTAATAACAAAGGTACCCAAGAAGTTTCGTAAAGATTGGTTCATAAATACGGCATCTAGCCTGAGCCGTATAGAAGTTGTGTACAAAAAACTGATTAGACCGATACAAAATGGCCACTGGCAGCCATCCTGAATTTTGGACCGCACCCAGAAACACTCGTTCTCGTCCCAAGGTGATAACAAAGGTACCTAAGACGTTTCGTGAAGATCGGTTCATAAATACAGACTCTAGCCCGAGCCGTTTTGACATGTGTACTTACTGTGTGTAAGCAGCACTGAAAAAATCAAAGTTCATCTAATTTGCATAATTTCTGCACGAGAAAAAAACCTGTATTATATGTAATGTATCCCATGGTACTAAACATTCACACAAAAAATTATTCAAATCAGCGCTTTCATATGGAAGTTCTGTGCAAAAATCTGATTGCACCAAATTTCGCACAAAATGGCTGCCATCGGCCATCTTGAATGACCCCAAAACACTCGTTCTCATCCCACGGTGATAACAAAGGTACCCAAGAAGTTTCGTAAAGATCGGTTCATAAATACGGCCTCTAGCCCGAGCCGTATTGGCATTTGCACTTACAGTGCTGAAAGTAACACCAAAAAACATCAAAGTTAGTCTAATTTGCATAATTTACGCACGAGAAAAAAACCCGTATTATATGTGATGTATCCCATAGTACTAAACATTCGTACAAAAAATTATTCAAATCAGAGCTTTCATATGGAAGTTCTGTACAAAAAACAGATTTCAGCATCGTCGGTACAAAATGGCAGCAGGCAGCCATCTTGAATTTCGGACCGCACCCAAAAACACTCGTTCTCGTCCCACAGTCATAACAAAGGTACCCAAGAAGTTTCGTAAAGATCGGTTCATAAATACTACCTCTAGCCCGAGCTGTATCCAATTGTTGACGGACAGACGGACGACGGGCCATGGCATAAGCTCAAATTTGGCTTCGCCAAAGTTGAGCTAATTAAAAGTCCTATCTGGCCATCCATACTTTTAGTACTTGCGCATGCGCAGTACTCAGGAAAAGACTGGAATTGGCGCCAACATCATTCTTCCTAGTTGTGCCTACTAATGTTATAACTCAACGGGGAGGTATGAGTGCCCACTCATGGGAGGGTCATCCCTGCCTGGGCCATTGGTATGTATAAACAAGAGATTCACTCGGAAGTGACTATTGCCCTGTACATGACACTGACCAACCTTGAAATGTGACCTTGACCTTACAGACCTGGCTGTGGTGTGTGACACATCCACCCGTTGTCCTTTATAATTGAGCGAAGTTAGATGATTGTAGCCCTAAAAGTTTTGGAGTTATGCTTGAGACACTATTTGTGACCCTGAACATATGAAGGTCAATTGTGACCTTCACTTTGCAGATGCGGCGAAAACTATTATATGCGACACACCTTCTGACTGTCCTTAACATTTGTAAAAAGTTTAACAATTGTACTATGATTCGTTTCCGAGTTATGGCTGAGACACGAATATTGACCGATTTTTAGTGTGACTTTGAAATGTGACCTTGACCTTGAAGGTACGAACCCGGCTGTGGTGTGTGACACATCCTCCCATGGTCCTTTATAATTGTGTGAAGTTTGATGACTGTGGCCCTAACAGTTTTCGAGTTATTGGCTCGGACACACACACACACACGGATGGACACATGCACACTTCAATCACTATATTCCACCTGACTTAATTCAGGGGGGTGGGGGGGGTAATAAAAATATACAAATTACTTTAAATTTATCATATACTAATAACCAATGGCCCGGACGTAGCTGTATCGTAAAAAGGATGGTGGGCCTATGACTTTAGAAGACTGTAGTATCTCAATCATTCCACAACAAAGAATAGCTCCTACAGGAGAATAGGAAAAGACATAGGAATTACTTATGTCTATCTCTTTTTCCCAATAAAAAAGAGAATGACCCAGCACCCAATATATACTGGAGTAAGACATAATAATTTTTCCATTTAATGCCAGCATAACCCTTATGCTAATTTGGTGAAGGAAATCAATTATAAGTAAGTCCAGAGAATGAGATGCTTTATAGTCATTAAAAGTGTCCGAGGATTGTATATTAATGGTCGTATGACACGTAACAGATACAAATGCTTCACAGTGAGCTACATTTTAAAAGCAATATATGAATGAGACATAATTGTTGCTTCACGTCGAGCTACACATTAAAACCATCCAGCACTGACGCTGGACTACTGACACTGGAGGAGGTATTACCTTGCTTTTCACTATAAAGCCAGATGATATAAAGGGACCCCCCCCCTCCCACCTTCCCCTTGTTCTGAAGGAGATTCCTCAGAACAAAGAGGGCAGCGGAACAGCGTCAGTGTTCGAGAAAACTGCCTAAGACATCACTGAGGTGTATTATTAATGGACGTCATTTTGTTTGACAAGAAGAGGACCCAAGGACCTCAGGTCACCGGAGATAGACTCTAAATTTCTAAGATAGAACTTTGTAAATGAAGACGATTGCGTCCAGTAGGCTGCCTTCATTAAATTAGAAATAGCAATACTATTTGAATAAGCCCAAGAAGAAGACAGTGCTCTAACCTCATGCGCTGAAATCTTATTGACAGAACACTGATCCACCGATAGGTTCTCATAAGCGATTCTAACTGCCAACTGAATCCATCTAGCAATTGAATGAACAAAAATATATTTTCTGTTAGGTATAAGTGAAAGGAAAAACCTCTTTCTTCCTTTTCGAATGAAGCTAGATCAATGTTTATATATGCGCATCGCTCTCAGGAGACACAACAGCGGTCTACAGTTGTCCGAGGAATGTAAGGCCTTAATGACAATGGGTTCCGGCCGCTTATCCGGAATCTGATTCTTAGCCAAGAATCCCACTTCCGTAGTAAGAGTAATAGTATTACCCACACTATGGTAATAGGAATCTTCGACAGATAATGCATGGAGTTCACTAACTCGTCTGGTAGAAGTGAAGGCTAAAGGGAAAAGCCATTTTATAAGTGAGGAATTAGAATTCTACATCATCTAACGGCTCAAAAGGAGCTTCTTGAAGCTTCAAAAGAACCCAAGTCAAATTCCACTTAGGAATTAATCTGAGGGTTCTAGGTCTATTGACAGAGAAATTTCTAACTAGCTTGGATAAGGAAGGATCTAATCCAATACTAAAGTTATCATGATGGGAATATGTGTCTGATAACATAGATCTATAGCCCTTAATGGTAACGGGCTGCAGTTTGAGCACATCAAACAAGTAGACCAGAAATTGGCAATCTGAGGAATAGATAGATGGATTATAAATATCCACCGACTGGTCTGTACACCAACGAAAGAAAACCCTCCATTTTGCAGCGTAATTCAGCACAGTGGAGGTCCTCCTACAGTTAGAAATTGCCTCCACTGCTCATCCTGTAAATTGCTTCCTGTGCAAGAAGGACCTCACAACGGAAATACGTGAAGGTTGAGACCTTCCGGGTTGTGATGCAGTGTGTGGGACTTCCCCTGATATAGAAGGTCCTTGAGAAGAGGAAGCTTCCGGGAAATGTCCCATAACAGACACCTGATCAGGTTGATCCAAGGTTTCTGAGATGACAGAGGTGCTACTAGCAAGATTTTGCAGTGAGACTGTTTGATTTTTAATAGAATCTGCTGAATCAGCGGAGTTAGAGGATATGCATATCCTATTATTCCGTTCCATGAGATCGATAGAGCAGCGACTGCATACGCTCGTTGATCTGGACAAGGTGACACAATGCTGGTAGCTGATTGTTTAGGTTTGTGGCAAAGAGATCCATCATGGGATGATCCTGCTGGTAGCAAATCTGCCGGATATTGGTTTGTTGAGAGTCCACAATCGCTTCTTAATAATTCCATATTATTAAAGTCTGACAGCTCACTCCTGGAGTCTGTTAACGGTCGCACTTGCGTTGGCTGGGAAGCTGCAATTAGCTGCGCTGTGCGTGACAGCAAGTCCATAACTGAGGCTTCGGAGGGTAAGACTGGGAGCATCTTCGCAGAACAGCTTGAATTTCCAAAGTCGTATAGCTAGTGAGCAGTCAAATGTGCTTGGTACTCGATGAAGAAGAAGCTGTAACTGTTGCCGACACTCAGCCAATGAGGATGTTAGCTCCCACTCAGCAAAGTTTTGTGGCACTGCAACAGTCGGTCTTCCGCTCGCGATCTGAACCCAGATCCCGCCGAGCATCCCGTTAAGAAACTTGCTGGCTTCTTCCTTTTTGCCATCATCGCTGGGTGAGCTTTTGATTTTAAGGTGCTCGCTCTACCCAATTCTACACTCTCCTCGACCGCTATGGACTTATCCGGTGATATGGCCCCTACTGGCAGGGTTATCGCTTCACCAGTCAAGCTAGCTGCTTTTAATGGAAGAAGAGGCCTTATTCCGTTTTAAATTCATGAGCACCATTGCAGCTAGCTCTGTTTACTCATCTGAGTGAGACGACGGCCACACATTTTGGATGGGTGTCGCTGAACCATCACCATATTCTTGTTCCTCTGAAAAAGAGACTGAAAACCTAGAATTAGCATGCGGCGACAGCTCCGGCATTGGAACTTAGCCATGTACATAACGCGACACCCTCCTCCAACATTTGGCACCCCAAACGACACCAGTAGCACATGTAAGAGAAGAAGTGCAGCAACTACAAGCATGACAGCAAGCAAGTAAATCCAAGGCCAATTTCCTCGCCTTACACTTAGTGAAAAAAGATTTCATAATAATATTAAGCCAAAGACTTAGTCCACTGCACTCCTAAACAATCAATAAATTATACATATTCAGGATACTGAAAATATACGGCAATCAAAATCGTTTCAAAAAAAAAAAAAATCAAAATTGAAAAAAAGATTTTGAAAAAATTTTGAAAACGCCCAAGTTCCCAAAGGGAAGCCCAGAAGCCCAAGGGCATCCCAAGAGAGCCTAAGTGTGGACAAACACCAAAAAATTTAAGCTACACTACCGGCATCATAAATACATGTATCCTACTACAAATACGATAACTGGGCTGCACTATAAAATAATAAAATAATAATACACCAATTTAAAGCGTTGTGCAAGTGAAAAACAACATCAGCAGGAAAAACCAGAAACCAAACAACAGGTTACACAATAAGCCCAAACACAGAAACCGGTCAATAACTACCTGATGCAAACTAGATCTTCCTGAGAAGAAAAAACAATACACCTGGTTGAAGATGCAAGACAACATACGTCCTAACAACCCCAGGATGAGGACGTAACCATGGGGATAAACGGAATAAACATTCTGTAGATCTTGTTAAACTCCTAAAAAATTTAAGGAAAAATTTTCAACTAGAGTGATGTCACGCATGCAGCCCGACTATCCCAGCAATGGAAATGCATAGACACAAACTAGTCTGAGCCATTTTTTGTTAACATTTTACCTAACGAATCTGCCATATCTGTACTCATGATATACAAAAATTGTTATTCAAATTTTATTTTTTCATTTATCTACCCCAAAACATACATGACCTATTAATGGAACAAGCTTAATGAGCTCAACTTGACAAACTTGAACTTGGTAAGTTTTAAATAAAATGGCAAAACTGAAGATCATTGGTACCAATGTTATTTGATGAAATTTCAACATAACAGCATTGTGTGTGCACAACGTCAGAGTAATCCATGCATTTTTACATGTAAACTGTAAGACTGGCTAAAAGAAGAATGTTGAGACACAAATGCAGTATGTTCAGAGGTTATTGTAAATGGCAACTTTTTTCACAGACATAAATGCTAATCAATAGCTCTTATCTAAAGGTCTTGACTAATGAGCACACCGAGTTCAAAAACAATCCTATGATAAATGTGGCCTGTAGGCCATGTCAAAGAATGTTGATGCACAAATGCAATAAATTCAAAGATTGTTGCTAACAGCAACAGCTTTTGATGGAAATGAAAAGAAAATCAATAGCTCCTATCTTTGTCACCCTGCATAAGCATACAAAGTTTCATAACAACCTGATAATGAACGTGCCCTTAGAGGCATGCCAAAGGAAGATGTTAATGCACAAATGCACTGCACTAAGTAGAAGGTCATTGCTTGCGGCAATGGTTTTTTTCTTTGAGGGGCGGATGGAAATTCATAAATATACCCTGCACAGAGTGCAAAAGGGATAAGTTGATGCACAAATGCAGTAAGTTCAAAGGCTAGTGATAACGACAATAATTTTTTATGGAAATGAAAAAAAGCAATAGCTTACATCTAGAGGTCACCCCGAACACATTTACCAATTTTCAAAGTGATCCGATTATAAATGTGCCCTGAAGGGTGTGTTAAAGGGAAATATTGAGGTCTAACGAAACTGAGTTCAAAGGTCAGCGGCCACATTTTTTGACAGAAATGGAAGAAAATTGATAGCTCCCATATAGATGTCACCCCACACAAGCACACCAAGTTTGCAAGCGATCCAATCAAAAATGTGCCCTGCAGGGTGTGTCAAAGGGAAATATTGATGCTTAACTGCACTAAGTTTTTACTAAGTTCATCGAAGGTCATTGCCAGTGGCAACATTTTTTGATGGAAATTAAAGAAAATCGATAGCTCCCATCTAGAGGTAACCCCAAACAAGCATACAAAGTTTCAAACCGATCTGATCATAAATGTGTCCTGTAGTGCATGCCAAAGGAATATATTGATGCCTGTCTAAACTAAGTTCAAAGATCGTTGCCAGCGGCAACATTTTTTGACGGACGGAAATGGAAGAAAATCGATAGCTCCCATCTAGAGGTCACCCTCCACAAACATGCCAGTTTTCAAAGCAATTCCGATCATAAATGTGCCCTGTAGGGTGTGCCAAAGGGAAATATTGAGGTCTGATAAACTAAGTTCTAAGAACGTTGGCCACGGCAAAATTTTTTGAAGGAAATGGAAGAAAATCGATAGCACCAATCTAGAGGTCTCCCGAAACAAGCATGCCAGGTTTCAAAGCAATCTGATCATAAATGTGCCGTGTAGGGTGTGCCAAAGGGAAATATTGAGGTCTTCTGACTAAACTAAGTTCTAAGAATGTTGGCCGCAGCAATATTTTTTGACGGAAATGGAAAAAAATCGAAAGCTCCCATTTAGAAGTCAACCCAAACAAGCATGCCAGGTTTCAAAGCAATCCGAACATAAATGTGCCCTGTAGGGTGTGCCAAAGGGAAATATTGAGGTCTTCGGACTAAACTTAGTTCTACGAACGTTAGCCGCGGCAACATTTTTTGACGGAAATTAGAGAAAATCAATAGCTCCCATCTAGAGGTCTCCCCAAACAAGCATACCAGGTTTCAAAGCAATCCGATCATAAATGTGCCCGTTAGGGTGTGCCAAAGGGAAATATTGAGGTCTGACTAAACTAAGTTCTAAGAATATTGGCCGTGGCAACACCTTTTTGATGGGAATTGAAGAAAATTGATAGCTCCCATCTAGAGGTCACCCTAAACAAGCATGCCAGGTTTCAAAGCAATCCAATCATAAATGTACCCTATAGGGTGTGCCAAAGGAAAATATTGAGGTTTGACTAAACTAAGTTCTAAGAACGTTGGCCGCAGCAACATTTTTTGACGGAAATTGAAGAAAATTGAGAGCTCCCATCTAGAGGTCACCCCAAACAAGCATACCAAGTATCAAAGCGATCTGACCATAAATGTGACCTGTGAGGTGTGTCAAAGGAAATTGTGGACGTACGTACTTACGTATTAACATACTAACGTACGTACGCCGACAGACGAGAAGTGATGGCAATAGCTCAGCTTGACTTTGTCAAGTTGAGCTAAAAATGAAAAAATCTGATGTTTCAGAAAAATAATTTGTACTGTTGGCTTCAACTTGTGTTAGGTAAAGGGTTAAAGATGCAGTACATAAAACATTGTTGGGCTATAGAAGTCAATTTTTTTGGGGACACGTAATAAATCCCAATCCGTCAAAATGCATTTTGGGAATAATTTCCTAAATGAGATGGGGGGTGGGGGCTTGGAGGGAGGGGTGTGGGAGGGAGGGATGGATGTAAGAGGGGGAAGGGGGTCATGGTGGTGAGTTATGGAAGTTAATTCTTGTTTGTTTGCATTTAATAACTTCCAATCCTTCAAAATGCATTTTTGGAAAAATTTCCTAAATTACCTTGAGGTGTGGTGGGGTGGCATGGGGGGGGGGGGGGAGGGGGGTGGAACCCACCCATATTCAAACTTGGCCTGTATTACCAGCTGGAAAATACACATATATCTATCAACTTTGGTTGAAAGCAAATAATCCAAACTGGAGTTATTGGTCAAATGAAAGTGTCAATGACACTGTAGCTTAACTTGTGTGTTGTGTTTGATGAAAAGGATAATGTTCAATGTTTATGAAAGGATTATGAAATAAGACAAGAATTGTGATAATTGGGAATATGTTCATTTCTGTTCCCTGTATGCTATGTTTTTGATAAAAATAATATGAGGTGTACACTGTACTAAAAAGCTGATGGGTGGGTTAATATGACCTCACAGTAAATGTATGTAGCCCTCACAGTTAACGTATATCAACGAAAGTTACCAAGTTACAGTGAAATTATTCCAAAACGAGTCATCCTATCAAGTTACATTGAAATCCCTTCATAAATATGGCCTGCAGACTGGGCTAAAGGTTTTCAGGCTTTGGGCCCCTGTAGCCGTCAGTTTCCCAATTGCATCCAAAGGGGACGTTCTCATCTAGACATTATATGAAGTCAACCTAACAAGTTACAATGAAATCCCTTCATAAATATGACCTGTAGACTGTGCTAAAGGTTTTTCGGCTTTGGGCTCAGGCAGCCATCATGGTTGAATCATAGCAACCAAAAGGGGACATTCTCATCTTGGCATCATCTGGAGTGATCCTATGAAGTTACAATGAAATCCCCTCATAAATATGACATGTAGACTGTGCTCAAGGTTTTTAGGCTTTGGGCACCTGTAACCATCACAGATGACCAATCACGACCAAAGGGGATGTCATCATCTAGGCATTATATGGAGTCAACCTAACAAGTTACAATGAAATCCTTCCATAAATATGACCTATAGACTATGCTAAAGGTTTTTGGGCTCGGGCAGCCATCAAGGCTGAATGATCGCGACCAAAAGGGGACGTTCTCATCTAGACATTATATGAAGTCAAACCTACCAAGTAACAATGAAATCCCTTCATAAATATGACCTGTAGACTGTGCTAAAGGTATTCAGGCTTCAGGCTCGGGCAGCCATCATGGTTGAATGATTGCAACCAAAAGGGGACATTCTCATCTGGGCATCATCTGGAGTGATCCTATGAAGTTACAATGAAATCCCTTCATAAATATGACCTGTAGACTGTGCTCAAGATTTTCTGGCTTTGGGCACCTGTAGCCATCACAGTTGCCCAATCACGTCCAAAAGGGGACTTTCTCATCTAGACATTATATGAAGTCAACCCACCAAGTTACAATGAAATTCCTCAATATATATGACCTGTAGACTGTGCTAAAGGTTTTTGGGTTTTGGGCTCGGGCACTCGTCACGGTTGGCAGATCACACCCAAATGGGGAAATTCTCATCTAGACATCATAAGGAGTCATCCTACCAAGTTACAATTAAATCCCTCCATACTGAACATGACCTGCAGACTGTGCTAAAAGTTTTTGGGTTCGGGCTTGGGCAGCCATGATGGTTGACAGATCATGCCCAAAAGGGGACGTTCTCATCTAGGCATTATATAGAGGCATCCTACCAAGTTACAATAAAATCCCTTCATAAATATGACCTGTAGACTGTGCTAATGGGTTTTGGGTTTTGGGCTAGGGCAGCCGTACCGAAAAAGGGGACGTTCTCATCTGGACATGACCCCAAACCTGCATATGAAATTTCGTGACGATGTGAACAGACTCACAGAATTCCGCATGCGTGATGGCAATAGCTTATCTTGACTTTGTCAAGTTAAGCTAAAAATGATAAATTTAAAGCAATTTGTATATTTTTTAAACTTATCAATGGCCCAGACTTAGCTGGTGCAAACTCGATATAATTCAGGGCCAAACACAAATTTTGAACCCCCCCCAATACCCAAAATTTGCATACAAAACTGAAAAATTGAAGTCCTTTCGGATCCTCCATATTTTTGTTAACTGCGCATGCGCGGTAACCAGGAAGGTACCAAAATTGGTGCCAAGCATCATTCTTTCCATAGTGCCTGCTAAATGTTATAATCAGCGGGGAGGTATGAGTGCCCACTCATGGGAAGGCCATCCCCGTCTAGGCCATTGGTAAGTATAAAAAATATACAAATTACTTTAAATTTATCATATTTTTATACTAATAACCATTGGCCCAAACTGGCTGGAGGGCCTAGGACTTAGAGGAAAATCTAATCTCTCAATTATTTCCATAAAGAATAGCTCCTACAGGAGAATATGAGAAGACAGAGGAATTACATATGTCCTTTTCTTATCAAAAATAGAGAATGACATAACACCAACAATGTAATTGAGCATTACATATTATATAATTCTCCATTTAATGCCAGCATAACCCCTTATGCTAATTCGGTGAAGGAAACCAATTATAAAGCTAGTCCAGAAAATGAGATGCTTTTTACTCATTTAAAAGTGTCCAAGGATTGTACAGAAATGCTTGTTTGACACGTGACATATACAAATGCTTCACAGTGAGCTACACTTTAATAACAGTACATAAATGAGACATAGTTATTGCTTCATACTGAGCTATACATTAAAACCACCCAGCACCAAAGCTGGACTACTGTCTTTGGAGGAGGTTTTCGTCATAAGCTTTTCACTATAAAGCCAGATAACATAATGGAAAAATAGGCCGATGAAATCGTCAGATGTGTACCCATACGCGCAACTAGTAGAAAGCTGTATGACGGAGGGCCACCACGAATGCTGACATTATGTACACCATACAAGGGATGGGTACATGTAGAAATGGACTGGAGGAGTGTCTAATTTGATGGATAAAGGGTTAATATCTCCGGATAACATTATCAGATTTACATAAAAAACTATACAGCACAGCACATCAGTAACCTGAATAAATATATAAAGTAACATGACAATCGGATTGATATTTTTTGAGTTATCTCATGCCAAAGGGATTGGAGGAATTTTCAATTTGAAGGATAAAGGGTTAATATCTCAGGATTAAAATAACAGATTTACACCAAAAACTATACAGCTCGGTACATCAGTAACCTGAACAAAATATAAAGTAACTTGACAATCCAAGCAATATCTTCCAAGTTATCGAATGCCAAAGGGATTGGAGAAATTTTCAATTTGAAGGATAAAGGGTTAATATCTCAGGATTAAATTATCAGATTTACACCCAAAACTATACAGCTCGACACATCAGTAACCTGAACACAAATATAAAGTAACCTGACAATCCAAGCAATATTTTTCAAGTTATCGAATGCCAAAAGGATTGGAGGAATTTTCAATTTAAAGGATAAAGGGTTAATATCACAGGATCAAAATAACAGATTTACACCAAAAACTATACAGCTCGGCACATCAGTAACCTGAACACAAATATAAAGTAACTTGACAATCCAAGTAATATTTTTCAAGTTATCGAATGCCAAAGGGATTGGGGGAATTTTCAATTTGAAGGATAAAGGGTTAATATCTCGGGATCAAATCATCAGATTTACACCAAAAACTATACAGCTCGGCAAATCAGTAACCTGAACACAAATATAAAGTAACTAGAAAATCCAAGCAATATTTTTCAAGTTATCGAATGCCAAAGGGACTGGAGGAATTTTCAATTTGAAGGATAAAGGGTTAATATCTCAGAATCAAATTATCCGATTTACGCCAAAAACTATACAGCTCAGCACATCAGTAACCTGAACACAAATATAAAGCAACTAGACAATCCAAGCAATATTTTTCAAGTTATCGAATGTCAAAGGGATTGGAAGAATTTTCAATTTGAAGGATAAAGGGTTAATATCTCAGGATCAAATTATCCGATTTACACAAAAAACTATACAGCTCAGCACATCAGTAATCTGAACACAAATATAAAGTAACTTGACAATCCAAGTAATATTTTTCAAGTTATCGAATGCCAAAGGTATTGGAGGAATTTTCAATTTAAAGGATAAAGGGTTAATATCACAGGATCAAAATAACAGATTTACACCAAAAACTATACAGCTTGGCACATTAGTAACCTGAACACAAATATAAAGTAACTTGACAATCCAAGCAATATTTTTCAAGTTATCGAATGCCAAATGGATTGGAGGAATTTTCAATTTGAAGGATAAAGGGTTAATATCTCAGGATTCAATTATCAGATTTACCAAAAACTATACAGATCGGCACATCAGTAACCTGAACACAAACATAAAGTAACTTGACAATCAAAGCAATATTTTTCAAGTTATCGAATGCCAAAGGGATTGGAGGAATTTTCAATTTGAAGGATAAAGGGTTAATATCTCAGGATCAAAACAACAGATTTACACCAAAAACTATACAGCTCGGCACATCAGTAACCTGAACACAATATAAAGTAACTTGACAATCCAAGCACTATTTTCCAAGTTATCAAATGCCAAAGGGATTGGAGGAATTTTTCAATTTGAAGAATAAAGGGTTAATATCTCAGAATCAAATTATCCGATTTACACCAAAAACTATACAGCTCAGCACATCAGTAACCTGAACACAAATATAAAGCAACTAGACAATCCAAGCAATATTTTTCAAGTTATCAAATGCCAAAGGGATTGGAGGAATTTTCAATTTGAAGGATAAAGGGTTAATATCTCAGGATCAAATTATCCGATTTACACAAAAAACTATACAGCTCAGCACATCAGTAACCTGAACACAAATATAAAGTAACTTGACAATGCAAGCAATATTTTTCAAGTTATCGAATGCCAAAGGGATTGGAGGAATTTTCAATTTGAAGGATAAAGGGTTAATATCTCAGGATTAAATTATCAGATTTACACCAAAAACTATACAGCTCGGCACATCAGTAACCTGAACACAAATATAAAGTAACTTGACAATCCAAGCAACATTTTTTAAGTTATCGAATTCCAAAGGGATTGGAGGAATTTTCAATTTGAAGGATAAAGGGTTAATATCTCAGGATCAAAACAACAGATTTACACCCAAAACTATACAGTTCGGCACATCAGTAACCTGAACACAATATAAAGTAACTTGACAATCCAAGCACTATTTTTCAAGTTATCAAATGCCAAAGGGATTGGAGGAATTTTTCAATTTGAAGGATAAAGGGTTAATATCTCGGGATGAAATCATCAGATTTACACCAAAAACTATACAGCTCGGCAAATCAGTAACCTGAACACAATATACAGTAACTTGACAATCCAAGCACTATTTTTCAAGTTATCGAATTCCAAAGGGATTGGAGGAATTTTCAATTTGAAGGATAAAGGGTTAATATCTCAGGATCAAAACAACAGATTTACACCCAAAACTATACAGTTCGGCACATCAGTAACCTGAACACAATATAAAGTAACTTGACAATCCAAGCACTATTTTTCAAGTTATCGAATGCCAAAGGGATTGGAGGAATTTTTCAATTTGAAGGATAAAGGGTTAATATCTCGGGATGAAATCATCAGATTTACACCAAAAACTATACAGCTCGGCAAATCAGTAACCTGAACACAATATACAGTAACTTGACAATCCAAGCAATATTTTTCAAGTTATCGAATGCCAAAGGGATTGGAGGAATTTTCAATTTGATGGATAAAGGGTTAATATCTCAGGATCAAATTATCCGATTTACACCAAAAACTATCCAGCTCAGCACATCAGTAACCTGAACACAAATATAAAGTAACTTGACAATGCAAGCAATATTTTTCAAGTTATTGAATGCCAAAGAAATGGATACGGACGCCGGACAGACAGACGGATGGATGGACAGATGGACGGACAAAGGATGGACGAACGACGGATGGTCACCCCGGATGCCGGCATTATGTGTACCATACATAGTATGGGTACACATAAAAACTGTCCCCCACCCTTTCCCTTGTTCTGAAGGACAATTCCTCAGAATGAAGAGGGTAGCGGAAAAGCGTCAGTGCTCGAGCGGACTGCCTAAGACATCTTCTAGATGTAAGATTAATGAACCACATTCTGAGCAACTGAAAGAGGACCTAAATATCTAAGGTCACCAGAGATAGACTCTAAATATCTGAGGTAAAACTTGGTAAATGAAGAGGGCTGTGTCCAGTAGGCAGCCTTCATAAGATCAGTAATGGCTATACTGTTAGAATAAGCCCAAGAAGCAGACAGTGCTCTAACTTCATGCACTGAAATCTTGGTGACAGAACGTTGATCTGAAGATAGACTTTCATAGGCAATACATATGGCCAGCAGAATCCATCTAGCGATAGAATGTACAGATATATCTTTTCTGTTAGGAATCAGGGAAAGAAAGAATCTTTTTCTTCCCTTTCTAATAAAACTCGATCGACGTTTATAAATGCGTTTTGCTTTAACTGTACAAATGCACATTGCTCTAATCCACATGAGTGCCTCACTGGTTCCTGAGATAAGCCACTACTGTTGAATTGTCTGACAAAATTTGAACACAAACATTTCAGCAACCCAATGTCATAGCGCTAGTCAGAAAGACATCATCTCTTTGATGTTTATGTGCTTCTCTGGGAACCAAGGTTCCCAAAGACCCTGACACTTCAAGTCTGCAGGACTTAGGGAAGCACCACAGCCCATCTGTCATAATCGTGAAGACCGGATCCGGCAGCTGAAGCGGAACTCCCTGAGTTAAACACTGGAGATCAGCCCAAATCGGAACCTTTTGTTTACTAGGTCCATTAAAGCAATCTGGGCTTCGAGTGAACGCATCTTCACACGCCAGTTCTGAGTAAAGAAAATCTGGAGGGGATGCGTGTGCAGATGGCCCATCAGAATAAGAACCGCAGCCGTTCCGCACAGCCCCATCAGTCGCATAAACTCCCTCGCAGTGACTGCGGTAGAGTTTAGACAAAAGCAAGCACAACAACAGACTAATTTCATTCTGGGTAACAGCAGACGAACCAGATTGTTGTGAGTCTCGAAGCTCATTCCCAAGTGAGTGAACGATGTGGACAGAGCTAGATACGACTTTTTCTCGTTTACTATGAAACCGAGATGTCGGAAGAGTTGTATCATTCTGAAGAAGAATTCTGTTGCCGTATCTCTGACGAATGTCATCCAAGTAAGCCGACATTACTGCAGACGAATGAGCTCAGAAGTATGACATTACCGAGTACATTATTCGAGTGAAAGCCCAAGGAGCCAGGTTCAGACCAAAGCACATTGCTCTGAACTGATAAACCTCTCCTTGCACGGCAACCGCAGAAACTTTCTGAATGCCGGATGTACCAGGACATGAAAGTACACATCCTTTAGATCTATGCTTGCCACATAGTCATCCACTCGAATGCTTGCTCTTACCGACCGAATGGTTTCCATATAGGACTTTGGAGCTATGATCAATTTGTTTATCCAGCTCAAGTCTATTACTGGTCAGAACGAACCATCTGGCTTCGGTAAGAGAAACAGGTGACTGTAGAAACCTGGAGAATTTTGATTCTTGACGACCTCTATTGCTGTCTTTGATAGGAAACCCTGTACCTCCGCAAGGAGAGACTCTCTTTTGGATGAATTAGCCATTATATTTGTCCAACGTGGACTTCTTGTAAGTGGGGGCTTTGCTCGGAATGATAGCCATAGGCCTGCCGAGACTACATTTCTCACCCACTGATCTTCCATAATTTCCATCCAGTTTTCCACGAAGTTTGATAACCTTCCGCCAACTGGAAAGCAACAGAGGTTTAGACTATCACCTGTATGACTTGTGCGGCTTGCAGGAGAAGAAACTACGTCTTCCATGCAAAGAACCCCATCCCGTCAGCCTAGGGGCATCTGACTTATAGTCTTGATAAGACTTGCACCCCTTTCCCGAGTTGCTGTATTGACGACCTCCGGAGTAATTGTAAGAGGGTTTGTTAGACCCTCACGAGGAGCTCCCTTTCGATGATGGGAACTGGAACGACCTCTCCTACTGCAGCCATCTGATGCATTCTGTTGAGATGCTGATCTCAGTTACAGTGCACTGGGTGCTTTTTCGGTAGCTTGTTCATAGACCAAGGAAAGCTTGTCGTCAAACAGTGTATGTCCGGAAACTGGAGCGACTTGGAGAGAGCTTTTCACTCTGTCATTGATAATTGATGGAGACGCAAGGACTGCATCACGTCTAACCATCTCCAAATTTGCCACTGAAAGGGCGGAGTACTATGTGGCATATATGACTGCCCTGGAAAGAACTCTTAGTGAGGAACTAACATCCTCAAAATCCTTTCCGTTTAGATGCTGTGCCAGAGCCCTGGTGACATGATCTGCGTAGGACATAGCATCCAGAATTGCTCTATTCGATGAAATAGAAGATTTCATCACATACGAGCGTAAATTGAATGATGTAGGCAAGGATATATCCAAATCCATATATCCAAATCCGCAGCCTGAACAAGGTCAGGAAAGAGTAGATGAATGAAATTCATCGCTAGCATATGCTGTTCTGAGAGGGAAGGGTAATTCTCCTCCTTCTCCCTTTCACCATCCGACTGATTCAGCTGAGAATTTTGGTCAACTGCATCTGAATGTACAGAAGATCGGACCGACTCAGCACCATCTGACAGCTCACCACTGGAGTCTGCGGAAGGCTGCGCTTCCACATGCTGTGAAGCTGCGATAAGTTGCACAATCTGCGACAGTTACGGAGACTTGAGGAGCAGCGGTCTTCTGTTTCTTCGCCGCTTGCTGCTCCTGGGATGGGGATCCGGACGTATATCTCTTCTCCGAACGTCCCAATGAATGAAGCCTCAGATCACAAGCTACCGGATGGCTGACTTCACAGGCGAAAACTGGGTACGTCTTCACGCTGCTGACTGGATATTCGAAGTTGAGTAGCTAATGTGTGGTCGTGTGTGCTTATCTGAACCTGAGGAAGAAGCTGTAACTGTAGTCGACCCCGGCTGCAGTTTAGACGGAGCACCCCGAGAGGTGAATGTGGACGTTAGTTTCTCAAAACAACATTTGGCCCCAAATGTTGCTGGGTTAGAGAAGACTCTACCACTTGCGGTCTATCAGACCTCACCAAGCTTCCCGAAGAGAAACTTGCAGGCATCTTCCCTTTTGCCGTCGTCACTGGGTGAGCTTTAGTTTTTGAGGTGATCGCTCTACCCAATTCTACACTTCCTTCGATCGCAACAGACTTACCCGGTGTTATGGCTCCCACTGTCAGGTTGGCTGCTTCACCGGTCGAACTGGCTGCTGGAATAAGAGGCCTTATTCCTTGTTTAATATATTAAGGAGCACCTTAGCAGCCAGTTCTGTTTGCTCATCAAAGCAGAACGACGGCAGCACACTTTGGATGGGTGTCGCAATACCATCACCATATTCTTGTTCCTCTCAAAAAGAAACTCGAATTATCCTGCAGTGACAGCTCCGGCATCGGAACTTCAGCGCCGATGATGTATCACGACACCTGCTTTCAACATCTGTCATCCCTATGTACACAAGTAGGACAAGAATCTGTAGGAGTGCATCGACTACAGGCAAGACAACAAGCATGTAAATCCGAGGAAGACTTCCTCGCCTTGCATTTAGAGCAGTAAGCTTTCATAATTAATTACAATCCAAAACAGAGTCGATAGCACTCCTACAAATTCAGCATCATAAATACATGATAAGGATACATGAAAATGACAATCAAATTAATTTTGAAACAATTATAAAAAAATTTTGGAATTTTTTTTTTTAAAAATGCTTAAGTTCCCAAAGGGAACATCATGCGCCCAAGGGCATCCCGTTAGAGCCTAAGTGTGGACAAATGCCAATCTATTTTGAGCTACACTACCGGAATCATAATCAATGTATCCTAGAGTAATTCTAAAGTATTATAATACTAAATACTACGTGTTAAGGGCATTGCCAAATGTAAACAAAGTCAACAAAAAAAACGGAAACAAGACAACAGACACACAAAAAGGCCCAAAGTCAGTAACTGATTTAAATGCTACCAGATGCAAAGCTAGATCTTCATACGAAGAAAAAACGATACATTGGATAGAAGATGCAAGACCAAAATTACCCAACACCCCTAGGGTAAAGACGTAACCATGGGAATAAACAGAATAAACATTCTGTAACACCTGTGAAACATCCAAGAAATTAAATAAAATTTTTTAATAAAAACAGCCTAAAAGCTTTAAAAGTTTAACAGGAGGGTTCATGGAAGGATAGGGAAGGAACACTTAACAAACAGTAGGTAAATCATTAGCAAGAATGATGACATTAGGCACCTGTCCTGGAAATGGGAAACATGAAATAATTTTTATAATTATTGTAAAGTTACAGCCCTAAACGTCTCAAACCACCATTGTTCAATTCCATCATCCATTTATAGCCTTGAATCCACCAATTCTTTCATTAATTTGTGTCTGGCATCCTCAAAAAGGAGATTTAAAGCAAAGATGTCGGATCACTGTTTACTGACTTAGGGCCAAACAAAGAATGATGCTTTGCGCCAATTTCGGTACCTTCCTGGTTACCACGCATGCGCAGTTAACAAAAGTATGGAGGACCAGATAATTTTTCGGTTTTGTATGCAAATTTTGGGGATTGTAGGGTTCAAAATTTGTGTTTGGCCCTAAATTATATCGAGTTTGCACCAGCTAAGTCTGGGCCATTGGTTATTAGTATAAAAATGCAATTGTCTATGGTCAGACGAACAGACGATGGATGGACCATTTACATTATATGACCCTTTTTACAAATGGTCGTATAAAAAAGTAATAGCAAATTTGAAGAGAATCATATAATTAGAACTGGATTTATCTTCTGGATAACATGGGGAGAAGGGAGGGGTGGATTGATTTCATCCATCTCCCCTGAAGTTTTGGAGACAGCATCAAAGTCCCTCACTCTCATTTCCTTCCAATCTGTATTACTTTTATAAAACAACAGAAGTATGCTGCAGAAGGCATTTCTTTATATTTCAAACTGTGAACCTCAGGTAATGAGAAAAAAAAGCTGCATACAAGTAAAAGAAATGAGGTCTGTAAATGCAATTATTAAAAGTTGTATTGATCATGCAGGAACAAAAAGTGACAAAGTACGTGTTAGAAGCCCAATTTCAAATTTAAAGAAACTAAATTGGAAAACCGTTTTGAAAAGGGTTAAATTAATACCAATATTATTTGAAACCACTGTATGCAGGTTCAGCAGACTTTGCCCCAAATGAAAAACAATGATGTAACACAGTGTTTGAAGAATGAAAGGTACAACCTTGAAAAGCAAAACTTTAATCTGAAACTTTAAGCTGGGAATACCAAGTAAAACTGACTGCAAAAAAAGGGTTAAATATTTCCTAAAACCGATAAAAGAAATCATTGATGTAAATGCAATCATTAAGTTGTATTGACTATGCAAGAATTAAAGTAAGAAAGTATGTGGCAAAGCATCATTTTAAATACAAAGTAACTAAGTCAGAAAACATGTTTAAAATGGGTTAAAATCATGCCAATATTAATGAAAATCACTGTAGAAAGGTTCAGTAGACAGTAGACATTGTCCCAAGTGAGAAATAATGACATTGCACTAAACTGTTTGAAGAATTAAAGGTGTAACTTTGTAAAACAAAAAAAACTTTAACCAAAAACTTCAATCTGGAAGTTCTAAGTTAAATTGCCATACAAAAAAAGGGTTAAATATTTCCCAAAATAACATGAAACATAATGAGAATGATACAATCAATAGTGATTAATATTAATTTAAAAGAAAAAAAACTTTAACCTTCACTAAAAAACTTTATCCACAAACTTTAACCAAAACTCTAAATGTTAACAGATGGACAGACAGGCAGATGGATGGACAGACAGAGGAAAGTCATGACTGTAGCAATGACTGTAAACAGTTAGGCTAATAAAAAAAGCCAATAAGCATGGGAATTTAACAGGAGGGTTCATGGGATGAGATGGAGGAACATTTAACAAACAGTAGGTTTATCATTACTAAGAATGATGACATTCAGGCCCATGGCCCGAAAATGGGAAACATGAATAGTTTTATAAAATTATTAATAAGTTACAGCCATGGATGTCCAAAACCTCTGTAGTTCACTTCCTGCATCCTTTCAGTTCCTTGAATCCACCATAATCATGACTGATTTGTGTCTGGCATCTTCAAACTAGAGGCTCAAGAGAGCCTAAGAACGCTCACCTGGACCAAGTTGTCCTAAACTGTAAGGGTTATGGGTATGGAGAAAATGTAATCTGAATGAACCATATGGCAGATTCACCAGCAATTTTTTTGTCCAATTGTTTCCACTGCTCAGAAGAAAGCTTCATACCAAATACATAATCTCTGGTCAGTGTAGTTTGGGAAATATTGGACATTTCATTTTTTTTTCTATTTTTAGCACCAGATGTTCCCACGCAAAAAAATTTTGGGGGCATGAATAAAGTACTTAGGGTCAACTAATGCCACATATAAAATTTGGTTCAAATCGCTCCACTGGTTCTTGAAATAGAAATTTTCAGGGGAGCTCAAAAGTGAGCCCATCCCCTGGAGAGCCCAAATATGGACCTATCAACTTTCTTTGAACAATTTTTAATCTTGAACACCAGAGGAAGTTTCATACCAAATATCAAAGCATTCCCTCTTGTGGTTCATGAGAAGAAGATTTTTAAAGAATTTCATTATATTTGGGCATAAGACCACGCCCAAAAAGGGCGGAGACCCCATTTGAATAAAACTAAAACAGAATACTCCCAAGATGATGTGGCCCACATGTTTCAATTTGGGCCATTGGTTTGTGAGGAGAAGATTGTTTTTCACATTGGCCTCTCAATTCGGGAAATAAAAATTTTGTGTGGGACACAAAATTTGGATCTTCCCGTAGTGAGTTCAAATACTGACCTAGAAACTTTCGTTTGACAAATTGGAATTTTGGGTACCACAAGAGGTTGCATATCAAATATCAAAGCACTCTGATCTGTGGTTAAGGAAAAGAAAACAAGTTGTACAAAAGGAATGCAGGTATTTAGGAATCAGGAATCAGAACCACAGAGACAAAATAATTTTTAGTGTACTTACTTATTGGTGTTTAAGGTCACATATTTATGCACAATCGCTAATCGTGACCACAACATGGAGATAAAGTCAAGTTTTGTAAATCATTTATACCCATGTTTTAGAGGACTTCCACCCCAAGCATTGGTGACTGGGTCCTATTTTACCAGTGGTACGGAACTTGTTTACCACAGTAAACAAGCACTGCTGCACTTCCCGGAGTTCCCACGGGGGAGTAAAAGTGTATGTTAACCCTAATAATTTTGGATACTAAATATAATTTTTTAGTGTTCTGTGATTTTAGAATAAATGGGGAATGGGAAGGCTATGGGTAATGAATTTGTTTCTATTTTTTGCTCCTGGGGTTCCCACTGGGCACAAAAAATGCCCCCTGAACAAACTTGAATCACACCTCCCTAAGAATGATATATGCCAAATATCAAAAGATTCTGACTGCTGGATCTGAAGAAAGAGATTTTTAAAGAATATTCCTCATATTGAACAAAGTTACAATTTGGGCTCCCATAGGGATCCCAAATATGAACCCAGGGACTTGGCTTAAACAAACCTGAATCTCCCTTCCCTAAGGTTGCTGTATACCAAATATCAAAAGATTCTGACAGTTGGATCTGGAGAAGAAGATTTTTAAAGAATATCCTACATATTGCACTAATTTGAACATTTGGGCTCCTGTAGAATGCACAAATATGGACCCAGGGGTTAAATTTCAACAACCATGTGAATCAATCTTCCATAGATGTTATATGTGAAATATGAAAGCTTTTGGAGCAGTAGTGGGAAGAAAAAGATTATTTTATATTTTTCCCGTTACCTTCAGTGTTAAATAATGCTGACTCAGCATTTTTTCAAAGTCCCGAAACTGTACCTTAGGACAAAACCGATAGCGATTTTTTTTTCTCCATTCCTTTCTAATGGTCCTAAGGAAGCTTCACACCATATAAAAAGTTTCAGTGCCGTGCAGTTTTGGAGATATGGGGGTTTGAATTTTTTTCTCTATTTTTAGCTCCCGAGGTTCCCACGGGGCAGCGGGAACATTTTTTTTGGCATGAATCAAGTACTTAGGACCCAATAATACCTCATAGCAAATGTGGTTCAAATCGGCCTCTCAGTTCGGAAAATATCAATTTTGGGTGGGGCACAAAATGGGGAGCCTCCCGTAGCAAGCCCAAATAATGACCGAGAAGATTTCTTTGAACAAATTTGAATCTTTAGTACCAAAGGAGCTTACATACTAAATATCACAGCATTCTGACTGGTGGTTCATAAGAAGAAGATTTCAGGAGAAATTGATGCTTTTGGGGCATCACCCCCCACCCAGAGGGGGCACCGAGTTATTTTAACAAACTGGAAAGAGGATACCCCCAAAATATTGTATGTCAAATTTGTTTGGGTTTGGGCTATTGGTTATGAAGGAGAAGACCGAGTCGCGAAAGTTAACGGACGCCGGACGACGGACGTCAAGTGATGGCAAAAGCTCACACTGACTTTCAGTCAGGTGAGCTAGAAAGAGAATTTGAAGCACAGATGTTGCTGACTTTGGGCCAAACAGAAGAATGATGTTTGCGCCAGTTTCGGTCACTTCTTGGATACTGCGCATGAGTAGTAAGCTAAAGTATGGAGGACCAGTTAGGACTTTTCTTTTTCGGTTTTGTTTGCAAATTTTGGGGGATTAGGGGGTTCAAAATTTGTATTTGGTCCTGGAAATTAAAGAGTTTGCACCAGCTAAGTCTGAGCCATTGGTTATTAGTATAAAAATACATGTTTTTTTTCCTGACTATATCTTTCATCCATCTCTTGAACAGGCTTGTTCTTGTGAATGAAACTACAGAAAGAAGTCAGAATTATATTTTATTACTGATTCTGACAGAACTCTCTTATTACACAAATTTACCTTTTACTAATAATCTGCACTCTTCAGTTGAAGGTAAGGAGACTATATTTATTGCGTTTATATTCTTCTGATGGAGTAACCATACCAGCTGCCACAATGTATCAATGGTTACATGGTCATATGGCATGTCTGCCATAAACTGCCAAGATCCAAGTCTTTGAAAAGAGAAAAAGACAGTTCAACCTTTTACTTAACATGACTAAAGCAAAATGAACTTGTTCCAACCAATCAGGGGACATAGGCTATGTTTTGGAAGCAAAAAATGAAAACGTTTTTAATGTGGATGGGGATTTTTTATAACAGTACTGTCTTGATATAGCCATTATATACTAATCAAAGTTTGCTAAGCACCAAGTATATCCAACTACCTGTTCTAAGTTTTAGTCGAAATATTGTTATGAAAAGTGTATATATTTTATATTTAATTATATCTTTAATGATTTAAGTACAGAAATTAAGATTTTGTTTGTGTTTGACATTATTTTTTCGCTTTTGAATATGATAACCATGGAAAATGGATATTTTTATACTGTACCAATGACCCAGACATAGCTGGTGCTAACTCTTAAAATATAGGGCCAAACACAAATTTTGCCCCCCAATCCCCAAAATTTGCATCTAAAACTAAAGAAAACATGTCCTGAAAGGCCCTCCACACCTCGCCCCCACTGCGCATGCGCAGTGTCAAGGACGTTCCGAAATTGACGCCATTTATCATTCTAAGTTTGGCCCTTCATCAGTTAACATCTGACTGATCTTTGTGCTTTTAAATCTCAGTTTAAATGATGCCAGACACATAAATATTAGTGAAATGGTGATTCTAAGGAGGATAGAAAAGGAGGAGAGGAAAAGAATGTGTGACAGAATATTATCAGGGCTGTAACTTAAATTTTTTTAATGAAATTATGTTAAGTTACCTATTTTCAAGGCAGCAGCCATTTTGTTGTCATTCTGATTATTTGTTACACTGTTTTTTCAAGTGTTTTTCCTCTCTCCCTGTCCTTTAAGTTCCCCCTTGCTATTCTCCCATGCTTTTGGCATAGTTTCTGTAATTATTATTACTAAAATTTCTTGGGAGTTTTAGCTGAATAACAGAATGAATTCTGTTCTTTCCCCATGTTTACGTCTTCACCTACGGGTGGTTAGGCGTTGTGTTCTGCATCTACCATCTGATGTTCTGCAGTTTCTTCCCTGGAAGTCTCTGTTTTGCATCAGATGGGGTATTTTTGGTAACTGATTTCGGGCCTGGGTGCCTGGAGTCTTATTTTAGTGTTTTTACACTCATTGTTTACATTTACAACAGCCCTCTGTGTGAGGGGGGGATTTCTAAATAATAATATCTTTATGTTATTTTAATCATAACTAGATACATTATTATTGTTCGTAAGTGTTGAATAAATTGTTTAAAATATTTTTAAAATTTTTGTCCACACTTAGGCTTGGGATCCATTGGGGCTCAACGTTACTTTTCAGAAACTTGGGCTGTTCTGAAAAAATATTTTTTCAAAATATTTTGATTTCAATTATTTTTTCTATATTAATGGATCATATTATTATTATGTATTTTGATTGCCAGGGGTTAGTGCGAGTACCAGGACTTGTTTTCTTTTCACATTGAAAGGATATTGATCAATTGTTTTAAGAGGAAGTCTTCCTCTGACCTTATTATCATTCTATATGTGGTCAGTGTACTCGCATTAACTCCTGTTCTGTATCGTATGATTTCGATGACAATATGGGAAGCGTATGTCACGGTATGTTGTTGGGGGATTTGGACACTCCGGTCCTTTCCCCGCAGGGTCACTCTACTTTATCAATTTCTATTTCAGACGATCAAGATTAGGGTGATGTATCTGTGATGTCTTCCAACAGTGTGCCTCCGTCGTCACAATTAATGAAGGGCTAGCGGAAAAGTGCTCATGTAATACGCCAATTGCCTAAGAGGACCCTAGTAGGTTCGACGGCCTTTGACGTCCGCTAGCTCGCCCGGTGTAGCGTCCATTCACCGAATGGTTCGGCAGCCGGGTTCGTCCGTTGCGGTCTAGAAGGAATTTTGGGGTGATGCGAGCACTATAAAATTAACTTAATGCACACCCAGTGACGGCGGATCGGAGGGAGAACGGAGGAAGCCTTTTAGTCCGGTTCATAGCTCGTTCCGGTCCATCCGGACGGCAAGCGAGAGAGGCCCCTCTCTCGTTCAACAACATCTGGCCCCAGATGTTGTGGTACAAATGTGTCGTTAGCGGAGCATACGTCCGTCGCTCGGGACGCTCCGTTGTATAGGCAGTCCGCTGAGACTGCTAAGGCTTCCTCTTCTCGTCAGCGCACACGACCGCACCTTGGCTGCGTGACCGCCGATATATTACCAGCTTCGCCGATCTAGGATTCTTCGGCGACCAGGTCACACCATCCGGCAGCCAGGGATTCGAGACCGATGGACTCCGGACGTTCGCATAGGAAGTATGCGGGAGCCATCTGATGCGGAGCTGCCCTCGGCGAAGCACCGATAGACTGCGCCTCCGCAGGTCTCGACGCCGGACATTCTTGTGCACATAGCACAGCTTATCGCAGCATCCCAGCAGCCGACAGAAACGGTGTCGGATTGAGAATTATCCGACAGCGCTGGGTCGGTAGCCGGGGACTCGAGGCCTGCAGACTCCGGACGTTCGCATAGGAAGTGTGCGGGAGTCAACGTACACGGAGCTTCCAGCGGCAATGCATCGTAAGTCCGCTACTGCACAGGCCTCGGGAACGGACGTGCTTTCCTTAATAGCACAGTTTATCGCAGCATCCCAGCATCAACTGAATCTGTCGCATATATTTTATCCGACGATGCTGGGTCGGGACGCTCCGCGGAAGCGGGTACGGACGTCCGAAAGTTTCATCCGGTCCGACGGGATACCGAAAGGGATTCGGTGGATTTCAAGCTTTCCCTTTCGGAACAACATATGCTGCGATGCCGGATAAGAAACTGATAGCGTCGGTGGACTTAGAAATTTTTGGTTCGGTTCAGGGACATCGTCCCTCAGTTCCGACATAGTCCAATAATGTCACACAAACTTTCGAATTATTGAACGACGCTATATATATTATTATTTTATGCTTGCTATCCAAGCATTTCTGGTTTCTTGTTCGAAGAGTTATGGAGATGTCTTTCGAAAGTGTGCCTCTGTCGTCATAGTTAATGAAGAGTTAGCGGCAATAAGTGCTCATGGAATATGTCTATCGCTTACGGAATGACATTCGCTAGCTCACCCGGTGTAGCGTACATTCATCGAATGGTTCGGCTGCCGGGTTCGTCCGTTGCGGTCTAGGAAGGAGATTTGGGTGATGCGAGCACTTTAATTACTTTAGTACTCACCCAGTGACGGCAGATTGAGGACAGATCGGAGGAAGCCAACAACATAGGGGACCGCATGTTGTGGTTCAGATATTTTACATTCGGAGCATATGTCCGTTGCTCGGGACGCTCCGTTATATTGACAGTCCGAGAGACTGTCTTTAATGCTTCCTCATCCTCACAGCAGGGCACACGACCGCACATTGGCTACGTGACCTCGAGTATCCGATCAGTTTCGGCATTCAGTGATTCCACAGCGAATAGGTCGCGCCATCCGGTAGCCAAGGGACACGAGGCCTATACACTCCGTTCGCTCGCATATTGGAAGTATGCACGGGGTAACGATCTCGGAGCTTCCTGCGGCAATGCATCGTAAGACCGCTGCTCCTCAGGCCTCAGTGACGGACGTGCTATCCGAGTTAGCACAGTTGTTTCGCAGCATCCCAGCAATTGACGGTTTCTCGGTCGAATCAGGAATTATCCGACGGCGCTGGGTCGGTGCGGTTCGCGGTTGCATCAAGCTACGGACGACCGAACGCTTTATAGGGTCCGACAGGATGGCGAAAGGGATTCGAAAGATTTCGAGTTTTCCCTTTAGTAGTATCGGAAGATGCCTTTCATATCTTCTGGCATTTCTTCCAGTGATTATTTTTCGGACTTCATTGCTGCGATCTTGGATAAGAGACTTATAGCGTCATTGGACTCGGATTTTTCGATCGGTACAGGGACTTTGTCCCTGACTTACCGACGCAGTCCAATATTGTCATTACAACATGTGTTTTATTTTTCGACGCTATATATTATATATATATATACAAGCCTGCTACTAAGCATGATAGTTTAGTTTCTTGTCCGCGTGGCTCATTTCTGCCATTTTATCTTTTTTACATATAGTTTATTTTGGCAGAGCAGGGCATACCGAGAGTTCATATGCGTCTAGACGGTGTGATTAAAGACTGCATATATTCTTTTTCGCCGTTTATGTCTTTTCCAATTTCAATATTGGGAACGACATTATGTATAGTAGACTTAACTTAGACGCTTTATTATACGTAATCCGCCTTACTGAGGCGTTATCATTACGTCTTCAAGAAAAGATTTACGGGATATTATTCTCAATGTAATTTCTTTTGAGGGCAGTAGTTTGTTCACGTATAACTCCGCCCTTCAGTGGCTGATTGGAGTTGGTTAGACGTGATGCAGCCCTAGCTACATCCACGCGTGGATAGTAGGTTAAGAACTCTCTCAGAGTCGCTTCGTTCTCGGAGGAGCTTCTCTTCGACGGCAACTTTCCGGCAATCCATGAATTGCTTGATTTATACATTCTCTTGTCTATCTAGTGTTACAAGAGATTCAGACTGGGGCAAACATTCGGTGGTTGACTCAGAGAGTGCCGCCGCAGTTGCCGGACCCTAGTGTGGCTGTTATGACGGTTGCCAGTCAAACAGATTGGGATATATACTGATCCCTACGGATTCGAAGTGCCAGGGTCTTTGGGTTCCGCAGTCTTTTAGCTATCAGTTTAACTTCTGCGGAATAATGTTTTTTTAGGCTTGCTTTATGTCATTGCATGAACATTATTCAGAAACGCATGCCCAAATTCCTGTCCTTTAATTCGACAGTAGTGGCGTATCTCCGGAACCAGGGAGGCACTCTTTCGTTTCCGTTATTCAATTTAATGGAAAGAATCCGTCTGTTGGTTATAGTACACCAAGTTCAGTTTTGGTCCGTCATATTCTGGGTCGCCTGATTGTTTTATCGCACTCCCGTTCTCTTACGGGTCGCTTGTTGCTGTCAGAATGGACTCTCAACAAACAAGTATTTAATCAGATTTGCTATCTATGGGAGCGCCCAATGATGTTTTATTTATGACACAGCTTGCTAATCAATTGCAGACGTATGTGTTGGCTTGTCCAGATCTCTGAGCTAATACTGTTAACGCTCTATTGATCTATAGGACGGAATGATAGGATACGCGTATCCTCCGGCGCTGTTGTTTTAGCAGGTATTGCTAAGATAAACAACCACAATACATTTCTGTTGATAGCATCTCTATCTTCACAGAGATCATGAGTAATTTACTCTCTTGTCTACTGTGGATCTTAACGTGAAATCTTCCTCTATGTGAGGATCTTTTTTCACTGGGTAAATCGTGTCATCTTTATCACAACCAGCAAGGTCACAACCTTCATGTATTCCGTTGTGTGGTCCGTATTGCATTGTAAGCACTGTACTGGACGAGCTTTGGACGCGATTTCTTACTATAGGAGATCCTCTTCTTCGCTATTCTATGCGACTAAAGTGGAGGCTCTTCCGTCGTGGTGTAGGGATCATTATGTTCATATGGTTGATCCCTCCATACTACGCATTGCTAGTTTTTAGTATACTTGTTTCACAAGATCTACTGCAGCCTGTTGTTTTTTAGGTTATAGGTTTATGTTACCTCATACCTATGCACTCTACGATAGTTTACAATTGAGTCTTTTGTCTCTTTATCTAAGTCAGTTAGTAACTTTTTGATAAATAGACTTTGAATCTTTAGATTAAATTCCTATACGGATTTTAACTTCGGTTCTTATTTAGCTAAGTAATCATTTGAGCCTCTGGAAACAGTAGTTTTCAAATTCTGACCTTTTAGACAGTAATTCTGTTGGTTTCTCTTTTACTGTAGAGTCAGTGAGTTTCATGCACTATCGATGGATGATTTTCACTTTCATAGTTTCGGAATCAATACTTCCGTTACTATTTAGGTTGGATTGTTGCATAAGAGTTAGGCTCCTATTATCCGGAACCTATTATTTTAAGGTCCTTCCGTCTTCGTATGGGCATAGGCCTTTACTCTTTCCGGGTACAGTTTATGTATTTATAAACAGATATCTGTTTATTACAAGGGCGTAAGCTTCTTCTGTCTTTGATGTCTAGTAGAAGGACGTTACGCTCCATTTTATTGTTAATGGATTCTATTAACTAGCGTACTGCTTATGGTATATCATTGGCTTAGCAGTTGTGCTTAAGATTTCGGCTCATGAAGTAAGAGTTCTTCTACTTCTTGGGCTTACATTAATAGTGTTGCTATTGTAGATTTTTGAAGGCTGCTCATTGCGCTCAGCCATCCATTCATGAATTTTATCTCAGAAATATCGAGTCCATTTCTGGAGGCCTCTATTGTTAGGTCTATTATCTACTGCTCAGAATGTCATTCACTTAACAGTTGCTACTATAGCTAGGTAGGCTGTCTGTTTCGGCAGTGTCTCCGTTCGGCTGCCCTCTTCGCTCTGGGCTATTTGACCCAGGGCAAGAAAAAGGGGGGGGGTAGGAGGGTGTTCCCTTGGGTCACCTGTTTTTACTATGAAAACAAGGGGATACCTCCTCCGGAGTTAGTAATTCTGAGCTGTTATTGGGATGGTTGTTTAGTGAGAAGTTTAAGTTTATAAAATTCATTCAAGTCTTAGTTTTTAAAGTATAGCTTTGAATATTGCATATGTCAACGGACATGATTATGCAATTCTCACACTTTTAGGAGTATAAGAGTCTCTATTCTCTAGACTTACTTTATTATTGGCTTACTTTAAAAATTATTAGTATAAGGATTATTGGATATTAATAGAGTACATGGATGTATGAAGCTCAATTTTTGGAAGGTGTTGTATCTTTCTAATTTATCATAAATAAGAAAGATACATGTAAGGCCTATTACTTCTTTTCCCTACAGGGGATGACTCTATTTTATTTTATTGAGCGTATTCCATTTTGCTCTATGTCCTTGGCCCTCCAGCCTTTTTACTATTCAGCTATGTCTGGGTCATTGGTACAGTATAAAAATGTTAAAAAATTTATAGTAATTTATATATTTTTTATACTTACCAATGACCCAGACGGGGATGGCCCTCCCAGGAGTTGGGAACTCTTGCCTCCCCGCTGAGTACATAGCGCTTACCAGGCTCTGGTTATTAGAATGATAAATGGCGTCAATTTCGGAACGTCCTTGACACTGCGCATGCGCAGTGGGGGCGAGGTGTGGAGGGCCTTTCAGGACATGTTTTCTTTAGTTTTAGATGCAAATTTTGGGGATTGGGGGGCAAAATTTGTGTTTGGCCCTATATTTTAAGAGTTAGCACCAGCTATGTCTGGGTCATTGGTAAGTATAAAAAATATATAAATTACTATAAATTTTTTAACATTATTGGTAAAAGAGAAAATTTTTCAAATTTGACAAAAAGTTGACGGAGCGAACTGATATGGGTTCAATATAGAGTATGAAACCCATCATTGTTAATTACAGCTTGACAATGCCTTCTCATGCTCCCAATCAGGTTCCAGGTGGTCCTTTGTGGGATATTGTTCCATTCTTGAACCAGCATGGCACCAAGCTTCTGGACACTTCTTGGTTGGACTGGACGGACTGAAATTGCAAGCTGCAACTCATTCCAGACATGTTCGATTGGATTGAGGTCAGTGGATCTTGCTGGCCAGTCCATACGCTCAATCTTCTCCCTCTGTCAGCACTCCCGGACAGCATGGGCAACATGAGGACTGGCATTATCGTCCATCAGAATGAATCTATCACCCATTGCATCTGCATACAATCTGACGTGGGCATCCAGAATCTCATCAATATACTGCAGTGCAGTCAATGTACCACTGTCAAGGACACAGATCTCTGTACGCCCATTCCAGCTGATGCTGCCACAGACCATTATTGACCCTCCACCATAGCGGTCATGCTCAGCAATGTTGGCTGCATGGAATCGCTCTCCTTGTCTTCTCCATACCTTAGAATGCCTATCTGTGTTCTCTAGGCAGTACCTTGACTCATCTGTAAAAAGGACAGGTCGTCAGTCTCCTCTGGTCCATCCAACGTGATCCATGGCCCATTCATATCGTGACTGGCAGTGGTTCTGGGACAGCTAAATGTGAATACATGGTCTTCTCGATCGAAGTCACCTTTGTGCAATCTTGTCTGGATAGTCTGCATCAAAACATTTACCGCAGATGCATTCTGAAGGTCACTGCAAAGCTGGGTTGCTGTGTCAAAGCGGGCCTGAATTATCAAAAACCGGTCTTCAGCTGCAGATGTTGCCCTGTCTCTGCCCACCACCATGTCGTCTGACTGGGGTGCCATACGGCTGAAATCTTGCCCAGGCTCTGGTGATCACCGTACGGTGCACACCAAGGGCTTCACCAACCTGACGATGGGTAGCCCCTTGTTCCACCATCCCTACAGCCCACCACATTTCTGCTTCTGACAAATGTCTTCTTACATTTGCATTCGCCATATTCAATCATTAAATCACAAGGGTTTGTGTTGAAATGAAGACTGAATACCCTACACATCTCATGTACATGTAGACAGTACACGAAAACATCATGGAAATCAAGGGGTACATGCTTTCCATGACTGTCACGAAAAGTCTGCCTGTCAAGAGAGCTAATGCAAACACTGGGGATCATCTCACTACATTCCTCAATCATATCCACCAAAAATATCGCAAATGTGTCACAAGAAAATTTCACAATGATGTGTCAAATATGTGGTGCTTAGCAAACTTTGAGTAGTATAGTAGGTAAAGGGTTCAAGATACCTTTGGGAAAGGTCTCATGCCTTGAAAGATATATTCCATGCACCCTTACTAAACATAAAGCACAGACGGGATAGAAAATGGCATCTGAGTTAGTAGGGCTGAACAATGTCTCCAATGACTACTGAAAAAGGGAGGATACTGGGCATAAGTAGGATTTTGATCTACATATTTGTCCATCGAAACAAAATTTAGACAAAGCAGACAAATCTATAAAGAATTCTGTGGGTGGGAAGGAGGGGGCAGCTTTCTACAGGAGTCATGAAAGTTAAAAAATTTATAGTAATTTATATATTTTTTATACTTACCAATGACCCAGACATAGCTGGTGCTAACTCTTAAAATATAGGGCCAAACACAAATTTTGCCCCCCAATCCCCAAAATTTGCATCTAAAACCAAAGAAAACATGTCCTGAAAGGCCCTCCACACTTCGCCCCCACTGCGCATGCGCAGTGTCAAGGACGTTCCGAAATTGGCGCCATTAATCATTCTAATAACCAGTGCCTGGTAAGCGCTATGTACTCAGCGGGGAGGCAAGAGTTCCCAACTCCTGGGAGGGCCATCCCCGTCTGGGTCATTGGTAAGTATAAAAAATATATAAATTACTATAAATTTTTTAACATTTTTATACTGTACCAATGACCCAGACATAGCTGAATAGTAAAAAGGCTGGAGGGCCAAGGACATAGAGCAAAATGGAATACGCTCAATAAAATAAAATAGAGTCATCCCCTGTAGGGAAAAAGAAGTAATAGGCCTTACATGTATCTTTCTTATTTATGATAAATTAGAAAGATACAACACCTTCCAAAATTAAGCTTCATACATCCATGTACTCTATTAATATCCAATATAATCCTTATACTAATAATTTTTAAAGTAAGCCAATAAATAAAGTAAGTCTAGAGAATAGAGACTCTTATACTCCTAAAAGTGTCTGAGGATTGCATAATCATGTCCGTTGACATATGCAATATTCAAAAGCTATACTTTAAAAACTAAGACTTGAATGAATTTTAAAAACCTAAACTTCTCACTAAACAACCATCCCAATAACAGCTCAGAATTACTAACTCCGGAGGAGGTATCCCCTTGTTTTCATAGCAAAACAGGTGACCCAAGGGAACACCCTCCCCCCCCCCCCCCCTTTTCTTGCCCTGGGTCAAATAGCCTAGAGCGAAGAGGGCAGCAGAACGGAGACACTGCCGAAACAGACAGCCTACCTAGCTATAGTAGCAACTGATAAGTGAATGACATTCTGAGCAGTAGATAATAGACCTATCAATAGAGGCCTCCAGAAATGGACTCGATATTTCTGAGATAAAATTCATGAATGTGGATGGCTGAGCGTAATGAGCGGCCTTCAAAAATCTATAATAGCGACACTATTAATGTGAGCCCAAGAAGTAGAAGAACTCTTACTTCATGAGCCGAAATCTTAAGCACAACTGCTAAGTCAATGATATACCATAAGCAGTACCGATAGTTAATAGAATCCATTAACAATAAAATGGAGCGTAACGTCCTTCTACTAGGCATCACAGACAGAAGAAGCTTACGCCCATAGTAATAAACAGATATCTGTTTATAAATACATAAACTGTACCCGGAAAGAGTAAAGGCCTATGCCCATACGAAGACGGAAGGACCTTAAAATAATAGGTTCCGGATAATAGGAGCCTAACTCTTATGCAAAAATCCAACCTAAATAGTAACGGAAGTAGTGATTCCGAAACTACGAAAGTGAAAATCATCCATCGATAGTGCATGAAACTCACTGACTCTACAGTAAAAGAGAAACCAACAGAATTACTGTCTAAAAGGTCAGAATTTGAAAACTACTGTTTCCAGAGGCTCAAATGATTACTTAGCTAAATAAGAACCGAAGTTAAAATCCATATAGGAATTTAATCTAAGATTCTAAGTCTATTTATCAAAAAGTTACTAACTGACTTAGATAAAGAGACAAAAGACTCAATTGTAAACTATCGTAGAGTGCATAGGTATGAGGTAACATAAACCTATAACCTAAATAATAACAGGCTGCAGTAGATCTTGTGAAACAAGTATACTAAAAAATTGCAATGAGTAGTATGGAGGGATCAACAATATGAACATAATGATCCCTACACCACGACGGAAGAGCCTCCACTTTAGCCGCATAGAATAGCGAAGAAGAGGATCTCCTATAGTAAGAAATCGCGTCCAAAGCTCGTCCAGTACAGTGCTTACAATGCAATACGGACCACACAACGGAATACATGAAGGTTGCGACCTTGCGGGTTGTGATAAAGATGACACGATTTACCCAGTGAAAAAAGATCCTCACATAGAGGAAGATTTCACGTTAAGACCCACAGTAGACAAGAGAGTAAATTACCCATGATCTCTGTGAAGATAGAGATGCTATCAACAGAAATGTATTGTGGTTGTTTATCTTAGCAATACCTGCTGAAACAACAGCGCCGGAGGATATGCGTATCCTATCATTCCGTCCTATAGATCAATAGAGCGTTAACAACATTAGCTCAGAGATCTGGACAAGCCAACACATACGTCTGCAATTGATTAGCAAGCTGTGTCGTAAATAAATCATCATTGGGCGCTCCCACAGATAGCAAATCTGATTGAATACTTGTTTGCTGAGAGTCCATTCTGACAGCAACAAGTGACCCGTAAGAGAACGGGAGTCCGGTAAAACAATCAGACGACCCGGAATATGACAGACCAAAACAGAACTTGGTGTACTATAACCAACAGACGGATTCTTTCCATTAAATTGAATAACGGAAACGAAAGAGTGCCTCCCTGGTTCCGGAGATACGCCACTACTGTCGAACTAAAGGACAGGATTTGGGCATGCATTTCTGAATAATGTTCATGCAATGACATAAAGCAAGCCTAAAAAACATTATTCCGCGGAAGAAAACTAATTGCTAAGAGACTGCGGAACCCCAAGACCCTGGCACTTCGAATCCGTAGGGATCAGTATTATATCCCAATCTGTTTGACTGGCAACCGTCATAACAGCCACACTCGGGTCCGGCAACTGTGGTGGCACTCTCTGAGTCAACCACCGAATGTTTGCCCCAGTCTGAATCTCTTGTAACACTAGATAGACAAGAGAACGTGTAAATCGAGCAATTCATGGATTGCCGAAAAGTTGCCGTCGAAGAGAAGCTCCTCCGAGAACGAAGCGACTCTGAGAGAGTTCTTAACCTACTATCCACGCATGTGGATGTAGCTAGGGCTGCGTCACGTCTAACCAACTCCAATCAGCCACTGAAGGGCAGAGTTATACGTGAACAAACTACTGCCCTCAAAAGAAATTACATTGAGAATAATATCCCGTAAATTTTTTCTTGAAGACGTAATGATAACGCCTCAGTAAGGCGGATTACGTATGATAAAGCGTCTAAGTTAAGTCAACTATACATCATGTCGTTTCCAACATTGAAATTGGAAAAGACATAAACGGCAAAAAAGAATATATGCAGTCTTTAACCACACCGTCTAGACGCATATGAACTCTCGGTAAGCCCTGCTCTGCCAAAATAAACTATTCGTATAAATGATAAAATGGCAGAAATGAGCAACGCGGACAAGAAACTAAACTATCATGCTTGGTAGCAGGCTTGTATATATATATATATAGCGCCGAAAAATAAAACACATGTTGTAATGACAATATTGGACTGCGTCGGTAAGTCAGGGACAATGTCCCTGAACCGATCGAAAAAACCGAGTCCAATGACGCTATAAGTCTCTTATCCAAGATCGCAGCAATGAAGTCCGAAATAACAATCACTGGAAGATAATGCCAGAAGATATGAAAGGCAGCTTCCGATACTACTAAAGGGAAAACTCGAAATCTTTCGAATCCCTTTCGCCATCCTGTCGGACCCTATAAAGCGTTCGGTCGTCCGTACCTGATGCAACCGCGGACCCCACCGACCCAGCGCCGTCGGATAATTCCTGATTCGACCGAGAAACTGTCAATTGCTGGGATGCTGCGAAACAACTGTGCTAACTCGGATAGCACGTCCGTCACTGAGGCCTGAGGAGAAGCGGTCTTACGATGCATTGCCGCTGGAAGCTCCGTGATCGTTACCCCGTGCATACTACCAATATGCGAGCGAACGGAGTGTATAGGCCTCGTGTCCCTTGGCTACCGGATGGCGCGACCTATTCGCCGTGGAATCACTGAATGATGAAACTGATCGGATACTCGAGGTCACGTAGCCAATGTGCGGTCATGTGCCCTGCTGTGAGGATGAGGAAGCATTAGGGACAGTCTCTCGGACTGTCAATATAACGGAGCATCCCGACCGACGGACATATGCTGCGAATGTAAAATATCTGAACCACAACATGCGGTCCCCTATGTTGTTGGACGAGAGAGGGACCTCACTCGCTCACAGCCCAGACGGACCTGGACAAGCCAGGAACCGGACTAACAGGCTTCCTCCGATCTGTCCTCAATCTGCCGTCACTGGGTGAGTACTAAAGTAATTAAAGTGCTCGCATCACCCAAATCTCCTTCCTAGACCGCAACGGACGAACCCGGCAGCCGAACCATTCGATGAATGTACGCTACACCGGGTGAGCTAGCGAATGTCACTCCATAGGCGATAGACATATTCCATGAGCACTTATTGCCGCTTGCTCTTCATTAACTATGACGACAGAGGCACACTTTTGAAAGACATCTCCATAACTCTGCGAACAAGAAACTAGAAATGCTTGGTTATAGCAAGCATAAAATAATAATATATATAGCGTCGTTCAATAATTCGAAAGTTTGTGTGACATTATTGGACTATGTCGGAACTGAGGGACGATGTCCCTGAACCGAACCAAAAAATTCTAAGTCCACCGACGCTATCAGTTTCTTATCCGGCATCGCAGCATTCTGGTCCGACGAAAGAAGCTGTAGGAGACCAAGTCAGATGACATACACAACGGCATATATTGTTCCGAAAGGGAAAGCTCGAAATCCTCCAAATCCCTTTCGGTATCCCGTCGGACCGGATGAAACTTTCGGACGTCCGTACCCGCTTCCGCGGAGCGTCCCGACCCAGCATCGTCGGATAAAATACATGCAACAGATTCAGTTGATGCTGGGATGCTGCGATAAACTGTGCTATTAAGGAAAGCACGTCCGTTCCCGAGGCCTGTGCAGAAGCGGTCTTACGATGCATTGCCGCCGGAAGCTCCGTGTACGTTGACTCCCGCACACTTCCTATGCGAACGTCCGGAGTCTGCAGGCCTCGTGTCCCTGGCTACCGGATGGTGTGACCTGGTCGCCGAAGAATCCTTGATCGGCGAAGCTGGTAATATATCGGCGGTCACGCAGCCAAGGTGCGGTCGTGTGCGCTGACGAGAAGAGGAAGCCTTAGCAGTCTCCGCGGACTGCCTATACAACGGAGCGTCCCGAGCGACGGACGTATGCTCCGCTTGCGACACATTTTGTACCACAACATCTGGGGCCAGATGTTGTTGAACGAGAGAGGGGCCTCTCTCGCTTGCCGTCCAGATGGACCGGAACGAGCTATGAACCGGACTAAAAGGCTTCCTCCGTTCTCCCTCCGATCCGCCGTCACTGGGTGTGCATTAGGTTAATTTATAGTGCTCGCATCACCCCAAAATTCTTTCTAGACCGCAACGGACGAACCCGGCTGCCAAACCATTCGGTGAATGGACGCTACACCGGGCGAGCTAGCGGACGTCAAAGGCCGTCGAACCTACTAGGGTCCTCTTAGGCAATTGGCGTATTTACATGAGCACTTTTCCGCTAGCCCTTCATTAATTGTGACGACGGAGGCACACTGTTGGAAGACATCACAGATACATCACCCTAATCTTGATCGTCTGAAATAGAAATTGATAAAGTAGAGTGACCCTGCGGGGAAAGGACCGGAGTGTCCAAATCCCCAATAACATACCGTGACATACGCTTCCCATATTGTCATCGAAATCATACGATACAGAACAGGAGTTAATGCGAGTACACTGACCACATATAGAATGATTATAAAGTCAGAGGAAGACTTCCTCTTAATACAATTGATCAATATCCTTTCAATGTGAAAAGAAAACAAGTCCTGGTACTCGCACTAACCCCTGGCAATCAAAATACATAATAATAATATGATCCATTAATATAGAAAAAATAATTGAAATCAAAATATTTTGAAAAAATATTTTTTCAGAACAGCCCAAGTTTCTGAAAAGTAACGTTGAGCCCCAATGGATCCCAAGCCTAAGTGTGGACAAAAATTTTAAAAATATTTTAAACAATTTATTCAACACTTACGAACAATAATAATGTATCTAGTTATGATTAAAATAACATCAAGATATTATTTTCCAGAAATCCCCCCCTCACACAGAGGGCTGTTGTAAATGTAAACAATGAGTGTAAAAACACTAAAATAAGACTCCAGGCACCCAGGCCCGAAATCAGTTACCAAAAATACACTATCTGATGCAAAACAGAGACTTCCAGGGAAGAAACTGCAGAACATCAGATGGTAGATGCAGAACACAACGCCTAACCACCCGTAGGTGAAGACGTAAACATGGGGAAAAGAACAGAATTCATTCTGTTATTCAGCTAAAACTCCCAAGAAAATTTAGTAATAATAATTACAAAAACTATGCCAAAAGCATGGGAGAATAGCAAGGGGGGACTTAAAGGACAGGGAGAGAGGAAAACACTTAAAAAACAGTGTAACTAAATAATCAGAATGACAACAAAATGGCTGCTGCCTCGAAAATAGGTAACTTAACATAATTTCATTAAAAAATTTTAAGTTACAGCCCTGATAATATTCTGTCACACATTTTTTTTCTCTCCTCCTTCTCTATCCTCCTTAGAATCACCATTTCACTAATATTTATGTGTCTGGCATCATTTAAACTGAGATTTATAAGCACAAAGATCAGTCAGATGTTAACTGATGAAGGGCCAAACTTAGAATGATTAATGGCGCCAATTTCGGAACGTCCTTGACACTGCGCATGCGCAGTAGGGGCGAAGTGTGGAGGGCCTTTCAGGACATGTTTTCTTTGGTTTTAGATGCAAATTTTGGGGATTGGGGGGCAAAATTTGTGTTTGGCCCTATATTTTAAGAGTTAGCACCAGCTATGTCTGGGTCATTGGTACAGTATAAAAATATTATTAGACTATCAATTTCATATGAGAAGCTCAATGACTAGGTTTTTGAAGAAGAAAAACTGATATAATCACTGTCTAGCAACAATTTTAGTTATACAGGTCTGGACAAGTTACACATTACCATTTATCCTGACAGACATTTATGTTCCCTGAGCCACAGGCTCAGTCTACATAACAAGAGGCCCCACGGGGCCTGAGGGCGCTCACCTGATACTGGCCGAGTCATATCACCAAAATAGCAAGTACTGATAAAACTAAACCTGCATATGAAATTTCGTTGAAATTGGGAGAAAAAAAATCATGGCTGAAGCAGCCATGCTACCATTGGCGGATTTGAAGTCAAACTTTAGGAAAAGTAGTCATGGTTGAAACAAAAAAAAAAACAACTTGCATATCAAATTTCATCAAGTGGGCAAAATATATACACATTTAAAATGTACTTGCTGATCTAAACACTCGCAGTCATAACAGAGTCCTACATGCCTGAAATATCATATTACATTCACCACACAAAGACAATTTCTTTCAGCGTATTATTGTCTTTTTCATCCAAATGTGGTATAACAAAAATAAGATAAAACAACTTCACCCCTCAATTCACCCACCCTGGGGGCAGCCACGATCAAAATAGGAAGGTCTCATCTACTCATCAATCTAAGACAACCTGCCAAATTTCAAGAAATTTGCGTAAGATAACAATTTTTAAAATCAACCCACACTGCGGCTGCTGCAGCAGCCACTGTGTGCAGCCAACTGAGACCAAAATAGGACGTTCTCATCTGGACATCAACCCGAATATGCAGATGAAATTTCGTGATGATCAGATGAGAACTACGGCCTGTAGGCTGCGCCATACAAAATTCACGATGGCTGCTGCAGCAGCCAATGTAAGCAGCCAGTCATAACCAAAATATGACGATCTCATCTAGACACCAACGCGAACATGCATCTCAAATTTGGTGATGATAGATAAGAACTATGGCCTATAGCCTGTGCCGAACAAATTGTGGACAGACAGACTCACAGACTTCCGCATGCCCCATGACAATAGCATAGCTTGACTTTGTCAAGAAAAGCTAAAAATTGAACTAATAAAAAACAACACAAAGTCTTTTCAAGATACTGTACTTTTAGATTGTCATTACCGCAAAGTAGTCATGTATAATTTAAACAAGGGATTCTGCCTTGTTATCAGTTTTTCAACATAAAATTGTTTACCCTACTTAGTAACCCAAAGTGTTCATATGTTAGATACCCATATTGGGTACTCAATAATTTATCTATTTATTTATTGGAATTTAAGGTCACTTTCAGCATCTAAGGCTACATCTTACAGAGGCGTAATTATAATATCAAGTTTGGTCAATCGTTTATGCCTATCACTGCCCACTTTACAGGGCTTTCAATGCAGGAATTGGTTACTACTGGGCCCAATTTTATCAATAAAGCAGAACTTGAACAAACTTCAATTTGCCACTTCTAAGAAAATCAAAAATCAAATATCAAAAGATTCTGACAGGAGTAACAGAAAAAAAAGATTTTTTAAGAATATTTCTCATACTGAACTAAGTTATACATGGGCTCCCATAGGGAGCCCAAAAATAAAAGCTTCTGAAGCAGTGTTTTGGGAGAAGAAGATTCTTCAACGTTATTCCCATTAGCTACACTGTTAAAAAATGATGACTCGGCACTTTTAGTCCTAGAAAAGAACCTTATGATAAAATTTTTACCATTTTTTTCTTCCGGTCCTAAGGAAGCTTCACACCATATAAAAATTCTCAGTGCCATGTAGTTCTGGAGATATGGGCATTTAAAAAGAAAAAAATTTTTTAGCTCCTGCAGTTCCCGTGGGGGACAGGAAAACAATTTTCGGCATAAATTAGGTACTTATGACCCAATAAGCCCTCATATCAAATTTGGTTCAAATCGACTTTTTGGTTTGGAAAATAAAAATTTTGGTATAATTTGGGCTCCCACAGTGAGCCCAAATATGAACCCAGGTACTTGGCTTTACCAAACTTCACTCTCAGCCCCTAAGAATGCTGTACATCAAATATCAAAACATTTTGACTGGTGGATCTGAAAAAAAATTTTTTTTTAAAGAATATTCCTCATATTGAACTAAGTTATAATTTGGGCTCCCACAGGGAGACCAAATATGAGCCGAAGGACTTGACTTGAACAAACTTGAATCTCACCTCCCTAAGCATACTGTATACCAAATATCAAAAGATTCTGACCGGTGGATGCGAAGAAGAAGATTTTAAAAGAATATACCTCGTATTGCACTAAGTTACAATTTGGGTTCCCAAAGGGAGTCCAAATATGAACTCAGGGACTTGGCTTGAACAAACATCAATCTCACCCCCCTAAGGATGATGCATAGCAAATATCAAAAGATTCTGATTTGTGGATCCGAAGAAGAAGATTTTTAAAATATATCCCTCATATTGCACTAATTTGAACATTTGGGTTCCCATAGGGAACCCAAATATGGACCGAGGAATTTGATTTCTACAAATATGTGAATCAATGTTCCAAAGATGTTATATGTAAAATATGAAAGCTTTTAGAGCAGTGGTTTGGAAGAAAACAATTCTTTATTTTTTTCCCATTGCCTACTGTGTTAAAAAATACTGACTCAGCACTTTTTCAGAGTCCCGAAAAAGTACCCTATGATAAAACCGATAGCAATTTTTTTTTACCAATCCTTTCTGTTGGTCCCAAGAAAGCTTCACACCAAATAAAAATTCTCACTGCCGTGCAGTTTTTGAGATATAGGCGTTTTAATTTTTTTCTATTTTTAGCTCCTGTGGTTCCCACGGGGCTACAGGAAAAAAAATTTCTGCATAAATTAGGTACTTATGACCCAATAAGCCCTCACATAAAATTTGGTTCAAATTGGCCTCTCGGTTTAAAAAATAGAAATTTGGGGTGGGGCCAAAATTTTTGCTCCTCCCATAACATCGCCAAGTATAGACCTACAAACTTCTCTTGAACAAACTTGAGTCTACACCTCAAAAGGAAGCTGCATACCAAATATCAAGTCTCTGCTATTGCTGGTTCTTGAGAAGAAGATTTTTTAAGAATTGGAGCATTTTTGGCCCACCCCTCTGCTCAATATGAGCCGAAACCTAATTTGCCCAAAAATCAAAATGCCGCTATATAACCCCTACTCACATGAAATTTCATTAACATGCGGCCAGTGGTTTGGAAGAAAAAGACCCAAACACCACCTTCACGCCGGACGACGGACGACGGACGAAAAGTGATCAGAAAAGCTCACCCTGACTTTCAGTCAGGTGAGCTAAAAATCTGACAGGGAACGCAGGCAGTGTACTTTGCCAAGACATGTATAATGACTCCTGTGTAATGACTTTGTCCTACTGGTAAGCTATTGTAATCACATAAAAACAAACATTATTTCCAAACGTTAAAGAGTGCAATAATTTTGTAACCAAAGAAACCTTACTTTCTAGCATCCAAGTGAAATTAATCGAGAACTATGTTAGGTTACTCTTGTGAATAAATTTCGATATTAGTGTCCTGCTTTTTGTCACTCAAATATTTATGAAATGGAATACCTGCAAATTTTTTGTGTTAACTGGCACTAATTCTGATCAGAATGGTTTTCAAATCTTTTCATGTTTGATTTTTATATTTTAAAAAATCAGAAGTAATCATCTTATCAGTTCAATTTTCATGTGGGATTTATCTTTCTTGACCAAGTAGAACATAACATGCTTTTGTATATCCCGTCAAAACCCCGAACATAGAAGTAGGTTACTCAGCAAAGAGACTAATCATAATACAACAATTTACTTTGCGACAAGACAATACTGGATGTTTGCCCCAAGTTCTTTTTCTCATACTGCATTACTTTCATGTATCCTGTTCAAATATTAGAAGTAAACATGTATCACCTACAGGTACTTCCCAGAGATATTTATGGGTACTCAACAGCTTCTTAATCTGCACATTCATGTAAACAGAAAACAAAAAACTGATGCTCTGAACTCTCCTGCCAATTATCTTTTCTGAAGGGTTCTGAAGTGTATGGAATGTGACAAGGGATTTCACTATCAACTTTTTAATAAACCTGGGAATGTGTATGGAACAGCCAAAGCAGGGCAGCACGATTCACAAAATTGCCTTTCAAATTTTATTGATTTTTCATTTTTCGTCTCAAAAACATAGCTTATGAGCTCATGCTGGAATGAGCTCAGTGAGGTTATTCCTGGGAGAGGTCACAAGATATGAATTTAAGTCCCAAAAAGACAACATGTAGTCACTCAAAAAAGTTTATTGCAAGTGTCATCTTTATGCACTAGGTAGAGTTAATAGGTATGGTTGAGTTGAACATTTCATCATCCAATGCATTTTTGGGAACAATAATATTGAGTGGCAGGAAATAAAAAAGAGAACCTTAGACCTATTGAAAAACATTTCTTGTTTCCCAGGCAATTTTCCTTCAATTTTACGATGAGAGAGGGATGTACCTTTTTTTTGGTTAATCTACGAAACAGTCTATGAAAAGAGTTTGAATAACTAATTTAACTCACACCATCCTGGAGAAAAAGCAATGTTTTAGGCAGAGAAAATTTCCCATACTGCTGTTACAAATTTAACCAACTATATCTTGTAGCACAGAGCTCAGTGAACTCTGTCAAACAATTTCCAGTTTGGTGAATTGTTAGTCCTGTAAGTGCAAAATAGTAGTTTTGAAGAGATTTCCAGGTAAAACAAGAGGTGAGCATCGGAGATCAGGCATCGAATTGTGACTACTTTCTTCATGCACTCTCTATTGAAAATCAGAAATGTCATCACATTGAGCTCAAAATTCGTAAAAATTTACAAGCTCAAAATTCGTAAAATTGGATTGATTTAAGACCCATAACTCGTGTGACGAGAAATCGGACCTGGCCAGTTTCCAAACTTACCTGAGATATTATTGCAAGACTTGTATGGCAAAACTTAGTCAAATTGGAGAACATTTGTTCAAGTTATAGGGATAATGAGCTCAAAATTTGTAAAAATTGATGAATTAAGGCCCATAACTCTGTAACAAAAATTAAACCGGGCCAGTTTTTGAATTCGCTTGAGATATTATTACAAAAAACCTGTATGGTAAATAGTAAACAAATCGGAGAATGTTTGTTCATGTTATTGTGCTAATGAGCCCAAAATTTTAAAATACTGACTTAATACAGGCCATAACTCTGTAACGAAAAATTATAAATTTACGATAATTTGTATATTTTTAGACTTACCAATGGCCCAGACTTAGCTGATGCTAAGTCTAAAATATTGAGGGCCAAACATAAATTTTGCCCCCACAATCCCCAAAATTTGCATGCAAAACCGAAAAGTAGAAATCCTAACTGGTCCTCCATACATTTACTCTCTGCGTATGCGCAGATGCCAGGAAGTGACCGGAATTGGCACCAAGATCATTCTTTGTAAAAGAGAGTATTACATAATAATTCAGCGGGGAGGTATGAGTGCCCACTCATGGGAGGACCAAACCCGTCTGGGCCATGGGTAAGTATAAAAATATACAAATTATCGTAAATTTATAATATTTTTACACGGAAAACCAATGGCCCAGACTTAGCTGAATCGTAAAAAGGTGGAGGGCCTAGGACTTCCGAAATAATTCCAATCCTGCAATCCATGATGAAAGGAAATTAGAATAATTAGGAATTACATGTATGTCTCTCTATACAGTAATAGAGGAGACATATTCTAAATAAGGAGCCCAATTTAAGTAATTCCTTATTGTAAGTATGAAGACAATGCTACTTAGGATGTAACAAGTTCCTAATTTTTAAGGCTAGTCCGGACTAAGCCCCCAAAATTAGAATGGCGTATCTGAGAATGAGTGAAAATCCCCCACAAACATATACGTCATACAATAACACTTCAGCTGTATGCAGGATATAATTATGGATAAAACAGCTTCCTTCATAGTTACATAGTTTCTAAGCCAGAGATGAGGTAAAAATCACCTTCCCCCTCTCTTTCTTTTGAAGGAATCTTCAAAAGAAAGAGGAGAGAGCTCTGGAATCAATAAGAGCGGTACCAAAAAACAATATAAAAAATGCCGATAGGATCACCGATCCAATGTCGAGTTGTGACAGCACAAAAGTGGGTTTAATCATTATCAACTTATCATCCGGTAACCAATTGTTTACAATTTACTATGTGAAGGGTCACTGTGACCTTGACCTTTGACCTAGTGATTCCGAAATAAATAGGGCTCTTTCTTGCACCAATGCCAACCTACCTATGAAGTTTCATGAACGAAGGTGGAACCATTGTCAAATTATCATCTGGAAATCAATTGTTTACAATTTATTATGTTCAAGGTCACTGTGACCTTGGCCTTTGACCTAGTGAGTCCAAAATAAATAGGGGTCTTCCATTCACCTAGGCCAACCTACCTATGAAGTTTCATGAATGTGGGTCAAACCATTATCAAGTTATCGTCCGGAAACCAATTGTTTACGATTTACTATGTTGAAGGTCACTGTGACCTTGACCTTTCACCTAGCAAGTCCAAAATAAATAGGGTTCTTCCTCTCACTGATGCCAACCTACCTATGAATTTCATGAACGTGGGTCGAAACATTATCAAGTTATCATCTGGAAACCAATTGTTTACAAATTACTATGTTGAAGATCACTGTGACCTCGACCTTTCACCTAACGAGTCCAAAATAAATAGGGTTCTTCCTCTCACTGAAGCGAACCTAATTATGAAGTTTCATGAACATGGGACGAACCATTATCAAGTTACCATCCGGAAACCAATTGTTTTGATTTACTACGTTCAGGGTCACTGTGATCTTGACCTTGACCTGGTGAGTCCAAAATAAATAGGGTTCTTCCTCTCTCAAAGGCCAACCTACATATGAAGTTTCATGAATGTGGGTTGAACCGTAGTCAAGTTATCATCCGGAAACCAATTGTTTACAATTTACTATGTTCAAGGTCACTGTGACCTTCACCTTTGACCAAGCAAGTCCAAAATTAATAGGGTTCTTCCTCTCACCGATACCAACATCAGGGCTTGCCTTGAGTAAAATGGTCAGGGCCTAAAAAAAGTGGCCCACATATTGAGGTCGGGGCCTTTTCAGGGCTGATTTTCCATTTTGTCCATTATTGTTAGTGCTTTTTTGTGGAAAATGTCGGGGCTTGAAAAAAAGCCCCCAGCAAGTCCTCCTCGGGGCTGATCTCGGGGCCTGGACTGATCAGCCCCGACTCAAGGCAAGCCCTGCAACATACCTCTGAAGTTTCATGAACATGGGTTGAACCATTATCAAGTTATCATCCAGAAACCAATTGTTTACGCCCACCCGCCCGCCCACCCGCTATTCATCAAACTATAAGTCGAGTTTGACTTCGTCACAACTTGACTAATAATCATCAAACAGGCACTCAGGTATAAATTCATGATTAATAAATTGTGCTTAATGCCACTTCAGAAGTTAAGGCTATAGTGACGATCCTGATAATTAATATTGCCCGCTAAATAAACATACACTGCAGACGGCGTATACAGATACGTCGAAAACCGGTGATATAAAATAACATACACATGTCCAATCAAGCCACACTGAATGATCCCTGAAGAGAAAACACACTTCCTGGGTAATCCACAGGTGGCCTCTGCACAATAAATTCCAGTAACATCACTCTCCAACGTGTACTATCCGATATCTACGATAGTAAACAAGTGGGAATATGCGAAATGAGTACTGACATAATAGAAACCCAGATCAAGAAATGAAAGTAGGTATGATTAACAGTCTCCAACATGGACCGCCCCTGAAATAGATTATGATTTCAAGGTCCACAAAATACAATAAAGAGTTAGCCTAATAATATAATGCGTGAGAGCATTTATATTTAGCATGTAATCATCTGAATACCAGTTAACTGGTACCGTGATGCTTCCCTGATGTCTAACCGACTCCATTATGCCACTATGGGTGGAGAAGAATGTGAAGAATAAAACTTCCCCTGAAAGAAGACCCTCTCATGGAGGAAGCTTCTGGGGAACAGACACTTGAGAATACTACGAGTAGGATTCACAACAAGACTGTTTAATCTTAAACGTAATCTACTGAATCAAATGAATTGGAGGATACGCGTAGCCTATCATTCATCCCCATGAATTCTGCAGAACGTCTACTGCATGCGCTCAATGATCTGAGCATGGCGACACAAATGACGGTAACTAATTGTTCCGGTGTGTCGCAAACTGAACTATCATGGGGCAATCCCACTGGTAGCAAAACTGTCCAAATACTCACTTGTTGAGCGTCCAATGCAAATGAAACAGGCAACCTTTCCGAGGAGCGAGTCTGCTAGTACGTTCAGACGACCCGGTATATGACTGATAGAGAGATGAACATGAAAAATCTTCTCCGTTAGTTATCATAACGGAAATGAATGGGTTTCTGCCCTGGTTCCTGATGTACGCTACCACTATCAAGTTGGCCAACAATATTTGAACAAGTGTGTCCGCAAGTAATGTGAATCCATTGATGTAGCGCTAACAATATCGACATCATTCTTTTAGCATGTAATCATCTGAATACCAGTTAACTGGTACCGTGATGCTTCCCTCATGTCTAACCGACTCCATTATGCCACTATGGGTGGAGAAGAATGTGAAGAATAAAACTTCCCCTGAAAGAAGACCCTCTCATGGAGGAAGCTTCTGGGGAACAGACACTTGAGACCCCTGCATTTCGAGTCTGTCGGACTCAGGGTCGTGCCCCAACCTATTGACTCATACCCATCATAATTGTGAAAGCCGGATCTGACAGTTGCAGTGGAACTCTTTGAGTTAACCACTGAATATCTGCCCCAATATGGACCTTTTGTTTACTAGATCCGTTAAAACAATACTGGGCTTGAGCGAATGCGTCTTCACACTCCAGTTCTGGGTAAAGAATAACTGGAGGGGACGTAAGCAACCCATCTGAATAAGATGCGTAGCTGCTCCGCACAACCCTATCAGTCGCTTGAAATTTCTCGCTGTTGATGCATCTGATATTTGACAAAAGCGAGCATAACAACTGACTAATTTCGCTCTGGATAATGGCAGACGAACCAGATGGTTGTGAGATATTACTGAGTGACAGTCCAGGGTGCTGGATTCAGACCGAAGCACATCACTCGGAACTGAAATACCATCCCTTGGATGATGAACCATAGGTACTTTCTGAATGCCAGATATACCAGGACATGAAAGAACGGATCCATAGATCTATGCTTGTCGCATAGTCGATCACTCGAACGCTCGCTTTTACCGACTAAATGATTACCATAAATAAACTTTTAGAGCTACGATAAACTTGTTATCCAGCTCCAGTCTATTATCGGTTGGAATGAGCTCTCTGGCTTTTGTACGAGTAACAGGTAACTATAGAATCCTAGAGAATCTTGATTCTCGACGACCTCTATTACTTTCATTGTCAAGAGAACCTTTACCTCCGATTGGAGAGACTCTTATGCAAGGATTTGACGGAAGCATTGTTCATCACGGACATTAAATTAGTGATGGTTTCTCTCGGAAAGATAGCTGTAGGCAGTCCAAAACCACACTTCTCACCTACTGGTCTTTCGTAATAGTTATCCAGTTTGATGCAAATTTTGATAACCATCCATCAACTGCTAAGCAATAGAGGTCCTAACCCTCACCTGTAGTACCTACATCTCCTTCGCGAAGAGCCTCAAGCCAACGGCTTAGGAGCGTCTGACTGGTAGTCTCGATCAGACCTAAGCCCCCTATTGGAGTCGCTGTATGACGATTCCTAGAGTAATTTTATGAGGGGTACCGATACCCTCGCGAGAAGTCCTTTTTAGACGACTTTCCGTCTAGGATGTCCTCCCTTACTCTTTTCTGCTACTGCGGGCTGATTAGATGCTGACTTAAGGAGCAGAGTATTGATGCTTTCTTTGTAGCTTGGTCATAAACCAATGAAAGATTATCGTCAAAAACTTAGTGTCCGGAAACCGGAGCGACCCATAGAGAGTTTTCCACCTTGTCATCTATTAAAGATGACGACGCAAGGGCTCCGTCACGTCTGATTAACTCCAAATTAGCTGTTGTTAAGACAGAGTTATACGTGATAAATATAATAGCCCTGGAAAGGACTCTAAAGAGGTACAAACGTCCTCAAATTCCTTTCCGTAGAGACGTTGCGTCACAGTTCTTAAAGGTGATCTGCCTAAGACAGTGAGTCTAAATTCGCTCTGAATGAAGAAAATGCTGCCTCAATTGTGTCTGAGCGAAATAGTGAAATGATGAAGGTAAGGCCATAACTAGGTCCTTGGCCTGCTCATTCAAACGCAGAGGAACTCTCTATACATCTTACTCATTTTCCATTATAATAGGTAAAATTACAGAAGATGATGACAAGAAACCGCCTTACTTCTTCCCACTGGAAAGATGAATATGGTGTCGTCTAAAAGGCCTAAGGCCTTCGACACCTGTCTAGACTTAACCAGAAAAGACATAACCTCCTATTTTTCCGAATGATGTCAGCGTCCATCAACGCCAGCGGTTTCTTGCAAGTAGTCACAGGTGTCTGATTCGCTGGAACAAATTCAGGGTAGTGTTGATGGATTAAATCCATCGCAACCATGTGTTGTTCCGAAAGGGAAGGGTAATCCCCCTCCGTATCCCTTTCATCATTCGTCTGAATCAGTTGATAATCAGGGTCAGCGGCATCTGAACTTGCAGATGACTGGACCGGACCAGCACCATCCGACAGGTCAGGCTCTGAGACTGCAGTCGGGTGCTTCTGCACTTGCATAGATGCTGAGATGAGCTGTGCAATCTGTGACAGCAAATCCGTTATGGAGGCCTGAGGAGCAGCGGTCTTCTATTCTGGCCGCCAGCTGCTCCGGGGACAGTGTGTCCGAGATGGCTCTTTTCTCCGGATGTCCCAATATATGAGGCCTCGTCTCTTAGCTACTGAATAGTGCTACTTTCAAGCGATCGCAGCATTCTGATTCTCAGGAACGAACATTAGATCCATAGCCACCCTGTGTTGTTCTGAAAGGGAAGGGTAATTCTCCTCCAAATCCCTTTCACCATCCGACTAAATCAGATTATACTCACGGTCATCGGCATCTGAATGCGCAGATGACTGGAACTGACCCAGCACCATTCGACAGCTCAGGTTCTGAGACTGCCGTCGGCTGATTCTGCACTTGCTGGGATGTTGCGATGAGCTGCACAATCTGCGACAACAAGTCCATTATGGAGGCCTGAGGAGCAGCGGTCTTCTGTTGCTTGGCCGCCGACTGCTCCTGGGACAGTGTGTCCGAGATGGCTCTTTTCTGAGGATGACCCGATGAACAGCGGTCAGACAATCGTCCCCCACGGTAGGTGGATTACTGTGAAATATATTGATATTTCCTCAATAAAACCCAAATAAATATGGATATCAAAGGAACAAGTCAACAAACTAGTCCCAATATTACCCATATTTCTGTGGTTGTACTGGAAGCATCCAAATACCTGTAAAAAGTTAAGTAAGTATATTACCTGAAAAAATGGTTAAGTAAGGCTAATTTGCATAATTTATGCATGAAAAAAACCCTGTATGATATGTTATTTATCTTATGCTCCTAGACCTCCATACCAATGAAAGTGTCAATGACACTGTAGCTCAACTTGACAAACTTGAACTTGATAAGTTATAAATGAAATGGCAAAATTGAAGATCATTGGTACCAATGTTATTTGATGAAATTTCAACATAACAGCATTGTGTGTGCACAACGTCAGAGTAATCCATGCATTTTTAAATGTAAACTGTAAGACTGACTAAAGGAAGAATGTTGATACACAAATGCAGTATGTTCAGAGGTTATTGTAAATGGCAACTTTTTTCACAGAAATGAATACTAATCAATAGCTCTTATCTAAAGGTCTTGCCTAATGAGTACACCAAGTTCAAAAACAATCCTATGATAAATGTGGCCTGTAGACCATGTCAAAGAATGTTGATGCACAAATGCAATAAATTCAAAGATTGCTGCTAACAGCAACAGTTTTTGATGGAAATGAAAAGAAAATCAATAGCGCCTATCTATGTCGCCCTGCATAAGTATACAAAGTTTCAAAACAACCTGATAATGAATGTGCCAAAGGAAGATGTTAATGCTCAAATGCACTAAGAAGGTCATTGCTTGTGGCAATGGTTTTTTGGGGGTTTTCTATAGAAATTCATAAATATACCCTGCACAGAGTGCAAAAGGGATAAGTTGATGCACAAATGCAAATGCAGTAAGTTCAAAGGCTGGTGATAACGACAATAATTTTTTATGGAAATGAAAAAAAGCAATAGTTCACATCTAGAGTTCACCCCGAACACACATACCAAGTTACAAAGTGATCCGATCATAAATGTGCCCTGAAGGGTGTGTTAATGGGAAACATTGAGGTCTGACTAAAGTAAGTTCAAAGGTCAGCAGCAACAATTTTTGACAGAAATGGAAGAAAAACCACAGCTCCCTTACAGATGTCACCACACACAAGAACACCAAGTTTGCAGGCAATCCAATCTTAAATGTGCCCTGCAGGGTGTGTCAAAGGGAAATATTGATGCTTAACTGATGGCGTCCATCTAGAGGTAACCCCAAACAAGCATACAAAGTTTCAAACCGATCTGATCATAAATGTGCCCTGTAGGGCATGCCAAAGGAATATATTGATGCCTGACTAAACTAAGTTCAAAGATCGTTGCCAGTGGCAACATTTTTTGACGAATGGAAATGGAAGAAAATCGATAGCTCTCATCTAGAGGTCACCCCAAACAAGCAGGCCAGGTTTCAAAGCAATCCGATCATAAATGTGCCCTGTAGGGTGAGCCAAAGGGAATTATATTGAGGTCTGATAAACTAAGTTCTAAGAACGCTGGCCGTGGCAACATTTTTTTTACGGAAATGGAAGAAAATCGATAGCTCCCATCTGGAGGTCACCCCAAACAAGTATACCAGGTTTCAAAGTAATTCGATCATAAATGTGCCCTGTAGGGTGTGCCAAAGGAAATTGTGGATGTACGTATGTCGACGGACGAGAAGTGATGGCAATAGCTCAGCTTGACTTTGTCAAGTTGAGCTAAAAATTATTGAAATCGAAAATGTCGTTCAGAAGTTCTGAGCATATAATGAAATACATGCAATTTCCAACAAAAATGGCCCCCAGTCGGCCATCTTTTATTTTTTTTCCAAAATGTTTGACGACAGACAGACAGACAGACAGACAGATGGAGACGGAGTGCAATCCAATAGTCCCCCAAAACAGTAAAACCGTGGGGGACTAATGAGGCCTCGTCTCCTTGGCTACAGTATGGTGTGACTTCTTTGACGAAGAGTGGAGCTTCTCGGCGATGCAAGCTGGATATCAGAAGTCACGTAGCCAAGGTGCAGTTGTGTGTGCTTGGTAGACGCTGAAGAAGAAGCCGTAACTATAGCCAACCCTGGCTGTGAACTAAACGGAGCGTCCCAGATGTTGCTATGAAAGAGAGGGGGCTCTCTCGCTCGTGGTCCTCAGACCTCTCCGAGCTTCCCGCTGAACTTGCTGGCTTCTTCCTCTCTGTCGTCGCAGGGTGAGCCTGTTATTATTTTATAGTGCTCGCTCTACCCTTTCTACTCTCCTAGACCGCAATGGACACACTCGGTGTCACAGTACCCACGGACGATGTAACCAATTCACCGGTCGAGCTAGCTGACAACAGGGAGCTGAAACCACGCTGTGGTTTATTGCCCTGTCTAATATTCATGAGCACTTTAGCCGCTAGCTCTAATTGACTATCTAAATGCGACGACAGAAGCACACTCTCTGACGGCATCACCGGCAATGGCCTCTCAACGTCTGTCATCCCATGCGACACATGTTGAGCAAGAATTAGTGGGAGTACATCGACTACAAGCAAGGCAACCAACATATAATTCAGAGGAAAGGCTTCCATGCCTTGCTTACTGAGCAATATGCTTTCATAATGAAGCAAACTAAGTTGATCGTACTCCCACCAACTCCACATTAAATATACTACTCAAAGTTTGCTAAGCACCAAGTATATCCAACTACCTGTTTTACATTTCAGTTGAAATATTGTAATGAAAAGTGTATATATTTTTTACTTAATTACATCTTTAATGATTTAGGTACTGAAATTAAGATTTTATTTGTGTTTGACATTATTTTTTAGCTTTTGAATACGATAACCATGGAAAATGGATATTATTGGTAAAAGAGGAAATTTTTCAATATGCCAAAAAGTTGACGGAGCAAACTGGTATGGCTTCAATATCGAGTATGAGACGTATTACTGTTAATTACAGCTTGACAATGCCACCTCATGCTCCCAATCAGGTTCCTGGTGGTCCTTTGTGGGAAGTTGTTCCATTCTTGGACCAGCATGGCACCAAGCTCTTGGACACTTCTTGGATGGTCTGGATGGGCTGAAATTGCAAGCTACAACTCATTCCAGACATGTTCGATTGGATTGAGGTCAGGGGATCTTGTTGGCCAGTCCATACCCTCAATCCCCTCCCTCTGTTGGTACTCCCCAACAGCATAGGCAACATGAAGATGGGCATTATCGTCCATCAGAATGAATCTATTACCCACTGCACCAGCATACAATCTGACGTGGACATCCAGGATCTCATCAATATACCATTGTGCAGTCAATGTACCACGTTCAAGGACACAGAGCTCTATATGTCCATCCCAACTGATGCCGCCCCAGACCATGATTGACCCTCCACCATAGCGATTATGCTCAGCAATGTTAACTGCATGGAATCACTCTCCTGGTCTTCTCCATACTCTAGAATGCCTAGCTGTGTGGTCTAGGCAGTACCTTGACTCATCTGTAAAAAGGACAGGTCGCCAATCTTCTCTGGTCCATCCAACATGATCCATGGCCCATTCATATCATGCCTGGCGGTGGTTCTGGGACAGCGGAATGCGAATACATGTTCTTTTCGATCGGAGACCACCTTCGTGCAACCTTGTCCGGATAGTCTGCGTTGAAACATTTACCCAGGATGCATTCTAAAGGTCACTGCAAAGCTGGGTTGCTGTGGCAAAGCGGTTCCTACAGGCCTAAATGATAAAAAAAAACGGTCTTCAGTCGCAGATGTTGCCCTGTCTCAGCCACCACATTGTCTTACTGTTGAGCCATACTGCTGAAATCTTGCTCAGGCTCTGGTGCTCACCGTATGGTGCACACCGAGGGCTTCACCAACCTGACGATGGGTAGCCCCTTGTTCCTCCATCCCTACAGCCCGCCACATTTCTGCTTCAGACAAATGTCTTCTTACATTTGCATTTGCCACATTCAGTCATTAAATCACAAGGGTTTGTGTTGAAATGAATACCCTACACATGTCATGTACATGTAGACAGTACACGAAAACATCATGAAAATCAAGGGGTACATGCTTTCCATGACTGTCACGAAAAGTCTGCCTGTCAAGAGAGGTAATGTAAAACACTGGGGACCATCTCAATACATTCCTCAATCATATCCACCAAAAAAATCGCTAACACATCACAAGCAAATTTCACAATGATGTGTCAAATATTTGGTGCTTCGCAAACTTTGAGTAGTATATTATAAAAAGATACATAACAAATAACATCCAAAATATAAATCGAAAAATATTTGACAAAAAAAATTTTTTTGAAAAATTTTGACAAGAGCCCAAGTTCCCAAAGGGAACGATGTGCCCAAATGTATCCCGATAGAGCCCAAGTGTGGACAAAAATTATTTTCTATCCCAAAAATTAACTGCTACACTACTGGAATATTTAATCAGTCTTACAACAGTATCTTACAACAGTCCTTACCATATAATAAAAAGGAAACTACATATATAAATAGAGCATTGTCAATGTAAACAACTTCAGAATGAAAACCGGAAAGAAGAACCCAGGCAACACAGCCCGAAGTCAGTAACAGATTTTTGAACTATCCGATGTAAAGCAAGATCTTCATCAGAAGAAAAGACGATACATCGGATGTACGATGCATGACCAAAACGCCTAAACACCCCTAGGGTGAGGATGTAACCATGGGGATATACAGAATAAACATTCTGTGTTAACATGTTAAACTCCGAAGAAATTTTATACAAAAATTTCAATAAAACAAGCCAAAAAGCTTGGGAGTTTAACTGGGGGGTTTCAAAGGAGGGTAGGGAAGGAATACTTAACAAACAGTGGAAAAATCATTATCAATAATGATGACATTAGGCCCATGTCCCGAAATTGGGAAACATGAACTACTTTTTTTAAATATTATAAAGTTACAGCCCTGAACATTTCAAACCACTGTTTCTTCCTTCCTTCATCCAGTTGTGTCCTCGGATCCACCAAATTAACCATTGATTTGTGTCTGGCATCATTATAAATTGAGATTTAAAAGAACAGAAGTCAGTTTGTTGTTATCTGACTGAGGGCCAAACAAAGAAAGATCTTGGCGCCAATTCCGGTCACTTCCTGGCGTCTGCGCATGCGCAAAGAGTAAATGTATGGAAGACCAGTTAGGACTTCTAACTTTTGGTTTTGCATGCAAATTTGGGGGATGGGGGGGGGGGCAAAATTTGTGTTTGGCCCTCGATATTTTAGAGTTAGCACCAGTTAAGTCTGGGACATTGGTTTACAGCGTAAAAATATCGGGCCGGGCCAGTTTTCGAACTTGTTCGAGATATTGTTGCAAAAGACCTGTATGGCAAATATTAGTCAAAACAGAGAATGTTTGTTCAAGTTATTGCACTAACAGTGGGAGGACACCCAGACATCCAACCTACAGTAGCCAAACTATAGGTCTCAGTTGTTAACACAACTCGACCAAAAAACGAGTGATGAGGCAGATTTTCACAGGTGAGGGAGGAGCTGAGAAACAAGAACATTCTTTTTAATAATCTTAGTTTCTTTTTATCTTTTTGTTTCTATTTACTGTATTTTTTGTATACAATAGACAAACTAAAAATATACAATAGACAAACTAAAAATGTACTTCTACAGATTTCTTGAAATACAATGATATGAATACAATCCCCACTTGCTGCAACAGCAACTATACAATTAGTAACAGATGGTATCTTTTCTTTACCTTCTATTATGCACATGACATGTTCTTAAAAATACTGTCTGATAAAAACTAACAACAAGAGGCCCCAGGACTGGAGGATCTGAAAAAAAAATTTTTTGAAAGAGTATTCTTCAAATATGAACCCAGGGACTTGGCTTGAACAAACTTGAATCTCACCTCCCTAAGGATGCTGTATACCAAATATCAAAAGATTCTGACTACTGGATCTGAAGAAAAATATTTTTAAAGAATGTTCCTCATACTGAACTAAGTTATAATTCAGGCTCTCATAGGGAGCCCAAATATGAACCCAGGAACTTGGCTTGAACAAACTTGATCCCCCCCCCCCCCCCCCCCCCCCCCCCCCCCCCCCCCCCCAGGATTCTGCATACCAAATATCAAAAGATTCTGATTGGTGGATCTGAAGAAGATGATTTTTAAATAATATTCCTCATATTGAACTAATTTCAACATTTGGGCTACCATAGAGAGCCCAAATATGGACCCAGGGAATTGATTTCAACAAATATGTGAACCAATTTTCCAAAGATGCTATATGTTAAATATGAAATCTTTTGGAAAAGTGGTTTGGAAGAAGAAGATTCTTTAATGTTTTTCCCATCACCCACAGTGTTAAAAAATGATGACTCGGTACTTTTTCAAAAGTCTCGGAAAAATACCCTATGATAAAACCGATGGCAATTTTTTTTGATCGTTCCTTTCTGCTGGTCCTAAGGAAGCTTCACACCAAATAAAAATTCTCAGTGCGGTATAGTTTTGGAGATATAAGCATTTTAAATTTTTCTATTTTTAGCTCCTGCGGTTCCCATGGGGTGACAGAAAAAATTGTTTTGGCATAAATTAAGTACTTATGACCCAATAAGCTTTCATATCAAATTTGGTTCAAATCAGCCTCTCGGTTTGGAAAATGAAAAAATTTATAGTAATTTATATATTTTTTATACTTACCAATGACCCAGACTTAGCTGCTGGTGCTTACCCCAAAACATCCAGGGCCAAACACAAATTTTGCCCCCCAATCCCCAAAATTTGCATGCAAAACCGAAAATTAGAAGTCCTATCTGGCCCTCCATACATTTTACCCTCCGCGCATGCGCAGACGCCAGGAAATCACCGAATCTGGTGCCAATAAATCATTCTTTGTAAAAAAAAAGATTATAATAATTCAGCGGGGAGGTATGAGTGCACAGTACTGCCCACTCATGGGAGGGCCATTCCCGTCTGGGTCATTGGTAAGTATAAAAAATATATAAATTACCATAAATTTTTTCATATTTTTATACTGTAACCAATGACCCAGACTTAGCTGAATCGTAAAAAGGCGGAGGGCCTAGAACTTATGAAATAGTAGATCAACATAGATCAAATCCTTCAATCCATGATGAAGAAATTAGAATTTACATGTATGTCTCTTAATACCATAATAGAAGAGACATATCCTAATATGGATCCCAATTATGTAAATCCTAAAGCTAAGCATGAAATCATGTTAATTAGGATGTAACAACTAAACAATTTTTAAGACTAGTCTGGACTAGGCCCTAAAAATTAGAATGGCATATTGAGTATGAGAGAAAATTGCCCATAAACATACACCACACAATAATACTGCAGCTGATCGCCGAACATAGTACGGACAAGACAGCTTCCTTAATAGTTACATACCCCATAAGACAGAGAAGTGGACAAAATGCCCCCGCCCCTTTTTTTGAACATATCGTCAAAAGAAAGAGGGGAGAGCTCTGGAATCAATAAACAGAACCCGAAACGATATAAATAAATATCGATCAGGCACTCAAAAATTAATTCATGAATAATAACTGGTGCTTAATGCCACTTCACAAGCCAAGGCTATTGCGATGATTTTGGTAAATAACATTAACCGCTACAAAATATGCACTGCAGATGCCGTGTTACAACCAGTTTTGTGATATTTCCACTTTTGTGATTAGGTCACTAGTTTTGTGATTTGATATACCCACTTATGTGATGAGGTCACCAGTTTTGCGATTTGTTAGCCACTTTTGTGATAATCGCCCACTTCTGTATAAAAACGACGCGATTTGTGTTTTTTTCCAGGTCACAAGTTTTGTGATATTTTGCTGACTTTTGTGAAATTTCACGGCGTCACAACATTTGTGATTTGCTATCCACCCACTTATGTGATCACAGAATTCTGCAATTATCACAAAAGTGGGCAACTATCACAAAAGTTGAGAAACGTCACAAATGTTGATATATCTGAAAACTGTGATTAAAACACTCAATAATCTTCAAAATGGCGTTTTTCTAACGATCCAACGTTGGTATGACTGCGACTGGTTTACACCGTTTTGGAAAGATGGAAGGAACAACTCGATCGTGATCCGTTCTTTCAGTCTTGACTTTCCTTATTCACAACTACTGTGCATATTTTGAATTCAAAATGACTTTTATTGGTTTTCTTTGTGAAAAATGGTATTACAATTCAATAAATCTGACATCGCAGATGATTTATAATTACTCAGAAACGATAAGAATTAAACAGTTCTGTTGTTGATTAAATCTAAATACAGAAGATTGTTTTGCGAAATAAAAAATTATGTGACCTGGAAAAAAACACAAATTGCGTCGTTTTTCACAAAAGTGGGCAATTTTCACAGAAGTGGTTGAAAAATCACAAAACTAGTGACCTAATCACAAAAGTGGAAATATCACAAAACTGGTTGTAACACGCCGTATACAGGTAAGATGAAATCAGTGAAAAATCAAATATAACATATACATACAAAAGCAGAGAAAACATGCTTCAAGATCATTCACAGGAGGCCTCTGTAATATTAAATGCGGTAAAAACACTCTCCAACATGTACTATTTGGTATCTACAACAATAAACACGTGAGAATATGCAATTTGATAACCGTCAAAATAGAGACCAGGATCTAGAAATGGAGGTAGGTATGATTGACACAGACCACCCTCGAAATATATAATAATTTCAAGGTCCACCAAAGAGATAGCGTAATCACACATTGCGCGAGTGCATAAAAATCCAGCCTGTAATCATCTAAAAACCACTAAATGGCTATGCCGTAACCTATGAGCTCAAATAGCAGCCATTATGAAGATAAAATAAGTGCCTGTATATTAGAAATCAGAAAATAAACACCGGAAACAAATGCAACAGAACTGCATATATGCCTATGAGGGCGCCATCCAACACGACCCAAACGCAAAGTATGTATGTATTAAAATATATATACGCGACAGTGTGAGTGTGTGTGTGTGTGTGTGTGTGTGTGTGTGTGTGTGTGTGTGTGTGTGTGGGGGGGGGGGGATTCGAATATATGTCGAAACCTCCTCACCCACATTACTTAATCATCTTTCACATCTGACATACTCCGTAATGCCACTGAGAGCGGAGAATGACGTGAAAAATAAAACTTCCCTTAAAGAAGAAAACCCTCTCGTGGGGAAGCTTCTGGCGAATGCTCAATAACAGACCCCATAACCTCAATGAAATCAATAGCAACAAATGAATTGAAGGATACACATATCCTATCATTCATTCCCATGAAAATGGCTGAGCATCAAATGTATGCGCTCAAATGCCTTATTCTAGCGACACAAATAATGGAAACTATTATTCCCGTGCGCCGAAAACTTAACTATCCTGAAGTGAACCCACATAAGATCATGTAATAGCCATACAGTTAGAATAAGTGCAAGATGTAGCCAGTGCTTTACTTATGCGCTGAAATCTTAAGCACTGACTGCTGATTGGAAGATAAAATAACCAAAGCAGTACGAATAGCTAACTGACTTATTTAACAATAGAATGAACATAAACATATCGCAGGCACAATAACTTTCATAGAGTTTTCATATTCTGTGGATGTAGTTCACATTATCATGGATGTGATTTGATTTCATCTACATGGATTTGCCTTGCTACAATTTATGGGAGATAGGAACTCGCCCAAATATTTCCACAAGGCAAAGATATGTTAACAAATTTTGCCAATGAAGAAATATTATCACTTTACTAGTTAACAGTTTTATATTTTTGAAAATGAAAGAGTCAATGACTCTGTAGCTCAACTTGGATATGACAGGAATTAGTACTTGCTGTGACCAAGACAACTGAATAATGAATATGACAGGAATTAGTATTTGTTTTGGCTAAGTCAACAATAATAAAAGAATTACAAGGTGACTGTAATGGACTACAGATTAAGACCAATCATTGTAGATTATTATTTTTGTGTGGAAATTTTCAGTCCCAAACAAAATATTTTCAGACTAAAATTTTTTCTTCTTCTTCTTAAAATTGACCAAAATGCATCAAAACACAAAAAACTAATTTCCGAATTTTGGTCCAAAATTTTTTAAGTCCCACCCGGACCCCAAATTTTCAGTGTAAAAAAAAATGTTTTTTTTTTTTGTCTTAAAATTGACCAAAACGCATAAAAAACCAAAAAACTAATTTCCGGATTATGGTCCAAAATTTTCTAAGTCCCACCCGGACCCCTAATTTGCATAATTTATTCACGAGAAAAACTCTGTATTATATGTAATGTATCCCATGGTACTAAACATTCATACAAAAATTTATTCAAATCAGATCTTTCATTTGGAAATTCTGCGCAAAAATCTGATTGCACTTAATTTTAAACAAAATGGCTGCTAGCGGCCATCTTGAATTTCAGACTGGACCCAAAATCACTCCTTCTCATCCCACAGTGATAACAAAGGTACCCAAGAAGTTTCGTGAAGATCGGTTCATAAATACGGCCTCTAGCCCGAGCCGTATTGGGATTTGCACTCACAGTGCTGAAAGTAACACTAAATAAATCAAAGTTAGCCTAATTTGCATAATTTACGCACAAGAAAAAAACCTGTAATATATGTAATGTATCCCATGGTACTAAACACTCATACAAAAAATTATTCAAATCAGAGCTTTCATATGGAAGTTCTGTACAAAAAACAGATTTCGGCATCGTCGGTACAAAATGGCTGCTGGCAGCCATCTGGAATTTGGGACTGCACCCAAAAACACTCGTTCTCGTCCCACAGTCATAACAAAGGTACCCAAGAAGTTTCGTAAAGATTGGTTCATAAATACGGCCTCTAGCCCAAGCCATAGCAGCTTGGCACTTACAGCTCTGAAAGTAACACTAAATAAATCAAAGTTAGTCTAATTTGCATAATTTACGCACGAGAAAAAAACCCGTATTATATGTGATGTATCCCATTGTACTATACATTTATACAAAACTTTATTCAAATCAGAACTTTCATACAGAAGTTCTGTACAAAAAACTGATTTTTGCATCATCGGTACAAAATGGCCACTGGCAGCCATCTTGAATTTCGGACCACACCCAAAAACATTCGTTCCCGTCCCAGGGTCATAACAAAGGTACCCAAGAAGTTTCGTAAAGATTGGTTCATAAATACGGCCTCTAGCCCGAGCCATAGCAGCTTGGCACTTACAGCTCTGAAAGTAACACTAAATAAATCAAAGTCAGTCTAATTTGCATAATTTACGCACGAGAAAAAAACCCGTATTATATGTGATGTATCCCATGGTACTAAACATTTATACAAAACTTTATTCAAATCAGAACTTTCATACAGAAGTTCTGTACAAAAAGTTAAAAAATTTATAGTAATTTATATATTTTTTATACTTACCAATGACCCAGACATAGCTGGTGCTAACTCTTAAAATATAGGGCCAAACACAAATTTTGCCCCCCAATCCCCAAAATTTGCATCTAAAACTAAAGAAAACATGTCCTGAAAGGCCCTCCACACTTCGCCCCTACTGCGCATGCGCAGTGTCAAGGACGTTCCGAAATTGGCGCCATTTATCATTCTAATAACCAGTGCCTGGTAAGCGCTATGTACTCAGCGGGGAGGCAAGAGTTCCCAACTCCTGGGAGGGCCATCCCCGTCTGGGTCATTGGTAAGTATAAAAAATATATAAATTACTATAAATTTTTTAACATTTTTATACTGTACCAATGACCTAGACATAGCTGAATAGTAAAAAGGCTGGAGGGCCAAGGACATAGAGCAAAATGGAATACGCTCAATAAAATAAAATAGAGTCATCCCCTGTAGGGAAAAGAAGTAATAGGCCTTACATGTATCTTTCTTATTTATGATAAATTAGAAAGATACAACACCTTCCAAAAATTGAGCTTCATACATCCATGTACTGTATTAATATCCAATAATCCTTATACTAATAATTTTTAAAGTAAGCCAATAATAAAGTAAGTCTAGAGAATAGAGACTCTTATACTCCTAAAAGTGTGTGAGAATTGCATAATCATGTCCGTTGACATATGCAATATTCAAAAGCTATACTTTAAAAACTAAGACTTGAATGAATTTTATAAACTTAAACTTCTCACTAAACAACCATCCCAATAACAGCTCAGAATTACTAACTCCGGAGGAGGTATCCCCTTGTTTTCATAGTAAAAACAGGTGACCCAAGGGAACACCCTCCCCCCCCCCCCCCTTTTTCTTGCCCTGGGTCAAATAGCCCAGAGCGAAGAGGGCAGCCGAACGGAGACACTGCCGAAACAGACAGCCTACCTAGCTATAGTAGCAACTGTTAAGTGAATGACATTCTGAGCAGTAGATAATAGACCTAACAATAGAGGCCTCCAGAAATGGACTCGATATTTCTGAGATAAAATTCATGAATGGATGGCTGAGCGCAATGAGCAGCCTTCAAAAATCTATAATAGCAACACTATTAATGTAAGCCCAAGAAGTAGAAGAACTCTTACTTCATGAGCCGAAATCTTAAGCACAACTGCTAAGCCAATGATATACCATAAGCAGTACGCTAGTTAATAGAATCCATTAACAATAAAATGGAGCGTAACGTCCTTCTACTAGACATCAAAGACAGAAGAAGCTTACGCCCTTGTAATAAACAGATATCTGTTTATAAATACATAAACTGTGACCGGAAAGAGTAAAGGCCTATGCCCATACGAAGACGGAAGGACCTTAAAATAATAGGTTCCGGATAATAGGAGCCTAACTCTTATGCAACAATCCAACCTAAATAGTAACGGAAGTATTGATTCCGAAACTATGAAAGTGAAAATCATCCATCGATAGTGCATGAAACTCACTGACTCTACAGTAAAAGAGAAATCAACAGAATTACTGTCTAAAAGGTCAGAATTTGAAAACTACTGTTTCCAGAGGCTCAAATGATTACTTAACTAAATAAGAACCTGAAGTTAAAATCCGTATAGGAATTTAATCTAAAGATTCTAAGTCTATTTATCAAAAAGTTACTAACTGACTTAGATAAAGAGACAAAAGACTCAATTGTAAACTATCGTAGAGTGCATAGGTATGAGGTAACATAAACCTATAACCTAAATAACAACAGGCTGCAGTAGATCTTGTGAAACAAGTATACTAAAAAATAGCAATGAGTAGTATGGAGGGATCAACCATATGAACATAATGATCCCTACACCACGACGGAAGAGCCTCCACTTTAGTCGCATAGAATAGCGAAGAAGAGGATCTCCTATAGTAAGAAATCGCGTCCAAAGCTCGTCCAGTACAGTGCTTACAATGCAATACGGACCACACAACGGAATACATGAAGGTTGCGACCTTGCTGGTTGTGATAAAGATGACACGATTTACCCAGTGAAAAAAGATCCTCACATAGAGGAAGATTTCACGTTAAGATCCACAGTAGACAAGAGAGTAAATTACTCATGATCTCTGTGAAGATAGAGATGCTATCAACATAAATGTATTGTGGTTGTTTATCTTAGCAATACCTGCTAAAACAACAGCGCCGGAGGATACGCGTATCCTATCATTCCGTCCTATAGATCAATAGAGCGTTAACAGTATTAGCTCAGAGATCTGGACAAGCCAACACATACGTCTGCAAATGATTAGCAAGCTGTGTCATAAATAAAACATCATTGGGCGCTCCCATAGATAGCAAATCTGATTGAATACTTGTTTGATGAGAGTCCATTCTGACAGCAACAAGCGACCCGTAAGAGAACGGGAGTGCGTTAAAACAATCAGACGACCCAGAATATGACGGATCAAAACTGAACTTGGTGTACTATAACCAACAGACGGATTCTTTCCATTAAATTGAATAACGGAAACGAAAGAGTGCCTCCCTGGTTCCGGAGATACGCCACTACTGTCGAATTAAAGGACAGGAATTTGGGCATGCGTTTCTGAATAATGTTCATGCAATGACATAAAGCAAGCCTAAAAAACATTATTCCGCGGAAGTTAAACTGATAGCTAAAAGACTGCGGAACCCAAAGACCCTGGCACTTCGAATCCGTAGGGATCAGTATATATCCCAATCTGTTTGACTGGCAACCGTCATAACAGCCACACTCGGGTCCGGCAACTGCGGCGGCACTCTCTGAGTCAACCACCGAATGTTTGCCCCAGTCTGAATCTCTTGTAACACTAGATAGACAAGAGAATGTATAAATCAAGCAATTCATGGATTGCCGGAAAGTTGCCGTCGAAGAGAAGCTCCTCCGAGAACGAAGCGACTCTGAGAGAGTTCTTAACCTACTATCCACGCGTGAATGTAGCTAGGGCTGCATCACGTCTAACCAACTCCAATCAGCCACTGAAGGGCGGAGTTATACGTGAACAAACTACTGCCCTCAAAAGAAATTACATTGAGAATAATATCCCGTAAATCTTTTCTTGAAGACGTAATGATAACGCCTCAGTAAGGCGGATTACGTATAATAAAGCGTCTAAGTTAAGTCTACTATACATAATGTCGTTCCCAACATTGAAATTGGAAAAGATATAAACGGCGAAAAAGAATATATGCAGTCTATAAACACACCGTCTAGACGCATATGAACTCTCGGTATGCCCTGCTCTGCCAAAATAAACTATATGTAAAAAAGATAAAATGGCAGAAATGAGCCACGCGGACAAGAAACTAAACTATCATGCTTAGTAGTAGGCTTGTATAGATATATAAATATATAGCGTCGAAAAATAAAACACATGTTGTAATGACAATATTGGACTGCGTCGGTAAGTCAGGGACAAAGTCCCTGTACCGATCGAAAAATCCGAGTCCAATGACGCTATAAGTCTCTTATCCAAGATCGCAGCAATGAAGTCCGAAAAATAATCACTGGAAGAAATGCCAGAAGATATGAAAGGCATCTTCCGATACTACTAAAGGGAAAACTCGAAATCTTTCGAATCCCTTTCGCCATCCTGTCGGACCCTATAAACCGTTCGGTCGTCCGTAGCTTGATGCAACCGCGGACCGCACCGACCCAGCGCCGTCGGATAATTCCTGATTCGACCGAGAAACTGTCAATTGCTGGGATGCTGCGAAACAACTGTGCTAACTCGGATAGCACGTCCGTCACTGAGGTCTGAGGAGCAGCGGTCTTACGATGCATTGCCGCAGGAAGCTCCGAGATCGTTACCCCGTGCATACTTCCAATATGCGAGTGAACGGAGTGTATAGGCCTCGTGTCCCTTGGCTACCGGATGGCGCGACCTATTCGCTGTGGAATCACTGAATGCCGAAACTGATCGGATACTCGAGGTCACGTAGCCAATGTGCGGTCGTGTGCCCTGCTGTGAGGATGAGGAAGCATTAAAGACAGTCTCTCGGACTGTCAATATAACGGAGCGTCCCGAGCAACGGACATATGCTCCGAATGTAAAATATCTGAACCACAACATGCGGTCCCCTATGTTGTTGGCTTCCTCCGATCTGTCCTCAATCTGCCGTCACTGGGTGAGTACTAAAGTAATTAAAGTGCTCGCCTCACCCAAATCTCCTTCCTAGACCGCAACGGACGAACCCGGCAGCCGAACCATTCGATGAATGTACGCTACACCGGGTGAGCTAGCGAATGTCACTCCGTAAGCGATAGACATATTCCATGAGCACTTATTGCCGCTAACTCCTCATTAACTATGACGACAGAGGCACACTTTTGAAAGACATCTCCATAACTCTTCGAACAAGAAACCAGAAATGCTTGGATAGCAAGCATAAAATAATAATATATATAGCGTCGTTCAATAATTCGAAAGTTTGTGTGACATTATTGGACTATGTCGGAACTGAGGGACGATGTCCCTGAACCGAACCAAAAAATTTCTAAGTCCACCGACGCTATCAGTTTCTTATCCGGCATCGCAGCATATGTTGTTCCGAAAGGGAAAGCTTGAAATCCACCGAATCCCTTTCGGTATCCCGTCGGACCGGATGAAACTTTCGGACGTCCGTACCCGCTTCCGCGGAGCGTCCCGACCCAGCATCGTCGGATAAAATATATGCGACAGATTCAGTTGATGCTGGGATGCTGCGATAAACTGTGCTATTAAGGAAAGCACGTCCGTTCCCGAGGCCTGTGCAGTAGCGGACTTACGATGCATTGCCGCTGGAAGCTCCGTGTACGTTGACTCCCGCACACTTCCTATGCGAACGTCCGGAGTCTGCAGGCCTCGAGTCCCCGGCTACCGACCCAGCGCTGTCGGATAATTCTCGATCCGACACCGTTTCTGTCGGCTGCTGGGATGCTGCGATAAGCTGTGCTATGTGCACAAGAATGTCCGGCGTCGAGACCTGCGGAGGCGCAGTCTATCGCTGCTTCGCCGAGGGCAGCTCCGCATCAGATGGCTCCCGCATACTTTTCCTATGCGAACGTCCGGAGTCCATCGGTCTCGAATCCCTGGCTGCCGGATGGTGTGACCTGGTCGCCGAAGAATCCTTGATCGGCGAAGCTAGTAATATATCGGCGGTCACGCAGCCAAGGTGCGGTCGTGTGCGCTGACGAGAAGAGGAAGCCTTAGCAGTCTCAGCGGACTGCCTATACAACGGAGCTTCCCGAGCGACGGACGTATGCTCCGCTAACGAGACATTTGTACCACAACATCTGGGGCCAGATGTTGTTGAACGAGAGAGGGGCCTCTCTCGCTTGCCGTCCGGATGGACCGGAACGAGCTATGAACCGAACTAAAAGGCTTCCTCCGTTCTCCCTCCGATCCACCGTCACTGGGTGTGCATTAAGTTAATTTTATAGTGCTCGCATCACCCCAAAATTCCTTCTAGACCGCAACGGACGAACCCGGCTGCCGAACCATTCGGTGAATGGACGCTACACCGGGCGAGCTAGCGGACGTCAAAGGCCGTCGAACCTACTAGGGTCCTCTTAGGCAATTGGCGTATTACATGAGCACTTTTCTGCTAGCCCTTCATTAATTGTGACGACGGAGGCACACTGTTGGAAGACATCACAGATACATCACCCTAGTCTTGATCGTCTGAAATAGAAATTGATAAAGTAGAGTGACCCTGCGGGGAAAGGACCGGAGTGTCCAAATCCCCAACAACATACCGTGACATACGCTTCCCATATTGTCATCGAAATCATACGATACCGAACAGGAGTTAATGCGAGTACACTGACCACATATAAAATGATAATAAGGTCAGAGGAAGACTTCCTCTTAAAACAATTGATCAATATCCTTTCAATGTGAAAAGAAAACAAGTCCTGGTACTCGCACTAACCCCTGGCAATCAAAATACATAATAATAATATGATCCATTAATATAGAAAAAATAATTGAAATCAAAATATTTTGAAAAAATATTTTTTCAGAACAGCCCAAGTTTCTGAAAAGTAACGTTGAGCCCCAATGGATCCCAAGCCTAAGTGTGGACAAAAATTTTAAAAATATTTTAAACAATTTATTCAACACTTACGAACAATAATAATGTATCTAGTTATGATTAAAATAACATAAAGATATTATTATTTAGAAATCCCCCCCTCACACAGAGGGCTGTTGTAAATGTAAACAATGAGTGTAAAAACACTAAAAAAAAGACTCCAGGCACCCAGGCCCGAAATCAGTTACCAAAAATACACCATCTGATGCAAAACAGAGACTTCCAGGGAAGAAACTGCAGAACATCAGATGGTAGATGCAGAACACAACGCCTAACCACCCGTAGGTGAAGACGTAAACATGGGGAAAGAACAGAATTCATTCTGTTATACAGCTAAAACTCCCAAGAAATTTTAGTAATAATAATTACAGAAATTATGCCAAAAGCATGGGAGAATAGCAAGGGGGAACTTAAAGGACAGGGAGAGAGGAAAAACACTTGAAAAAACAGTGTAACTAAATAATCAGAATGACAACAAAATGGCTGCTGCCTTGAAAATAGGTAACTTAACATAATTTCATTAAAAAATTTTAAGTTACAGCCCTGATAATATTCTGTCACACATTCTTTTCCTCTCCTCCTTTTCTATCCTCCTTAGAATCACCATTTCACTAATATTTATGTGTCTGGCATCATTTAAACTGAGATTTAAAAGCACAAAGATCAGTCAGATGTTAACTGATGAAGGGCCAAACTTAGAATGATAAATGGCGCCAATTTCGGAACGTCCTTAAAATGCGCATGCGCAGTAGGGGCGAAGTGTGGAGGGCCTTTCAGGACATGTTTTCTTTAGTTTTAGATGCAAATTTTGGGGATTGGGGGGCAAAATTTGTGTTTGGCCCTATATTTTAAGAGTTAGCACCAGCTATGTCTGGGTCATTGGTACAGTATAAAAATACTGATTTTTGCATCATCGGTACAAAATGGCCACTGGCAGCCATCTTGAATTTCGGACCACACCTAAAAACACTCGTTCCCGTCCCAGGGTCATAACAAAGGTACACAAGAAGTTTCGTAAAGATCGGTTCATAAATACGACCTCTAGCCCGAGCCATAGCCAATTGTTGACGTACGGACAGACGGACAGACGGACGACGGGCCATGACAATAGCTCAAATTTGACTTCGTCAAAGTTGAGCTAAAAACCGGAATCAAGCCCCAAGGCAACACGGCCCGAAGTCAGTAACAGAAACAAGACTATCCGATGTAAAGCAAAATCTTCCTCAGAAGAAAAAACGATACATTGGATGTATGATGCATGACCAAAAAGCCCAAACACCCTAAGGATGAGGACGTAACCCTGGGGATGTACAGAATAATCTTCTGTATAATACGTTAAACTCCCAAGAAATTTTATATAAAAATTTCACTAAAACAAGCCAAAAAGCTTGGGAGCTTAACTGAGGGGATCAAGGGAAGGCAGGGAAGGAATACTAAATAAACAGTGGATAGTTCATAATCAATCAGTAATAACATCAGGCTCATGTCCCAAAATTAGGGAACATGAACTAATTTTAATAAATATTATAAAATTACAGCCCTGAACATTTCAAAACACCGTTTCTTCCTTCCTTCATCCAGTTCTGTCCTTGGATCCACCAATTTAACCATTGATTTGTGTCTGGCATCATTATTAATTGAGATTTAAAAAGCACAAATGTCAGTTTCTTGTTATCTGACAAGGGCCAAACAAAGAATGATTTATTGGCGCCAGATTCGGTGACTTACTGGCGTCTGCACATGCGGGGAGGGTAAAATGTAGGGAGGGCCAGATAGGACTTCTAATTTTTGGTTTGGTTTTGCATGCAAATTTTGGGGATTGGGGGGCAAAATTTGTGTTTGGCCCTAGATATTTTTGGGTTAGCACCAGCAGCTAAGTCTGGGTCATTGGTTACAGTATAAAAATACAGAAATTTTGGGCGGGACCAAAATCTTTGCCCCTCCCTTATTGATGGCAAATATAGCCCCTCAAACTTCTCTTGAACAAATCTGAGTCTACTCCTCAAAAGAAAGCTGCACACCAAATATCACGTCTCTGCTACTGCTGGTTCACAAGAAGATTTTTTAAGATTTAGGCACACTTTTTGGGCGTGGCCCTATCCAGGGGCAGGGCAACTTGATTTAAACAAAATCAAAATGCGATGTCATCACAAACAATCACTTCAAATTTCACTTAAATCGGTTCAGCGGTTTTGGAAGAGAAGTCGCAAACACCATGTTCACGGACGACGGATGAAGAGTGATCACTAAAGCTCACCCTGACTTTCAGTCAGGTGAGCTAAAAACTAGCACTCACTTTCGTGCATTGAGTATGCAAAATGCTGCTCTGAGGAAAAAATCATCAAATTCTATTTGTAGCTTGGTTAAAACCTGAGCATCCACCAGGTTCTGGTTTGCCATGTAAAAATTCTGCCAATGATTTGAAACATACTGTACAGTTTTTCTGCAAGAAAGATTACAACAGTATTAGATCAATGATCCATACATGCAAACATATAAAACAGGGTGAATGTTAATTGCAAAGACAAAAGCTAGAAAAAGAAAGACAATTAAATGTTCAAATCATGGACAATAACTTCTGAAGTACATATGTGTCAATTTAATCATCATTCCAAATGTTCCTCCTTGAGTATCTACATTGCTGCCAAAGGACATTTGGACCCAACCACTGACAAAAGAGTTTGAGAGCCAAATACTTGGAATTAATAGTCACAGATATGAACATAGATATGCATCAAGGTAGGATACATACACAGCTTTAGCTCCCACTATATACCATCATGGAGGGTACAGCAAACTAACTTCAGATGTTCTTAAATCAAATACAAACTCAATAGGCCAAAACTGCCCTAGTCATTTATGTGAAAACTGTATATAAATTTTCATTTAAAAAATGTATAATTCATAGAAAAAAATCTTTAATTCACAAGAAAAAAATCTGCTAACTTAGAGGTTTTGGAATAAAGCCATTTGTTATATACTTTTATATTACTGATTATTCATTTTTTGAGATCATGTTTAAAACATACAGCATAAAGAGCCTAAATTTTAGAAAAACTCTAACTGAAGAAAGGAATATTCAACTCTTTACCAATATGTTAGAATTTAAACCCAATCTAAACTAAGCATAAAAATTTTAGGTACACCAATTATTATTTGATGACATTATCACATTTACGATGATACATTCCCCAAATAAAAAGTACTATGGTAAACCATGGTATTGTCCCAAATCCTGGTGTACCAGGGTATTTTTAGAGAATAACATGAGGTACAGGGTACATGTTTTTGAAGTTCCAACTTCAGATTATAGATATGGATACCATTTTCCTGGGATGCCTGCATTTTATCTAAATGTAACTCAAATCTCTTCATCAACAAATAGTCGAGTGACTGTTGAAGCATTTTAACCACACCCTCTCTCCAACCCCTCTCCCCAACACACACCCAACACATTTCATATACCTATGGCTTTGTGAAACATTTATTTATTTATTTATTTATTTATTTATTTATTTATTTATTTATTTATTTATTTATTTATTTATTGGTGCTTGAGGTCACAAATCATGACCACAACATGGAGATGAAGTCAAGCCTACTCAATCGTTTATACCCATGTTGCCCATTTTAGAGGATTTCTACCCCAAGCATTGGTGACTGAGTAATACTTTACCAGTAAAGCAGAGCTTGTTTATCACAGTAAACAAGCACTGCTTCACTTCAAAGGGTTCCCATAAGGCAAAGCATTGATATTTCTAGTGGTCATTAGGCAGCATCAATGGAGAATATTTGCATCAATATGAGCAGTTCAGTGCTTAATTTCTTGACAGCGCAGTTTTTCTATATTCCTCAAAATATTAAACAAATTTCTTGCTGGATTGCATGACTGAATCATAGACTTCCCATTTATATAATCAACAAGAGACCCCATGGGGCCTGATGCACTCACCTGACCAAAGTTGTTTAAACAAGAGGCCCCAAGGGGCCTTAATCGATCACCTGGCAAAGTGGTTCAAAGAAGTATTTGGGGTCACATTAAGTTGGACATGGTTCCTCAACACTACAAAGAAATGAAGCCAGAAGAGGCAAAGTTTATGTTAAAACCCAAAGGAATGGATTTGAACAAACCTGAACCTAACATTTCCCCCTGCCACCCCCACCTGCCACCCCTGGGACTCAAATTGAACAAACTTGAATCTGACTTCCTTTGAGATGTCATATACCAAATATGAAAGAATTCTGATCAGTGGATCTTAGAATAAAATTTTTAAAGAAATTTCCTCATATTGTACCAAGTTAAAATTTGGGCTCAAATAGGGAGCCAAAATATTAACCCAATTTGAACAAACTTGAATCTGACCCTCCTAGAGATGTTGAATACCAAATATGAAAGGATTTTGATTGGTGGATCTGAAGAAGAAGATTTTAAAAGAAATTTCCTTATATCGCACCAAGTTAAAATTTCTGCTTCCACAGGGAGCCTAAATATCATTCCAGGGGCTAGCATTGAACAAACTTGAATCTAACCCTCCTAGAGATGTTGCATACCAAATATGAAAGCATTCTGTCTACAGGGTCTAAAGATTTTAAAAACAAGTCAGAACTGAACACAAAAAAATTTCAGGCCATAAAAAAAAAATTTTGACTGAAAATTGAAAAAAAAGCGCATAAAAAATATCCCCCCCAAAAATTCAAAGATTTTAAAAACAAGTCCGAACTGAACCACCCAAAATTTTTAGGCTAAAATATTTTTGTTTTTGTCTCAAAATTGAAGAAAACACATAAAAAAACGAAAAAAAAATTTCCACAAAACTTCCATGTCGGAACCAGCCCCAAAATTTTGGGGCTTAAATTTTTTTTTTCTGTCTCAAAATTGAACAAAACGCATACACATATTTTTTTTTTCAAATTTTGGTCCAAAATTTCAAAGTCTGCACCAGACCCAAAATTTTCAACCCAGGGACCAGATTTGAACAATCTTGAATTCCTCCCCCCCCCCCCCCCCCCCACCACCCTAGAGATGATGTATACCAAATGTTAAAGGATTCTGACAAAGAAGAAATTTCCTCATATTACACTAAGTTAAAATTCGGGCTCCTATAGGTAGCCCAAATATTAACAAAGGAACTCAATTTGAACAAACTTGAATCTGCCCCCACCCCCCTAGAGATGATGTATACCAAATATGAGAGGATTCTGATTGGTGAATCTGAAGAAGAATTATTTATTTATTTATTGTTGTTTAAGGTCACATACTTATGCACAATGGCTAATAAGGACCATGACAGTTTTATGGGTGGAAGAAGCCGGAGTACCCGAAGAGAACCACCAAGCAATGATGAGCAGCTGCCAGCTCCCCAAAATCGTAACTCTGCACTGCAGCACAGGCAGAGTTTGATTGGTTGAAGACATGTGCACCACCGATGTGCAGTATGCCTTAGTACACAGTGTCATCGTGCCCCCATGTGGACAATCGGGGTTAAGTGCCTTGCCCAAGGGCACAACGCAGGAATCCAAATTGATTGCTCAGACGGTCACCCATCCGAGGACTAACCGGGCTCAATGTTGCTTAACTTCGGTGATCTGACGAGAACTGGTTACCACAATGCCACCGCACCCCCAATGTCAAAGGTAAAGGTGATATGTAGGTCATGATGGTATGTGATACATAGTCTTTTGGTGATACACTCACATGCCAAAAATCATATGCCTAGATCAAAAGATTAAAAAACAAGAGGCCCCAGGGGGGCCTGAGGGCGCTCACCTGACATGGTGGCCTAAATATCAACCTAGAGAATTGATTTCAACAAGTTGCATCTGCTACTCCTAAGAAAAGCTTATACCAAATATCCAAACTGACCAGTGGATCTAAAAAAATTGACTTTTAAAGAATATTCCTCATATTGAACTAAATTATAATTTGGGCTCCCACAGGGAGCCCATATATGAACCCAGGGACTTGGCTTTACCCCCCTAAGGATGCTGCACACCAAATATCAAAACATTCCGACAGCTGGATCTGAATAAGAAGATTTTTAAAGAAAATTCCTCATTTTGAACTAAGTTACAATTCGAGCTCCCACAGTGAGCCCAAATATGGACCTAGGGACATGGCTTGAACAAACTTGAATCTTACCCCCCTAAGGATGCTGCATAAAAAATATAAAAAGCATTCATCTGCTGGATCTGAAGAAGATTTTAAAAGAAAATTCCTCATTTTGAACTAAGTTGTCATTCAGGCTCCCATAGTGAGCCCAAATATGAACCAAGGGACTTGGCTTGAACAAACATGAATCTCACCCCTCTAAGGTTGCTGCATGCCAAATGTCAAAACATTCCGACTGCTGAATCTGAAGAAGATTTTTAAAGAAAAATTCCTCATATTGACTAAGTTATAATTTGGAGCCTAAATATGGATCCAGGGACTTGGCTTTAACAAACTTGAATACACCCCCCCCCTCCCCCAGGATGCTACACACCACATATCAAAACATTCAGACTGCTGGATCTGAAGAAAATTCCTCATTTCGAACTAAGTTACAATTCAAGCTCCCACAGTGAGCCCAAATATGGACCCAGGGACATGGCTTGAACAAACTTGAATTTCAATGAATAATGTTGGAGGGAGGGGTGGTAACATAAAATAGAAAAAAAAGCTTAAAAAACACAACAAAAAAGGCCGCCATTCTGCCATCTTGGATTTTGAATAATAAATATTGACTGTGCATCATCCCCTCAGAACCATTTATCCATGTAAACAGAGACAGACAGACAGACAGACAGACGGACAGACAGACAGATGTTAGATTTTGAAAAAAAATATTGCGCTTGCATAATCCCCTCACAACCCCTTTATCCATGTACCATATATGAAAAGTGCAGTTTGAACCATGCTGGAGGGAGCAGTGGTAACATAAAATAGAGAAAAAGGCTTAAAAACACAACAGAAATGGTTGCCATGGCGCCATCTTGAATTTTGGAAAAAAAATATTGAACGTGCAACATCCCATTACAACCCTTTATCCATGTGCCAGATATAAAAAGTGTAGCTTGAACCATGTTGGAGTGAGGGGTGGTAACATAAAATAGAGAAAAAAGCTTAAAAAACACAACAAAAATGGCCGCCATGCCGCCATCTTGGATTTTTAAAAAAAGTATTGAACGTGCATCATCCCCTCCCGCCATCTTGGATTTTGAAAAAAAAATATTGAACGTGCATCATCCCCTCCCAACCCACTATCCATGTGCCAAACATGCAAAGTGTAGCTTGAACCATGTTGGTGGGAGGGGTGGTAACATGAAAATAGAGAAAAAAAGCTTTAAAAACACAACAAAAATGGCCCCCATTCCGCCATCTTGGATTCTGAAAAAAAAATTTTGAGCGTGCATCATCCTCAGAACCATTTATCCATGTACCAAATATGAAAGGTGTAGCTTAAAGCATGTTGGAGGGAGAGGTGGTAACATAAAAAACAGACAGACGGACGGACAGACGGACGGACAGACGGACGGACGGATGGACGGACGTGCAGATGGGCGGACGGATGGACAGATGGACAGACAGACAGATGGATGGACAGACAGATGGATGGAGGGACGGACACAGAGATGGACGGAGTGCAATCCTATAGTCCCCTTACGGTTCCCGTAAGGGACTAAAAAGTGCTGAGTCAGCACTTTTTCAAAGTCCCGAAACTGTACCCTATAATAAAACTGATGGAAATTTTTTTTTACCAATCCTTTCTGTTGGCCCTAAGGAAGCTTCACACCAAATAAAAATTCTCAGTGCCGTGCAGTTTTGGAGATATGGGTGTTTTAATTTGTTTCTATTTTTAGCTCCTGCGGTTCCCACGGGGCTGCAGGAAAAAAAAATTTGGCATAAATTAGGTACTTATGACCCAATAAGCCCTCACATAAAATTTGGTTCAAATCAGCCTCTCGGTTCGGAAAATGGAAATTTTGGGCGGGGCCAAAAATTTTGCCCTTCCCATAATGACGCCACATATAGCCCATCAAACTTCTCTTGAACAAACCTGAGTCTACACCTCAAAAGGAAGCTGCACACCAAATATCAAGTCTCTGCTACTGCTGGTTCATGAGAAGAAGATTTTTCAAGATTTCAGCACACTTTTTGGGTGTGGCCCTACCAAGGGGCGAGGCAACTTGATCTGAACAAAATCAAATTGCGATGTCATGACAAACTATTATCTCAAATATCAATTAAATTGGTTCAGTGGTTTGGGAGGAGAAGATGCAAACACCATGTTCACGGACGACAATGGACGACGGACGGTAAGTGATCACTATAGCTCTCCTGACTGAAAGTCATGTGAGCCAAAAAAGCAATAATGTGATCATGAGGTCAAAGGTCAAGGTCATATGTAAATCATGATGAGATGTGACACATCGTCTCATGGAGATACACCCACATGCCTAATAAATATAATAAACCGAAGTGAAAGGTAAAAAGGTTCTGGCCAGGACAAGCTTACTTGCCAAAAAATCAGTAATTTGACCTTGAGATCAAAGGTCAATGTCATATATGGGTTATAAAGGTACGCGACACATTGTCTTATGGTGATACACTGCCATGTCAAACATCATAAGCCAAGGTGAAAAGGTAAATAAGTTCTTGCCCGGACATGCTTACTTGCCAAAAAATCAGTAATTTGACCTTGAAGGTTAATGTCATATTAGGGTCATGATGGTACATCGTCTCATGGTGATACACCCACATGCCAAATATCATAAGTCTAGGTCAAAAGAAGAAAAAAAAATCAATAATCTGACCTTGTGAAAGGTCAAGGTCATATGTGGGTCGTGATAGTGCCCGACACATTGTCTCATGATGATACACCCACATGCCTAATATCATAAGACAAGGTGAAAAGGTAAATAAGTACTTGCCCGGACAAGCTTACTTGCCAAAAAATCAGTAATTTGTCCTTGAGGTCAAAGGTCAATGTATTATGTGGGCCATGAAGGTTAGTGTATCTCATCGTCTTATGGTGATACACTGCCATGTCAAACATCATAAGCCAAGGTGAAAAGGTAAATAAGTTCTGGTCCGGACAAGCTTACTTGCCAAAAAATCAACAACAACAACAACGAGAAGGAGAAGAATTCAGGGTAAAACAATATGTCTCCCTTCAGTGAAGGGGAGACATAATTACCATCTGTGGGTAGTTAACACAACAAAGGAAGAAGTTATTTAATTATAACTTTGCTGTCCATGCCAGATGATTTTTTTCTAGTGTTGGGATGCTACCACAGAAATCATGCCCAGATATTCAGTAAAGGAAAACTGGGGAGTGCAAATATCAAACTAGGGACTTGACTTGGAACAAACATGAAGAATGTTGTATACCAAATATCAAAAGATTTTGACAGGTGGTTTTGGAGAATATTACCAATTTTGCACTGTGTTAAAATTTGCCCCCCACCCCCATAGGGAAAACAAATATCAACCCAGAGACTTTATTTGAACAAAATGAATCTGAACCCTCAAAGAATTCTGTATGTATACCAAATATTGAAAGATTCTGATTCTATCTCAAGAAGCAGATTTTTAAAGATTATTCCTCATATTTGGTTAGTTAAAATTTGGCCTCCAGTAGGGAGCATAAATATTAACCCAGGTACTGGATTTGAGCAAACTTAGATATGGCTTCCATAAGGATGCTGTATACCAAATATCAAAAGATTCTGACTGGTGGATCAGAAGATTTTTCAAGATTATTCCTCACATTGCACCAACTTAAAATTTTGCCTCCCTTAGAGAGCCCAAATATTAACCCAGGCACTCGATTTGAACAAACTTAATCTGCCCCCACCTTCCCTGGGGATGTTGTATATCAAATAACAAAAGATTCTAATAGATGGTTCTGGAGAAGAAGATTTTTAAAGAAATTTGAAATATGAAAGGATTCTGTCTGGTGAATCTGAAGAAGATTTTTAAAGAAATTCCCTCATATTGCACTATGCTAAAATTCACGCCCCCATATGGAGCCCAAATATTAACCAAGGCACTCAATTTTAAAAAACTTGAATCTGACCCATCTAGAGATGTTATATACCAAACATGAAAGCATTCTGACTGGTGAATCTGAAGAAGATATTTAAAGAAATTTCCTCATATTGCACTAAGTTAAGATTTTGGCTATCCCACGGACCCAGTTTGAACAAACTTGAATCTGCCACCCCCTCCACCCACCCTCTCCACCCCCCCCCCCCAAAAAAAAAGATATTGTATACCAAATAAAAGGATTCTGATAGGTGAATCTGAAGAAGATTTTTCAAGAGATTCCCTGTATTGTAATCATTGTAACAGTTACTGACACAAGCTTATCAGGAAACTTTTCAATATACACTTTCCAAAACCACATGCACTGAACATCTGAGGAGACAATTTTAACTCTTTTAAGAGAATATAACACAGTTTTCCACTTTTTGACCATGATATTTGAAAAGGAAGGGACAAATAGTTTCTTTTTTATTTTTTTCATTTTCACATCAATCACATCACCCAAAGCACTTAAAGCCTAAATATCCAGAAGTGAAGGCATAACTGTGAAAAAATAACCTAAAAATATCAGGATGACAGGGATTTGGGGCATAAATTATATACAGAACCGAAAACTATTTTGAAAAATGTGGGGGGAATGAGTCTGTAGCAATGCCACTGGGTATTTACAGAGTGTTAGAACTGGTACTATTTTTGGGTTCTATTGCAGGCACAATAACTTTCATAGAGTTTTCATATTCTGTGGATGTAGTTCACATTATCATGGATGTGATTTGATTTCATCTACATGGATTTGCCTTGCTACAATTTATGGGAGATAGGAACTCGCCCAAATATTTCCACAAGGCAAAGATATGTTAACAAATTTTGCCAATGAAGAAATATTATCACTTTATTAGTTAACAGTTTATATTTTTGAAAATGAAAGAGTCAATGACTCTGTAGCTCAACTTGGATATGACAGGAATTAGTACTTGCTGTGACCAAGACAACTGAATAATGAATATGACAGGAATTAGTATTTGTTTTGACCCAGTCAACAATAATAAAAGAATTACAAGGTGACTGTAATGGACTACAGATTAAGACCAATCATTGTAGATTATTATTTTTGTGTGGAAATTTTCAGTCCCAAACAAAATATTTTCAGACTAAAATTTTTTCTTCTTCTTCTTAAAATTGACCAAAATGCATCAAAACACAAAAAACTAATTTTCCGGATTTTGGTCCAAAATTTTCTAAGTCCCACCCGGACCCAAAATTTTCAGTGTAAAAAAAATTTTTTTTTTTTTGTCTTAAAATTGACCAAAACGCATAAAAAACCAAAAAGTTAAAAAATTTATAGTAATTTATATATTTTTTATACTTACCAATGACCCAGACTTAGCTGGTGCTAACTCCACAAAAAACCAGGGCCAAACACAAATTTTGCCCCCCAATCCCCAAAATTTGCATCCAAAACAAAAAGAAATCATGTCCTAAAGGACCTCCATAGTACGACTCTACTGCGCATGCGCAGTGACGCAGTCGTCCCGAAATTGGCGCCAAATATCATTCTTACTGGCAGTGCCTGGTCAGCGCTATGTACTCAGCGGGGAGGCAAGAGTTCCCAACTCAGGGAGGGCCATCCCCGTCTGGGTCATTGGTAAGTATAAAAAATATATAAATTACTATAAATTTTTTAACATTTTTATACTGTACCAATGACCCAGACTTAGCTGAATAGTAAACAGGCTGGAGGGCCTAGGACATAGAGGAAAATCCAATAAGCTCAATTATAAAATAAAGAGATAACCCCTTAAGGAGAAAAGGAGTATTAGGCTTTACATGTATCTTTCTTATTTAATATTTAAATTAGAAAGATACACTACCCTTAATAATTGAGCACAATAACATTCATGTTCTCTATTAATATCCAGTATAACCTTTATACTAATTATTATTAAAACAAGCCAATAAATAAAGTAGTCCAGAGAATTGAGACTCTTTATAATCATTTAAAAGTGTCCGAGTATTGTATATTAAAGCCCGTTTGACACTTGACATATACAAATGCTTCACACCGAGCTACACTTTAAAAATAAGACATGAATGAAATTAAACATTAATATTACACTTTAAAACCATCCCGGAAGCGACTCAGAAATACTGTCTTGGAGGAGGCATTCCCTTGCTTTTCACTATAAAGCAGGTGACCTAAGGGAACACCCGCCCCCCCCCCCTTCCCCTTGCCCTGGGTCAAATAGCCCAGAGCGAAGAGGGCAGCCGGACGGAGTCACTGCCGGAACAGAAAGCCTGCATAACTATAGTTGCAACTGTTTAGTGGACGACATTCTGAGCAACAGATAACGGACCTAAACAATGCAGGTCTCCAGAAATGGACTCAATATTTCTGAGATAAAAATTAGTAAATGTGGATGGCTGAGACCAATAAGCAGCCTTCATTAAATCTGTAATAGCAACACTATTAGCATAAGCCCAGGAAGTAGAAAGAGCTCTTACTTCATGAGCAGAAATCTTAAGCACAGACTGCTGAGAAGAAGATAAATCTTCATACGCAGTACGGATAGTTAACTGAATCCATCTAGCAATAGAATGGACTGAAATGTCCTTTCTATTAGGCATCAAAGACAGAAAGAAACGTTTCCGACCCTTTCTGATGAACTGAGATCTCTGTTTATAGATACGTAGTGCTCTAACAGGACAGAGTAAAGGCCTACGCCCGTCTGAAGACGGAAGAGCCTTAATAACAATAGGTTCCGGATATTTATTAGGAGCCTGATTCTTAGCTAAAAAACCGACGTTAGTAGTGAAGGTGATAGTGTTCCCAACACTACGATAATGAGAATCATCCACCGATAGTGCATGAAGCTCACTGACTCTTCTGGCAGAAGAGAAAGCTAAGAGAAAAGCTGTCTTATAAGATAAGAATTTGAAATCTACTGTCCCAAGAGGTTCAAATGGCTTTTCCTTCAATTTAAGGAGAACCCAAGCTAAATTCCACTTAGGAATTAATCTAAGAGTTCTTGGTCTATTTATCGAAAAGTTTCTAACCAATTTCGATAAAGAGACATTAGATCCAATTTGTAAACTATCATGATGTGCATAGGTATCAGATAACATAGATCTATAACCCTTTATAGTAACCGGTTGCAGTTTGATTTCGTCAAACAAGTATACTAGAAAGTTAGCAATGTCTGGTATAGAGGGATCAAATATATCAACAGAATGATCCCTACACCAACGACGGAAAACCTTCCACTTAGCCGCATAGTTTAGCGAAGAGGAGGTCCTCCTACAGTTAGAAATCGCGTCCACTGCTCGTCCTGTAAAGTGCTTGCCATGCAAGAAGGACCGCACAACGGAAAAACGTGAAGGTTGAGACCTTGCGGGTTGTGATGCAGTTGGCGCGATTTCCCCTGCCAAAGAAGATCCTCTCGTGGAGGGAGCTTCCGCGGTAGGTCCCACAACAGACACCTGAGTAGATTTATCCACGGTCTCTGTGGCGACAGAGATGCTACCAACAGAATCTTGCATTGAGATTGTTTTATCTTTAGCAATACTTGTTGAATTAACGGCGCTGGAGGATACGCATATCCTATCATTCCGTCCCAAGGGATCGATAGAGCGTCTACAGCAAATGCTCTTGGATCCGGACACGGGGACACATACGTCTGCAACTGATTGTTGAGATGTGTCGCAAATAAGTCTATCATTGGCCGTTCCCATTGGTAGCAAATCTGATTGAATACTTGTTTGTTGAGAGTCCACTCCGACGGCAACAAGCGACCCTTTCGAGAAAGGGAGTCTGCTAGCACATTCAGACGACCCGGTATGTGACGGACCGAAAGAAGAACGTGATGTTCCAACGCAAACAGAAGGATTCTTTCCGTTAGATTGAACAACGGAACTGAATGAGTGCCTCCCTGATTCCGTATATACGCCACTACTGTCGTATTGTCGGATAGGATTTGGACATGAGCATCGTGAATAATGTCCATCCAGTGACGTAACGCAAGCCAAATTGACATCATTTCCTTGATGTTTATGTGCTTGCACAGGAATTGCGGATCCCAAAGACCCTGGCATCTCGAATCCGTTGGGATTAATGATGCACCCCAACCTGTTTGACTGGCATCCGTCATAATGGTAAAACTCGGATCCGGCAACTGCAGCGGAACTCCTTGAGTTAACCACTGAATGTTTGCCCAAGTCTGAATCTCTTGTTTCACTTGATCTGACAAGAGAACGTCTACATCGAGCGAATGAATTTTCACACTCCAATTCTGAGTCAAGAAAATTTGAAGAGGCCGTGTGCGTAGCCGTCCCATCGGAATGAGATCCGCAGCGGCTCCGCACAGACCTATCAGTCTCATAAATTCTCTCGCTGTGACTTTGTCTGTATTTAGACAATAGCGAGCGTAACAACTGACTAATTTCGCTCTGGTTAACGGCAGACGAACGAGATTGTTGTGCGTCTCGAAGCTCATTCCCAGATGAGTGAATGACTTGGACGGCACCAGATCCGACTTCTCCTCGTTTACTATGAAACCGAGACGTCGGAGCAATAGAAGAAGATTCTGAACATCGTTCTGAAGCGTTAACTCGTTGCCGTACCTCTGAAGAATGTCGTCCAGGTAGGCCGACGTTACCGCAGACGAATGAGCTCAGAAGTAAATCATTACCGAGTTCATTACTCGAGTGAAAGCCCAGGGTGCTAGATTCAATCCGAAGCACATGGCCCGGAACTGATACACCACTCCTAGGACTGCGAAGCGTAGATACTTTCGGAATGTCGGATGTACCATGACGTGAAAGTACGCATCTTTGAGATCTATGCTCGTTGCATAATCGTTCACCCGAATACTCGCTCTGACCGATCGAATCGTCTCCATATAAAACTTCGGAGCGATGATCAGCTTGTTTATCCAGCTCAAATCTATGACTGGACGGAACGAGCCGTCTGGTTTCGGAACCAGAAACAGATGGCTGTAGAATCCCAGCGATTCCTGGTTTTCTACGACCTCTACCGCGTTCTTCATTAAAAGAGACTGCACCTCTGATAGCAGAGCGTCTCTTTTCTGAGGGTTTGACGGAAGATGAGTCCACTTTGGACTTCGAGTTAATGGAGGCTTTCGTTTGAAGGATATCTTTAGACCTTCCGAAGTCACTCCTTTCACCCAAGGGTCGTCCGTAATCGACGCCCACTCTTGAGAAAAACTCGACAACCTTCCGCCAACCGGAACGCGATAGAGGTTTGAGCCATCACCTCCTGGATCTGCGAGGCCTGCGGTAGGAGAAACCACGTCTTCCACGACCCGCACCTCGCCTCGTCGACCTCGGGGCGTCCGACCGATTGTCCCGGCCTGAAGGACGTCCCGAACGAGAGTCGCTATCCTGACGGTCTCTCGAATAAGAGCTAGAGGACGCACCGGAACCTCTATAGGAACCTCTCTTGGGCGGATAAGACCCAGAAGTGCCTGCCTTATTCGTGTCTGCTGAATCCGACCTTTTAGGAGCGGATCTAAACAACAGAGAATCACTAGCTTTCTTTTTAATATTATCATAAATAGCGGAAAGCTTGCCGTCAAAGAGAAGATCTCCTGAGACCGAAGCGACTCTAAGAGAGTTCTTCACCTTAGAATCCACTAGTGTGGATGTAGACAGGGCTACGTCACGTCTAACCAACTCCAGATTAGCCACTGAAAGGGCGGAGTTACACGTGGAATAAGCTACTGCCCTTGAAAGAAGTCTTAAGGAGGATTGTATATCCTGAAACTCTTCCCCTTGAAGACGCAGTGATAACGCCTTCGTAAGGTGATCTGCGTAAGATAAGGCATCTAAATTGGCTCTGTTAGACGCAATAGCTGTTTCCAACACTGCGGTTGGAATAGAAGCTGACGACGGTAATGATAGCTCTAAGTCTTCCGCCTCGTCGTCCATACGCAGAGGAACTCTCGGTATACCCTGACCTGCCGTGTCGAATTTATTCCTTGCATTAATGAAAGGCAGGTTGAGAGTATTTGCGGACAAGAAGCCTGCTTTCCCTGTCCTGGAAGCAAGTTTAAAAATAGCGTCGTTCAATAATTCAAATGTTCTTGCAACATTATTGGACTGCGACGGAAACTCGGGAGCGATGTCCCTGAACCGCTCGAAAAAATCAGAGTCCAATGACGCTATAATTCTCCTGTCCGGAAGCGCAGCAGTCTGGCCCGACGGAACAACTTGAGGAAGAAAGTGCCGGATGAAGTCTACGGCAGCTTTGTGTTGTTCCGAAAGGGATAGCTCCAATTCATCCGTATCCCTTTCACCATCCGGTCGGACCTCCCGATGTTCCCGGTCGTCCGCCCCCGATGCTTCGGCGGAGCGTACCGACCCAGCGCCGTCGGATAATTCTCGATCCGACACCGTCTCTGTCGGCTGCTGGGATGCTGCGATAAGCTGTGCTATCTGCACTAGAATGTCCGACGTCGAGACCTGCGGAGGAGCGGTCTTTCGCTGCTTTGCCGAGGGCAGCTCCGCATCGGATGGCTCCCGCATACTTTTCCTATGCGAACGTCCGGAGTCCATCGGTCTCGAGTCCCTGGCTGCCGGATGGTGTGACCTGGTCGCCGAATAATCCTTCCTCGGCGAAGCTGGCAAGATATCGGAGGTCACGCAGCCAAGGTGCGGTCGTGTGCGCCGGCGAGAAGAGGAAGCCTTAACAGTCTCTGCGGACTGCTTATACAACGGAGCGTCCCGAGCGACGGACGTATGCTCCGCTAAAGACACATTTTGTACCACAACATCTGGTCCCAGATGTTGTTGTACGAGAGAGGGGCCTCTCTCGCTCGCGGCCCGGCTGGACCTGGACGAGCTAGGAACCGGACTAAAAGGCTTCCTCCGTTCTCGTTCACTATCCGCCGTCACTGGGTGTGCATCTATTATTTTTATAGTGCTCGCATCACCCAAAATTTCCTCTTGGACCGCATCGGACGAACCCGGCTGCCGAACCATTCGGTGAATGGACGCTACACCGGGCGAGCTAGCGGACGACATTTGTCTAATCTCCATGAGCACTTTTGCCGCTAGCTCTGTATTTAATTGTGACGACGGACGCACACTTGAAGAAGATAACATGGAAACATCACCCTGTTCTGGTTCCTCTGAAATAGAAACTGAGAGAGTAGAGTGACCTTGTGGAGAAAGAGCCGGCATCGCTCTTTCTCCAGAAACAACATATCGTGACACACGTTTCCAATGTTTCTCATCCCAATGTTCACATACAGGACAGGGATTAATGCGAGAACACTGACTACAATTTATGCAATAATCATGAAAGTCAGAGGAAGATTTCTTCCTATTACAATTTGAACAAGTTCCTTTCATTGTGAAGGAACAACACTAAGTCCTAGTTACTCGCAAAAACCCCTGACACAAAGATACATAATAACATGATCCATTAATAAATGAAAAAACAATTGCAAAACAAAATAATTTTGAAAAAATATTTTTTCAGAGAAGCCCAAGTTGCTGAAAAGTAACGTTGAGCCCCGATGGATCCGATGGCAAAGTGTGGTCAAAAATTTTAAAATTATATAAAATAATTAATGAGACACTTTCGGATAATATAAATGTATCTTATAATGAGATAAACTACCTCAAAGGCAAACAGCCCCCCTCAAAAAAAGGCTGTTGCCAATGAAAACAAACAGTGTAAACACAGAAGAAAACATGACTCCAGGCACTGAAAAAACTGGCCCGGAATCAGTCCTCAATTACACTCTATCTGATGCAAAACAGAGACTCCCAGGGGAGAATCTGCAGAACATCAGATGGAAGATGCAGAACACAAACGTTATACACCCATGGGTGAAAACGTAACTATGGGGAAAATAACAGAAAACATTCTGTAACCAAGCAACTCTCCCAGGGAAATTTTAGAAATGAAACTTCTCAAAAATATGCCAAAAGCATGGGAGAATTGCAAGGGGGGACTTTAGAAGGTTAGGGGAGAGGAAACACTGAATAAGCAGTGCAACAAATAGCAAGAATGACAACAAGAGGCGTTTGCCTCGAAAATAGGCAACTTAACATAATTTTAACAAAAAATTTTAAGTACAGCCCTGATTATTTTTTGCCACTTCTTTTTTCCTCTCCTCCTTCTATCCTCCTTAGAATCACATTTTCTCCAAGAATTACGTGTCTGGCATCCTTTAAACTGAGATTTACAAGCACAAAGATCAGTGAGATGTTGACTGATGAAGGGCCAAACAGAGAATGATATTTGGCGCCAATTTCGGGACGACTGCGTCACTGCGCATGCGCAGTAGAGTCGTACTATGGAGGTCCTTTAGGACATGATTTCTTTTTGTTTTGGATGCAAATTTTGGGGATTGGGGGGCAAAATTTGTGTTTGGCCCTGGTTTTTTGTGGAGTTAGCACCAGCTAAGTCTGGGTCATTGGTACAGTATAAAAATACTAATTTCCGGATTTTGGTCCAAAATTTTCTAAGTCCCACCCGGACCCCTAATTTGCATAATTTATTCACGAGAAAAACTCTGTATTATATGTAATGTATCCCATGGTACTAAACATTCATACAAAAATTTATTCAAATCAGATCTTTCATTTGGAAGTTCTGCGCAAAAATCTGATTGCACTTAATTTTGAACAAAATGGCTGCTAGTGGCCATCTTGAATTTCAGACTGGACCCAAAAACACTCCTTCTCGTCCCACAGTGATAACAAAGGTACCCAAGAAGTTTCGTGAGGATCGGTTCATAAATACGGCCTCTAGCCCGAGCCGTATTGGGATTTGCACTCACAGTGCTGAAAGTAACACTAAATAAATCAAAGTTAGCCTAATTTGCATAATTTATGCACAAGAAAAAAACCTGTAATATATGTAATGTATCCCATGGTACTAAACATTCATACAAAAAATTATTCAAATCAGAGCTTTCATATGGAAGTTCTGTACAAAAAACAGATTTCGGCATCGTCGGTACAAAATGGCTGCTGGCAGCCATCTGGAATTTGGGACTGCACCCAAAAACACTCGCTCTCGTCCCACGGTCATAACAAAGGTACCCAAGAAGTTTCGTAAAGATTGGTTCAGCCCGAGCCATAGCAGCTTTGCACTTACAGCTCTGAAAGTAACACTAAATAAATCAAAGTTAGTCTAATTTGCATAATTTACGCACGAGAAAAAAACCCGTATTATATGTGATGTATCCCATTGTACTATACATTTATACAAAACTTTATTCAAATCAGAACTTTCATACAGAAGTTCTGTACAAAAAACTGATTTTTGCATCATCGGTACAAAATGGCTGCTGGCAGCCATCTGGAATTTGGGACTGCACCCAAAAACACTCTTTCTCGTCCCACGGTCATAACAAAGGTACCCAAGAAGTTTCGTAAAGATTGGTTCATAAATACGGCCTCTAGCCCGAGCCATAGCAGCTTGGCACTTACAGCTCTGAAAGTAACACTAAATAAATCAAAGTTAGTCTAATTTGCATAATTTACGCACGAGAAAAAAACCTGTATTATATGTGATGTATCCCATTGTACTATACATTTATACAAAACTTTATTCAAATCAGAACTTTCATACAGAAGTTCTGTACAAAAAACTGATTTTTGCATCATCGGTACAAAATGGCTGCTGGCAGCCATCTGGAATTTAGGACTGCACCCAAAAACACTCTTTCTCGTCCCACGGTCATAACAAAGGTACCCAAGAAGTTTCGTAAAGATTGGTTCATAAATACGGCCTCTAGCCCGAGCCATAGCAGCTTGGCACTTACAGCTCTGAAAGTAACACTAAATAAATCAAAGTTAGTCTAATTTGCATAATTTACGCATGAGAAAAAAACCCGTATTATATGTGATGTATCCCATTGTACTATACATTTATACAAAACTTTATTCAAATCAGAACTTTCATACAGAAGTTCTGTACAAAAAACTGATTTTTGCATCATCGGTACAAAATGGCCACTGGCAGCCATCTTGAATTTCGGACCACACCCAAAAACACTCGTTCCCGTCCCAGGGTCATAACAAAGGTACCCAAGAAGTTTCGTAAAGATTGGTTCATAAATACGGCCTCTAGCCCGAGCCATAGCAGCTTGGCACTTACAGCTCTGAATGTAACACTAAATAAATCAAAGTCAGTCTAATTTGCATAATTTACGCACGAGAAAAAAACCCGTATTATATGTGATGTATCCCATGGTACTAAACATTTATACAAAACTTTATTCAAATCAGAACTTTCATACAGAAGTTCTGTACAAAAAACTGATTTTTGCATCATCGGTACAAAATGGCTGCTGGCAGCCATCTTGAATTTCGGACCACACCTAAAAACACTCGTTCCCATCCCAGGGTTATAACAAAGGTACACAAGAAGTTTTGTAAAGATCGGTTCATAAATACGACCTCTAGCCCGAGCCATAGCCAATTGTTGACGTACGGACAGACGGACAGACGGACGGACGGATGGACGGACGGACGGACGGACAGACGGACAACGGACCATGACAATAGCTCAAATTTGACTTCGTCAAAGTTGAGCTAAAAATGTGAAGAAACCATACTATGGTTATATTGGTATTACTCTTGTCAAAGATTTGAATATTTTTTTAAGAAAACTGAAATCCACTGTTTAGCTCTCACTGACTTTATCAACATGAGATAAAACTCATGACACTTAACATAAATTACAAACCTTATCAGTTTCCCCAATCTTTTATTGAGTTGTCGATATCTTGACAAACTAAATGTCTGTAAACCACAACCAAATATGTTATTGAGATATATACAAAAGGCAAATACTTTCATCATAATAGATTCACTAGTTCTCTTCACATTGTATTTCAATTCACCTGTAAAGAGGTTAAGGAGAAAGAAGCATTAGCTACTAGCATGCAAAGTAATTCTCTCAACTCGTACAGTGCTAAATTAATGTTGTCTTCAGCAATTAGTCACATGGGCTTACCCTGTGACTATTATGGACAGTGTCTATTTTTGGAGAGTATAACAAAATGAATCCCTACCAAGAGAAAACACCAATTATTATTTTTGATTATTTATTAGTATTTAACATCGCTTTCTGCATCTATGGAAATATCATTACCCCAAAACAAGCCTGAAGTCAAGACAATATAATTGTTTATACCTATGCTTCTCACTGAAGATGACTTCAAATATTCATAACCAGTTTCTATTTCACCAGTTAAACAGAATTTCTTTATCACAGTAAAGACATTATCACTCCACTCAGTGTTCATGCTGGCCCAAAAACGTCTGGTGCCAAAGTTTTTGACATTCTGGATATTTAGTGACAGACAAAGTGTTTTAGTGCCAAGCGGGTTGTTTCTGCTGTCTAATCCAAATAAATGGATAAAGTTTTGAAAAATAAATAGCAATTATTTCAAGATTGAATGGACGATTGGTCATGGAAAACATCAGAAAGAAGTCAAAAGTTGTCTGATGAAGTCCTCAGTAAGCAAAGAGGGTAGTCACCTAAGGTATATCTTTGCCACTGTTCAATTAATGATCAGGCTGAATGATGATGGTGCACACACCTGTTGTTGCACTTACATAATAAGAGGTTAATTGACTAGTTACTGTTAACTGACTGGGCTTAGTGGGTCGGGAGTCTTTATTAAAGACAGCATTTAATTAAATAAATACTTCATACCATCACGAGTGACTCACAACAGTATGAAGTATTGATGTAATTAAATGTTGACTTTTGTAAAGTTGATAACCTTCAATGTTTTATTGATGAAAATGCAATGCACCATTACTACTCACTGACAATTAATGTTCAAAGTTTGTTCAACACTATTTCTAAAGCCTTACTGATAAAATTCCTGGGTTTCAGTGGGGTTTTTTTCATTTGTTCTGTCATTAATCGCACTCTGTACTGTTGCAATGGCTTTTTTTCCCATGTTAAGGGAACTTTTTTTCGTACCAAAATTTTAGCCAATGAAGATTTTTTGCTGCCAAATCAAACATTTTTAGTGTAATTGGCTAAACTGGCACCCAGCAGCATGAACACTGACACCACTTTCCATGGGATAGAAAATTATAATGTACTTGTAACTGAATATGAAGAACATTCAAAGAATATGAAGTCTTTACTATGGTGCTTTTCAATAAAGGCCTGATACTGGTTTTCAGCACAGACACTGTTGAAAATACAGCAAAGCACCATCATTCTAACCTATCCTATTTTTATAGAAGCTACAAATTTATAGCCTAAAGGTAACAATTTTTTTCTCAGTACTCTTGTTTCCAAGAATTTCAGAAAAAAAAATTCTACTCTATATACACAAACATATAATTGGAGCATTATTTGAGCGAAAATCTTGATTTTTAATGCATTATATTTTTTGACATAGTTCTGGGTACTCAGTCAAAAATGAAAACCAGAGGTTCAAGCGAATCTAAAACTCTCACGTAGCTCAAGTTGTCAAAAGATATGAGTGTATCAGTAAGTGATCAGCAGCAAGAGCAATTTTTTGTTTTGATTTGCTATGACGCAACCAAAGGCAACTTTTTTGACCATTCAATACTGCTGATCCCAGGAAAGCTTCCGACCAAGCTCTGTTCTGTGAAGTATTAAAATATGACCGAACAAAATTTTTGTTTTGTTTTTAGCTACTGTGGTTCTCTCTAAAACCCCCACCAAAAAAATAAATAAAGGCATAAATGAAATACTTATGACCCAGTTATACACTATATGACAAATTTGGTTCACATCTGCCCATTGGATCTGAAAATAGAAATTTTGATTTGAGTGTAGCCCAAATTTAGGAGCCCAGATTTTGACACACTGAATATCTTCGAAAAAAAGTGAATCTGCATCACTAAAGTAAGTTCCAAACAAGAAATCTAAGCATTATTGCAGATGGCTTATAAAAATAGGATTTTTAAAGCATTTTAGGATTATGGAGCATTAACACCCACCCCAAGGGATACAGTAATTTTTTTTTTTTTTTTGGGGGGGGGGGGGGGGGGGGGACTGAAGAGTAAATTCCACCAGGATGAAGATGGCAGCAGCTTCATTTGAACAAAGGAGAAACGGTTTACTCCAAAGATGGTCTGCGCCATAAATGAAAGAATTTGGCCCACTGATTTTAAAAAATAAGAAAAGATTTCATACTAGAGAAACAAAATTTTACTGCCAACAGTAAATTCAAGTCTGTGTGAAAATGGTTAAAGTATTAAAAATAAAACAAAAACAGAAAGAGAATTTATGGAGGCTTACTTTACGGGGTAAAATATTTTTAAAGAAATCAGAAATAGGTTTTTGTTAACAGTATTACATGAAATGAAATCTTTTGAACCCACATTGAAGTCTTGAGAGGGTTAAATTAAAGATATTCATACAGGAATCAGAGAATTTTTTTCCAAGAAAAAACATATATGTGCACAGCACTGAAAGAGTTTGATCAAGACATCAATAAACATCCTTGAAACCCACACTGAAGTCTTTAGAGAGTTAAAATAAAGACATTCTACAGGAATCAGATAAATGTTTCCAAGAAACCAGAAAAAAACATGTGCACAGCACTGAAAGGGTTTAACATGAAATACAGTCTCTGGAAAACACACTGAAGTCTTGAAAGGGTGAAATTAAGGACATTCATACAGGAATCAGATAAATGTTTCCAAAACAACAGAAAAAAATATATGTGCACCATCTGAAAGGGTTCAACAGGAAATACAATCTTTGGAAAACACACTGAAGTCATGAGAGGGCTAAATTAAAGATATTTATACAGGAATCAGATAACTTTTTTTCCAAGGAACCAGAAAAAAACATGTGCACAGCATTGAAAAGGTTCAACATAATATTTGTAAAAACACTTTTAAGTCTTGAGAGGGTTATATTAAAGATATTCATACAGGAATCAGATCATTTTTTTCCTCTGCCACTTATGGAAGACTTGAGAGGGTTAAAAGCATTGAAATTGAATAATGATAAGCTAAGTTTTAAGTAATTTGTATATTTTTTATACTTACCAATGGACCAGACCAACTGGTGCTAACTCAAAAATTAATCCAGGGCCAAACACAAATTTTGCCCCCAATCCCAGAATTTGCATACAAAAACGAAAAAATCAAGTCCTATCTGGTCCTCCATACTTTTCAGATCTGCGCATGCGCAGTATCCAGGAAGGTATCGAAATTGGCGCCAACCATCATTCTTTCTACAGATTGCCTGTTAAAGGTTATAAACAGCAGGGAGGTATCAGTGCCCACTCATGGGAGGGCCATATCCATCTGGGCCATTGGTAAGTATAAAAAATATACAAATTACTTAAAATTTATCATATTTTTATACAACAACCAATGGCCTAGACTTGATGAATTGTAAAAGGGCTGGAGGGCCTAGGACATAAAAGAAAAATTCAATCTCTCAATTACTTCAGTAAAGGATAGCTCCTACAGGAGAATAGGAGAAGATAAGAATTATAAATGTCTGTCTACTTTACGTGAAAAGAGAAACCCATAACACCAACAATGTAATTGAGTATTACATAATATATAATTCTCCATTTAATGCCAGCATAACCCATTATGCTAATTCAGTGATGGAAGACCAATATATAAAGATAATCCAGAGAATGAGACTTTTTAAACTCATTTAAAAGTGTCCGAGGATTGTATATTAATGGCCGTCTGACACGTGACATATACAAATGCTTCACAGTGAGCCACACTTTAAAAAACATACATAAGGCCTAAAAAAATAAAAAATCTGTTTCTCAGGCCCTCTCGCATGGTCCTTTTGGCTGCCGCATGCTCTCTTTTTATAACCAATGGAAACTTGAAAAAAATCAAAATTAAATGATTTATGTCTGATATTTTACCAAAGTTAAAAAAATTTATAAATTTGTCCCTTGAGTGCAAGATGGCTTTGCAATGCTTTTCTTGCTCTCAACGGACAAAATACACCACCACCCATGCTATTCTGTAGATTATGAGGCCTAAAACATAAACCAAGATATGAACTTTTGGTGGCAAAGAAATAATTACAGAAATAAAAAATAAAATAAAAAAATGCTTGCCCGCATGCAATTTTACAAATAATGGCCTGAGAAACAGAAGATCTACTTTGTGGGGCCTAAATGAGACATAGTTATTGCTTCACACCGAGCTACACATTAAAACCATCCCATCACCAACTCAGGATTACTGACACCAGAGGAGATCTTCCTTTGCTTTTCACTATAAAGCCAGATGATCATAAAGGAAAAAACCATCCCCCTCCCCTTCCCCTTGTTCTGAGGTAACTTCCTCAGAACAAAGAGGGCAGCGGAACAGCGTCAGTGCTGGAATGGGTTGCCTAAAGACCTTATAGATCTAACCATTAGTGAACGACATTCCAAGCAACAGAAAGAGGACCAAAAGATCTAAGATCACCGGAGATGGACTCAATTTCCCAGGTAAAACTTGGTAAATGAAGAGGGCTGTGTCCAGCACGCTGCCTTCATGAGATCAGTAATGGTTATACTGTTAGAATAAGCCCAAGAAGTGGACAGTGCTCTAACCTCGTGCTCTGATATCTTATTAACAGAACATTGATCCGAAGACAGATTTTCATTGGCAATGCGTATTGCTAACTGAATGCATCTAGCGACAGCATGAACAGAAAAATCTTTTCTGTTAGGAATCAAAGAAGCGTTTTCTTCCCTTTCTAACAAAATCTGATCGACATTTATAAATGCACGTAGCTCTGACTGGACACAGCAAAGGTCTACGGTTTTTGGAGGACAGTAAATCCTTAATGACAATAGGCTCCAGCCACTTGTCTGGAATGATTCTTAGCCAAAAACCCTCTTCCGTAGTGAGGGTAATGGTATTACGCACACTACGTTGGTGAAATTCATCAACAGATAAAGCATGCAGTTCACTGACCCTTCCAGCAAAGGCTAAGAGAAACACAGTTTTATAGGTCAAGAATTTGAACTCTATAATGTCCAACGGATCAAACGGAGTTTCTTTGAGCTTCCACAGAACCCAAGCCAAATTCTATTTGGGAATTAATCTGAGGGTTCTAGGTCTATTGATAGAGAAATTTCTAACTAGCTTGGATAATGAAGTATTTGATCCAGTAGCCAAGTTATCATGATGAGCGTAAGTATCTGATAACATAGACCTATAGCCCTTAATAGTGATGGGCTGCAGTTTGAGATCGTCAAACAAGTAGACCAGGAAATCAGCAATATTTGGTATGGAGGGATCGTATACGTCTATTGACTGATCCTTACACCAACGGAAGAAAACCCTCCACTTCACTGTGTAATTCAACGAAGAGGAGGACCTCCTGCAGTTAGAAATTATGTCCACTGCGCATCCTGTAAACTGTTTCCATGCAAGAAGGACTGCACAATAGAAATACATGAAGGTTGAGACTTTCCAGGTTGTGATGCAGTGCGCATGACTTCCCCTGATAAAGAAGGTCCTCACTTGGAGGAAGCTTCCAGGGAATGTCCCATAACAGATACCTGAGAAGATTGATCCAAGGTTTCAGTGATGACAGAGGTGCTACTAGCAGAATTTTGCAATGAGACTGTTTGATCTTCAACAGAATTTGCTGAATCAACGGAGTTGGAGGATATGCGTATCCTATCATTCCATCCCATGAAATTGACAGAGCATACACTCAATGATCTGGATATGGTGACACGAACGTCGGTAACTGATTGTTCAGGTGTGTCGCAAAAAGATCTATCATGGTAAGTTCCCACTGGTAGCAAATCTGTCTGAATATTCGCTTGTTGAGAGTCTATTCCGATGGCAACAGGCAACCTTACCGAGAGAGCGAATCTGCTAGTACATTCAGACGACCCGGTATATGACGGACAGAGAGATGAACGCCATGATTCATGACATATAGGAGAATCCTCTCTGTTAATTCGCATAATGGAATCGAATGAGTGCTGCCTTGGTTCCTGAGGTAAGCAACTACTGTCGAATTGTCAGACAGAATTTGAACGTGAACGTTCACTTTTAAGCAAATCCAATGTTGAAGTGCTAGCCCTATTGACATCATCTCTTTGATGTTTATGTGCTTCTCTAGGAACCGAGAGTCCCAAAGCCCCTGTCACTTCAAGTCTGCAGGACTTAGGGTCGCGCCCCAACCATCTGACTCGCATCCGTCATAATCGTGAAAGCCGGATATAATCATGAAAGCCGTATCCAGCAGTTGCAGCGGAACTCCTTGAGTTAACCACTGAAGATCTGCCCAAATCTTTTGTTTTCCTAGGTCCGTTAAAACAATACTGGTTTCGAACGAATGCGTCTTCACACTCCAGTTCTGAGTAAAGAATAACTGGAGGGGACGCTTTCACAGACGGCCCATCGGGGTAAGATCTGCAGCCCCTCCGCACAGACCCAACAGTTGCATGAATTCCCTCGCTGTTAATGCGTCTGAGTGCAGTCAAAAGCGAGCATAACAACTGACTAATTTCACTCTGGATAATGGCAGATGAACCAGATTGTTGTGAGTCTCGAAGCTCATTCCAAGAGAATGAACAACTTGGACGGAGCTAGATCCGATTTACGATGAAACCAAGACGTCAGAGTAATAGAAGCAGACTCTGAACATCGTTCTGGAGAATAATTCTGTTGCCATATCTCTGTAGAATGTCGTCCAAGTAAACCGACATTACCGCAGATGAATGAGCTCGGAAGTGTGATATTACCAAGTTCATTATTCGAGTGAATGCCCAGGGAGCCAGGTTCAGACCAAAGCACATTGCTCTGAACTGATACACCTTCCCTTGTATGGCAAACCGCAGGTACTTTCTGAATGACGGATGTACCACTGCATGAAAGTATGCATCCTTTAGATCTATGCTTGCCGCATAGTCGTTCACTCGAACGCTCGCCCTTACTGACCTTAGGGTCTCCATATAGAATTTTGGAGCCACAATGAGCTTGTTTATCCACTCAGGTCTATAACCGGTCGGAACGAGCCGTCCAGCTTCGGTACGAGGAACAAGTGATTGTAGAAACCTTGAGAAATTTTGATTCTCGGCGACCTCTATTGCTGCCTTTGATAAGAGAGCTTCTACCTCTGCTAGGAGAGACTCTTTTGCAAGGATCTGACGGAAGATTTGTCCGACGCGGACATCTTGTTAGTGGGGGGTTTGCTCGGAATTATAGCCGTAGGCCATCCAAGACTACACTTCTCACCCACTGGTCTTCCGTGATTGTCATCCAGTTTTTCGCGAAGCTTGATAACCTTCTGCCAACTGGTAAGCAATAGAGGTCTTGACCATCACCTGTACGACCTGCGAGGCTTATGGGAGGAGAAACCACGTCCTTCCCATGAAGAACCTCATCCCGTCAACCTAGGGGTGTCTGACTGATAGTCCCGAACAGACCCCCACCCCTTTCCTGAGTCGCTATACTGACGACCTCCAGAGTAAGAATAAGAGGGTTTCCTATACCCTCGTGAGGAGTCCCCTTTTGACGCTTTCTGTCTGGAACGTCCTACTTTACTCTTGTCTGCTGCAGCGGGTTGATGAGACGCCGACTTTAAAAGCAGAGCATTAGACGCTTTCTTAGTAGCCTGGTCATAGACTAATGTAAGCTTGTCGTTGAATATAGTATGTCCGGAGACCGAAGTGACTTATCTTGTCATCTATCAGTGATGACGACGCAAGAGCATCATCGTGTCTGATTAACTCCAAATTAGCCACTGTTAGGGAGGAGGTATACATGGTATACATAATTGCCCTGGAAAGAACTCTAAAGAGAGCTACCAACGTCCTCAAATTCCTTTCCGTTGAGACGTTGTGCCATAGCTCTTGTAAGGTGATCTGCGTAAGGCATAGCATCCAAATTCGCTCTATTTGAAAAAATTACCGTCTCAATTGTGTCTGAGCAAATTGTGAATGATAAAGGTAAGGATACCTCTAGATCCTCGGCCTGCTCATCCAAACACAGAGGAACTCTCTGAACATCTTCTCCGACCATTTTAAATAAACATGGTCCAAGAAACGGTATGTTTATAGAAGATGAAGTTAAGAAACGGCCTTTCTTCCTTGCACTTGAGAGATTAAATACGCCGCCGTCGATATGGCCAAAGGCCTGCGACACCTGCCTAGACTGAACCGGAAAAGAAAGGACCTCCTCCTTTGTCCGGATAAAGTCTGCGACCAACGATGCCAGCGGTTTCTTCCTTGTCGTCGCAGCATTCTGATTCGACGAAACAAATTCAGGGTAGTATTGATGGATGAAATCCATTGCAACCATGTGTTGCTCCGAAAGGGAAGGGTAATCTTCCATATCCCTTTCACCATCCGCGAGAATCAGTTGTCAATCTCGGTTCCTTGCATCTGTGTGAACAGATGACTGGACCGACCCAGCACTGTCCGACAGCTTATGTTCTGAGTCTGAAGGAGGCTGCTTTTGCATTTGCTGGGATGCTACGATCAGCTGTGCAATCTGCGACAGCAAGTCCGTCACTGAGGCCTGAGGAGCAGCGGTTTTCTGTTTCTTCGCCACTTGCTACTCCTGGGGCAGTGCGTCATGGAGATGGGTCTTTTCTTCTCCAAACGTCCCGATGATCCCTAGCTACCGGATGGTCCAACTTCACCGGTGAAGAGTGGTCCCTTCTTCACGGAGCAGGCTGGATATCCGAAGTCAGGTAGCTAGGATGCGGTCGAGTGTGCTTAGTGGATGAAGTGTAAGAAGCTGTAACTGTAGCCAAGGCCTGCTGCGATCTATATGGAGCATCCCGAACGGCAGGTGTGGATGTATGCTCCGACTCAAGCAAGTTCTTTACCACAACATCTGGGCCCAGATGTTGCTGGCATAGAGAGGGACCTCTCTCACTCACGGTCCTTTCAGACCTCGCAGAGCTTTCCACAACACTTGCTGGCTTCTTCCCTTGTTCCTTCGTCGCTGGGTGAGCATGTTTATGTTTTAAGGTGCTTGCTCTACCCAATCCACTTTTTAAGACTGCAATGGACATACCCGGCATCACGGTACCCAAGAATGGAGTAACCGCTTCACCGGTCGAGCTAGCTGCAGACAAGAGACTAAAACCACCGGCTAGTGGCTTTATCCCCTGCCAAATATTCATGAGCACTTTGGCAGCTAGCTCTGTTTTCTCATCAAGATGCGACGACAGCAGCACACTTTTGGTAGGTGTCACATAACCATCACCATATTCTTGTTCCTCTGAAAAAGAAACTGAGAAACTTGACTGACTTTGCGGCGAGAGGATCGGCATTGGCCTCTCACCGCTAACAACATACCGTGACACCCATGTCCAACGTTTGTCATTCCAATCACCACATGTTGGACAAGAATTAGCAGGAGTACATAGACTACAAGCAAGGCAACAAGCTTGTAAATCTGAGGAATATTTTCTCGCCTTGTATTTTGAACAATAAGCTTTCATAATTAATCAAACAAAATTTTGACCAAAGCCAAGTTCCCAAAGGGAACAAGATGACCCCAAAGGTATTAAGATAGAGCCTAAATGTGAACAAAATTCCAAAAATAATTGCTATACTAACGGAATATTATAACATGTATCTTATAAAAATCCTACAGTAATAAGAAGTTGAAACTACATATATTTATCAGACGTTGCCAATGTAAACAACATCAAAGGAAAAACAGGAAACAAGACCCCAGGCACTGAATAAAAAAGGCCCGAAGTCAGTAACAGATTTTAAAGCTACCCAATGTAAAGCAAGATCTTCAGATGAAGAAAAAACGATACATCTGACTGAAGATGCATGACCCAAATCCTAAAATTATAAATTTACAGCCCTGAACGTTCCTGACCACTGTTGTTCATTTCCATTATCCAATTATGTCCTTGGATCCACCAATTTTACCATTGATTTGTGTCTGGCATCCTCAAAAATGAGATTTAAAAGCACAGATGTCAGTTCATTGTTGCTGACTTCAGGGCCAAACAAAGAAAGATGGTTTGTGCCAACTTCGGTGTCTTCCTGGATACTGCACATGTGCAGATCCAAAAAGTATGGAGGACCAGATAGGACATTAAATTTTCGGGTTTGCATGCAAATTTTGGGGTTTGGGAGGGGGGGGGGGGGAATTTGTGTTTGAACCTGGATTATTTTTTGAGTTAGCACCAGCTAGTCTGGACCATTTGTTGTTGTATAAAAATAATAGTATGTCTGGAGACTGGAGCGACCCGGAAAGAGCTTTTCACCTTGTCATCTTTTAGTGATGACGGCGCAAGGGCAGCATCACATCTAATTAACTCCAGATTAGCCACTGTCAGTGCGGAGTTATACGTGGCATACATGATTGCCCTGAAAAGAACTCTAAGAGAGGTACACACACACTCAAATTACTTCCCGTTGAGACGTGGTGCCGTAGCTCTGGTAAGGTGATCTGCGTAGGACACTGCATCCAAATTCGCTCTATTCAATGAAATTGCAGTTTCCATTACATCTGAGCGAATGCTGAATGATGCAGGTAAGGATATATCTAAATCCTCGGCGTGCTCATCCAAACACAGTGGAGCTCTCTGGAATATTCTCCAACTGTTTTAAATGAATGTGGTCAAAGGAATGGTATATTTATGGAAGATGTTGACAAGAAACCGGCTTTTTTCCTCACACTCGAGAGGTTAAATATGGTGTCGTCTACATGGCCGAAGGCCTGCGACATCTGCCTAGACGGAACCAGGAAAGAAAGAACTTCTTCCTTCCTCCGTATAAAGTCTGCACCTAGAGATGCCAGCGGTTTCTCTCTTGTTGTTGCAGCTTGCTGATTTGGTGGAACAAACTCAGGGTAGTATTGATGGATAAAATCCATCGCAATCATGTGTTGTTCTGAAAGGGAAGGGTAATCCTCTTCCTTATCCCTTTCACCATCCGAGTGAATCAGTTGAGAATCTAGGTCCATTACATCTGCATGAACAGACAACTGGACCGACCCAGCACCGTCCGGCAGCTCAGGTTCTGAGTCTGCCCCTGCATTTGCTGGGATGCTGCGATCAGCTGCGCAATCTGCGACAACAAGTATGTCATCGAGGTCCGAGAAGCAGCGGTTTTCTGTTTCTTAGCTGTTTGCTGCGAACGTCCCGATGATCGAGGCATCGACTCCTTAGCTACCGGATGGTCCGACTTCACGGGCAAAGAGTGGCTCCTTCTTCATGCAGCAGGCTGGATATCCAAAGTCGGGTAGCTAGGATGCGATTGTGTGTGCGTAATGGTCGAAGCGGAAGAAGCCGTGACTGTAGTTGAGGCTAGCTGCAGTGTAGATGGAGCATCCTACACGGCAGGTGTGGACATATGCTCCAGCCTGTGCAAGTTTTTCATAACAACATCTGGCCCCAGATGTTGCTGGGTTAGAGAGGGACTTCTCCAGCTCGCTGCCTTTTCAGACCTCACCGAGCTTCCCAACAAGAAACTTGCTGGCTTCCTCCCTAATTCGGTCATCGCTGGGTGAGCTTGTTTTGTTTTTAAGGTGCTTGCTCTACCCACCACACTTCCTTCGACCGCAATGGACATACCTGGTATCACGGCTCCCATGGACAGAGTAACCGCTTCACCGGTCAAGCTAGGTGCTGGCAAAGGATTAAGACCACCGCCCAATGGCCTTATCCCTTGCCAAATATTCAAGAGCACCTTAGCAGCTAGCTCTGTTTGCTCATCAGAGGGCGACAACGGTAGCACACTTTTGGTAGGTGTCATATTATCATCACCATGTTCTTGTTCCTCTGAAAAAGAAACTGAAAAACTTGAATGACTCTGCGGCGAAAGAACTGCATTGGCCTCTCACCTCTAACAACGTACCGTGACACCCACATCCAACGTTTGTCATCCCAATCAACACATGTAGGACAAGAATTTGTAGGAGTACATCACTACCGGCAAGGCAACACGCATGTAAATCTGAGGAAGACTTCCTCGCTTTGCATTTTGAGCAATAAGCTTTCATGATTAATCAAAACTAAGTCGATCGTACTCCCACAAACTCCACAATAAATATATGATAAAGATACATAATAATCAATAATCAAAATCAAAATTGAAAAATTAAATTCAAAAAAATTTTGACAAAAGTCCAAGTTCCCAAAGGGAACATGAAAAGCCAAAATGGTATCCCGATAGAGCCTAAGTGTGGACAAAACACCAAAAATTATTGCTACACAACCGGAATATTAAATAATGTATCTTACAACAATCCTACTGTAATAATAACTAAATACTACATATATTTAAGGACGTTGCCAATGTAAACAACGTCAAGGAAAAAACCGGAAACAAGACATCAGGCACAGAAAAAAGGCCCAAAGTCAGTAACAGATTTTAAAGCTGTCAGATGTAAAGCAAGATCTTCAAACGAAGAAAAAACGATACATTGGATAGAAGATGCATGACCCAAACGACCGAACACCCTTAAAGTGAGGACGTAACAATGGGAATAAACATTCTGTAATACACGTCAAACTCCCAAGAAATTTAATAAAAAATTTCACTAAAAATAAACCAAAAAGCTTGGGAGTTTAACAGGAGGGCTTCAAGGAAGGATAGGGAAGGAACACTTAACAAACAGTGGATAAAACATTAGCAAGAATGATGATGTCAGGCACATGTCCTGAAATTGGGAAACATGAAATAATTTTTATAAAAATTATAAAGTTACAGCCCTGAACATTCCTAACCACTGTTGTACAATTCCATCATCCATTTATGTCCTTGGATCCACCAATTTTACCATTGATTTGTGTCAGGTATCCTCAAATGAAAGTGTCAATGGCACTGTAGCTCAACTTGTTTAAGACATTTACATATATAGTATGTGACACAGCAATGACAAACATCTAGGTAATGACCTGATAACAAAGGTACATGTAAAGTATTGTAACAGTCTGTACATAAATGCTGACCGTAGCCTGTAACAAATATATAGGTAAAGTATTGTAAAAGTGGGGTGACAGTTAGATGCTAAACTAGAAAAGAAATCTTTGAGTCCCAAAGTGGGTCTGACTGAACCCAAAAATATTTGTTCTCATAGCACAGTGATAACAAAGGCACCCCAAAACACTTGTTCCTATCACAAGGTGATAACAAAGGCACCCCAAGAAGTTTCGTGAAGATCAGTTCATAAATACAGACTCTAGCCAGAGCCGTATTGACATGTGCACTTTCTGTGTATAAGTAGCAGTGAATAAATCAAAATGCATCTAATTTGCATAATTTCTGCACAAGAAAAAAACCTGTATTATATGTGATGTACTCCATGTTACTAAACATTCCTACAAAAATTTATTCAAATCAGAACTTTCATACAGAAGGTCTGTACAAAAAACTGATTGCACTAATTTTGGTACAAAAAGGCTGCTGGCGGCCATCTTGAATTTTGGACCGCACCCAAAAACACTCGTTCTCGTCCCACAGTGATAACAAAGGTACCCAAGAAGTTTCATAAAGATCGGTTCATAAATACGGCCTCCAGCCTGAGTCGTACAGAAGTTCTTTATAAACAAGAGGCCGCAAGGGGCCTTAATCGCTCACCGGGCAAAGTGATTCAAACAAAGTGGTTCAAAGAAGTATTTGGGGTCACATTCAGTTAGACATGGTTCATCAACACTACAAAGGAATGAAGTCACGAGAGACAAATTTTATGGAACTAGGGACATGGCTTGAACAAATTTGAATCTTACCCCCGTAAGGATGCTGCATACCAAATATCAAAAGCATTCATCTGTTGGATCTGAAGAAGAAGATTTTTAAAGAAAATTCCTCATTTTGAACTAAGTTATCATTCAGGCTCCCACAGTGAGCCCAAATATGAACCCAGGGATTTGGCTTGAACAAAACTGAATCTCACCCTCTAAGGATGCTGCATGCCAAATATCAAAACATTCTGACTGCTGAATCTGAAGAAGACTTTTAAAGAAAAATTCCTCACATTGACTAAGTTATGATTCGGGCTCCCACAGGGAGTCCAAATATGGACCCAGGGACTTGGCTTTAACAAACTTGAATCTCACCCCCCCCCGAAGGATGCTACACACCACATATCAAAACATTTCGACTGCTGGATCTGAAGAAGATTTTTAAAGAAAATTCCTCATTTCGAACTAAGTTACAATTCAAGCTCCCACAGTGAGCCCAAATATGGACCTAGGGACATGGCTTGAACAAACTTGAATCTCACCCTCCTAAGGATGCTGCACACCAAATATCAAATCATTCCGACTGCTGGATCTGAAGAAGAAGATTTTTAAAGAAAATTCCTCATTTTGAACTAAGTTATCATTCAGGCTACCACAGTGAGCCCAAATATGGAATCTAGGGACATGGTTTGAACAAACTTGAATCTCACCCCCCTAAGCATGCTGCATACCCAATATCAAAAGATTCTGCCTGCTGGATCTTGAGAAGAAGATTTTCAAAGAAATTTGCCTGAAATGCACTAAGTTCAAATTTGGGGTCCTATACTGAGCCCAAATATAAACCCAGGGGCCGATTTGAACAAACTTTAATCAGATCCACCCCACAATGTTGCATACCAAATATCAAAAGATTCTGCCTGCTGGATCTGGAGAAGAAGATTTTTTAAGAAATTTGTCTGAAATGCACTAACTTCGAATTCGAGCTTTTATAGTGAGCCCAAATATGAATCCAGGGAGCCGATTTGAACAAACTTAAATCAGATCCACCCCACAATGTTGCATACCAAATATCAAAAGATTCTGCCTGCTGGATCTTGAGAAGAAGATTTTTTAAGAAATTTGCCTGAAATGCACTAACTTCGAATTCGAGCTTCTATACTGAGCCCAAATATGAATCCAGGGGGGCCGATTTGAACAAACTTGAATCAGATACACCCCACAATGTTGCATACCAAATATCAAAAGATTCTGCCTGCTGGATCTGGAGAAGAAGATTTTTCAAGAAATTTGCCTGAAATGCACTAAGTTCGAATTCGGGCCTCTATACTGAGCCCAAATGTGAATCCAGGGGGCCGATTTGAACAAACTTGAATCAGATCCACCCCACAATGTTGCATACCAAATATCAAAGGATTCTGCCTGCTGGATCTGGAGAAGAAGATTTTTTAAGAATTTGGATTTGGGCTTCTATAGTGAGCCCAAATATGAATTCAGGGGGCCGATTTGAACAAACATGAATCAGACCCATACCAAGATGCTGCATATCAAGTATCAAAAGATTCTGCCCACTGGTTCTGGAGAAGAAGATTTTTTAATAATTTTTCTATAATTCATACGGTGCTATCAGAGTTATGCCCCATACAGAGCCCCCAAGGGACGTGGTCATTTCATTTGAACAAACCTGAATTGCTATATAGTAATGAACATCCACATGAAGTTTCATGAAAATCGGACCAGTGGTTTCAGAGGGGAAGTCGTTTGAAAAATGTTCACGATGCTGGACAACGATGGACGCCGGCCAGCCGGTGATAAGTTAAGCTCCGTTCGGTGAGCTAAAAACTGACTGGACCTAATTTCGGGAAAAAAATGACCACTGGCAGCCATCTTGAATTTTGGACCGCACCCAGAAACACTCTTTCTCATCCCAAGGTGATAACAAAGGTACCCAAGACGTTTTGTGAAGATCGGTTCATAAATACAGCTTCTAGCCCGAGCCATATTGACATGTGCACTTACTGTGTATAAGTAGCAGTGAATAAATCAAAGTTCATCTAATTTGCATAATTTCCGCTCGAGAAAATAACCTGTATTATACGTGATGTATTCCATTTTACTAAACATTCATACAGAAATTTATTCAAATCAGAACTTTCATACAGAAGTTCTGTACAAAAAACTGATTGCACTAATTTTGGTACAAAATTGCCGCCGGCAGCCATCTTGAATTTCAGACCGCACCCAAAAACACTCGTTCTCGTCCCAAGGTAATAACAAAGGTACCCAAGAAGTTTTGTAAAGATCGGCTCATAAATACAGCCTCTAGCCTGAGCCATATAGGAATTGTGTACAAAAAACTGATTGCACTAACTAAAGTACAAAATGGCTGCTGGTGGCCATCTTGAATTTCTGACCGCACCCAAAACCACTCGTTCTCATCCCATGGTGATAACAAAGGTACCCAAGGAGTTTCATAAAGATTGGTTCATAAATACAGCCTCTAGCCGAGCCTTATTGGCATTTGCAGTTGCAGTGCTGAGAGTAACATTAAATAGATCAAAGTTAGTATAATTGGCATAATTTATGTACGAGAAAAAACCCTGTATTATATGTGATGTATCCCATGGTACTAAACATTCACACAAAAAATTATTCAAATTAGCGCTTTCATATGGAAGTTCTGCGCAAAAATCTGATTGCACCTAATTTTGTACAAAATGGCTGCCAGCGGCCATCTTGAATTTCAGACCGTACCCCAAAACACTCGTTCTCATCCCACGGTAATAACAAAGGTACCCAAGAAGTTTCGTAAAGATCGGTTCATAAATACGGCCTCTAGCCCGAGCCGTATTGGCATTTGCACTTACAGTGCTGAAAGTAACACAAAATAAATTAAAGTTAGTCTAATTTGCATAATTTACGCACGAGAAACAAACCCGTATTATATGTGATGTATCCCATGGTACTAAACATTCATACAAAACAAGAGGCCCCAGGGGGCCTGAGGGCGCTCACCTGACATGGTAGCCTAAATATCTACCCAGAGAATTGATTTCAACAAGTTGCATCTGCTACTCCTAAGAAAAGCTTATACCAAATATCCAAAGATTCTGACCAGTGGATCTAAAAAAATTGACTTTTAAAGAATATTCCTCATATTGAACTAAGTTATAATTTGGGCTCCCACAGGGAGCCCATATATGAACCCAGGGACTTGGCTTTACCAAACTTGAATCTTACCCCCCTAAGGATGCTGCACACCAAATATCAAAACATTCCGACTGCTGGATCTGAATAAGAAGATGTTTAAAGAAAATTCCTCATTTTGAATGAAGTTACAATTCGAGCTCCCACAGTGAGCCCAAATATGGACCTAGGGACATGGCTTGAACAAACTTGAATCTTACCCCCCTAAGGATGCTGCATAAAAAATATCAAAAGCATTCATCTGCTGGATCTGAAGAAGATTTTTAAAGAAATTCCTCAGTTTGAACTAAGTTGTCATTCAGGCTCCCATAGTGAGCCCAAATATGAACCAAGGGACTTGGCTTGAACAAACATGAATCTCACCCCTCTAAGGTTGCAGCATACCAAATATCAAAACATTCCGACTACTGAATCTGAAGAAGATTTTTAAAGAAAAATTCCTCATATTGACAAAGTTATAATTCGGGCTCCACAGGGAGCCCAAATATGACCCAGGGACTTGGCTTTAACAAACTTGAATACCCCCCCCCCCCCCCCCCAAGGATGCTACACACGACATAACAAAACATTCTGACTGCTGGATCTGAAGAAGAAGATTTTTAAGAAAATTCCTCATCTCGAACTAAGTTACAATTCAAGCTCCCACAGTGAGCCCAAATATGGACCTAGGGACATGGCTTGAACAAACTTGAATCTCACCCCCCTAAGGATGCTGCATACTAAATATTAAAACATTCCGACTGCTGGATCTGAAGAAGAAGATTTTTAAAGAAAATTCCTCATTTTGAACTAAGTTATCATTCGGGCTCCCAAAGTGAGCCCAAATATGGACCTAGGGACATGGCTTGAACAAACTTGAATCTCATTCCCCTAAGGATGCTGCAAACCAAATATCAAAACATTCCTACTGCTGGATCTGAAGAAGATTTTTAAAGAAAATTCCTCATTTTGAACTAAGTTATAATTCGGGCTACCACAGTGAGCCCAAATATAAACCCAGGGACTTGGATTGAACAAACTTTAACCCCCCCCCCCCCCCCCAAGCATGCTGCATACCCAATATCAAAAGATTCTGCCTGCTGGATCTTGAGAAGAAGATTTTCAAAGAAATTTCCCTGAAATGCACTAAGTTCAAATTTGAGCTCCTATTCTGAGCCCAAATATGAACCCAGGGGGCTGATTTGAACAAACTTGAATCAGATCCACCTCACAATGTTACATACCACATATCAAAAGATTCTGCCTGCTGGATCTGGAGAAGAAGATTTTTAAGAAATTTGCCTGAAATGCACTAAGTTTGAATTTGGGCTTCTATAGTGAGCCCAAATATGAATTCAGGGGGCCGATTTAAACAAACTTGAATCAGATCCACCCCACAATGTTGCATACCAAATATCAAACGATTCTGCCTGCTGGTTCTGGAGAAGATTTTTAAAGAAATTTGCCTGAAATGCACTAAGTTCGAATTCGGTCTCCTATACTGAGCCCAAATATAACCCCAGGGGGCTGATTTGAACAAACTTGAATCAGATCCACCCTACAATGTTGCATACCAAATGTCAAAAGATTCTGCCGGCTGGAGCTGGAGAAGAAGACTTTTTAATGTTTTTCCCATTGCCTACAGTGTTAAAAAATGCTGACTCAGCACTTTTTCAAAGTCCCGAAACTGTACCCTATGATAAAACCGATGGCAATTTTTTTTTACCACTCCTTTCTGTTGGCCCTAAAGAAGCTTCACACCAAATAAAAATTCTCAGTTCAGTGCAGTTTTGGAGATATGGGCGTTTTAATTTTTTTCTATTTTTATCTCCTGCGGTTCTCACGGGACTACGGGAAACGAAAAAATCGGCATAAATTAGGAACTTATGACTCAATAAGCCCTCACATAAAATTTGGTTCAAATCAGCCTCTCGGTTCGGAAAATAGAAATTTGGGGCAGGGCCAAAAATTTTTCCCCTCCCATAACGACGCCAAATATAGCCCATCAAACTTCTCTTGAACAAATCTGAGTCTACACCTCAAAAGGAAGCTGTACACCAAATATCAAGTCTCTGCTACTGCTGGTTCATGAGAAGAAGATTTTTTAAGATTTCAGCACACTTTTTGGGTGTGGCCCTACCAAGGGGCGAGGCAACTTGATTTGAACAAAATCAAATTGCGATGTCATGACAAACTATTATCTCAAATATCAATTAAATTGGTTCAGCGGTTTAGGAGGAGAAGACGCAAACACCATGTTCACGGACGACGGACGGTGAGTGATCACTATAGCTCTCCTGACTGAAAGTCAGGTGAGCTAAAAATTATTCAAATCGGAGCTTTCATATGGAGGTTCTGCGCAACAATCTGATTGCATCTAATTTTGGTACAAAATGGCTGCCAGCGGCCGTTTTAAATTTCGGATCGGACCCAAAACACTTGTTCTCGTCTCACGGTGATAACAAAGGTACCCAAGAAGTTTCGTAAAGATTGGTTCATAAATATGGCCTCTAGCCCGAGCCGTGTGTACGGCACGATGGGCAATACCTCAAATTTGGTTTCGCCAAAGTTGATCTAATAAATAAATATACTACATGCCATATTTGGTTGAAATGGGCCCACCAGTTCTTGAAATAAAAATTTAGGGTAGAGCCCAAAATGGATATGAGACCCACAGAGAGTCCAAATATTGACCTACCAACTTCCCTTGAACACACTTTAATCTCCAACTCCAAAGGATGTTCCTCACCAAATATCAAGGCATTCCCTCTGGTGGTTTGTGAGAAGTTGATTTTTAAAGATTTTTAAGCTTTTGGTGCATTAACCAGAGCCCAAATATGGCAGTTGCTTCATTTGAACAAAATAGAAAGGGTATTCTCCATAGATGGTCTGTGCAATATATGTTTGAATTTGGCCTTGTGGGTGTGAAGAAGAAGTCAAGTTTGCAAAAGTTAACGAACAACAGACGCTAAGTGATGGCAATAGCTCCCACTGACTTGCAGTCAGGTCAGCGAAAAATGAAAAGTTCATTAGTTGTTCAATAATATTTTTGAAATACCTGCTGCTATTAGAAAATAATTGAATTTTGAGGAAATTTAGTGTTGATGAAGTGTGATAAATGTTGTTTTATTTCCTCTTAAGATGCTTGATGATGGGATTTTAAATTCCATTATCAAGGATTATAATTATAAACAATGTTCAATGTAAAAATTTTACCAGAGATTCGTCAAAAAGTCTCTTGCTTGAAAACGTCTACACAGCTAAAAGAAGTGATCATTTTAACAATAACTAATTGAAGAGTACACCATATTTAAACACCAAGTTCAAAGATTGCAACATTCCAAATGTTCCATCTTACATGAATGATGCTGGGAGAAATATAAATAATATATACATGCCTTCTTGATCACAGGATATAAGCATAATGTGCTGAAAGACTTCTCTCAATGGAATTTGATTCAGTAAGGCAACAAGGTCATTCTCATGTAAATACAGCCAGGCATTATTTGGATCTTCATCCTATAAAATATATTAACAATAACGCATATGTTCAAGCTTGGGTTATGTCTCCGTTTGCTTGTTCCATGAAAAATACTAATTCTTGAACTACCCACACCCTAATTAATTTTCTCAGTTTGCCGCAGCTCACAGAAAGTAGCAATAGTTTGTTCTATACAAGTGAAGTGTTCTGCGCATGAAGTTAAAGATTTTATGCCCCGGCTTTGTCAACTTAAAAGCAACAAGCACACAAAATAACTAAACTCCCTATTAAAAGTTGATGAAATTTATTTAGTTCCGAGTAAAATAGGTTCAGTCAAACCCACTTTTTTCTTTTCCAGTTTTACACTATTCTACCATCTTTCAAATAATTATAATGTCTAAAAATTTGCTGACTATCTTACTGAGCAGTGGGATAAGAAGCATGGTAGGAAAATGTGAAACCACTCGGACATTGTCAGACCACAAACTAACTACAAATCATGTTGAAGAGAGGCACACTAAGCTGGCCATGCTGGGATGTGTACACCCAAATGTGTGCATTTTCCTAGAAATGGTAAAAAATAAAAGCAGAATGGGGTAAAATCTAGTATACTCCAGGCACAGGCTGGTAGGAAAATAAGGCCATATAAAAAGAAATTTTGGAAACTAGACCAAGGTGTAGAAAGTTTAAAAATTTTATTGGTTGAAAGAACTATTTAACAGTACGCAGATGCAATTCTGCATCTTGTCAGTCTTCAAATGAAACATATTTTCAAGAGACTCAAGTGATATGACTTTGTGTATAATTAGTCTGTGTGAATCAAACATACTATTGTTTTAGTATGTTTTCTTTTTTTTTTCTTTCTTTTTTTCTTCTTCTTCTTCTCCTGTCTTCTGTCTTCTCATCACTTTTTTGTCCACAAGATAACTCGAAAAAGAATTTCTCTATCTCGATGATTTTTAGCATCCTGATAGACAGTCACAAGTTCTCGGCCATCTATGTTTTTCAGATTCCTGGGGCATTAGTGGTGTCTGTAGGGGTGTTTTGAAAGTGGGCCATGCCCATATTTCTGTTGTGGTATGACGTATGGACCTGGGACCAACACCAAATGAGTCAACACTCGATGGAGATTCAAAATAAGGGTCACGGTCATGGAGATCACCTAAGGGTCATTAAGTGCATTTTTCATAATTGCTGGAAATCACATTTTTTGGCCCCCTAAAGCATTCCCAAAGTCCATATATGAATTTTACATAAAAAAAATTGGGCATGGCCCAATTTTTTGAAAGTGGGTCACAGTCATATCTCAAGCATGGTATGATGAATGGACCTGGAACTAACACCAAATGAGTCGACATTCGATAGCGGTTCAAAATATGGGTCACGGTCACGGAGGTCACCTAGAGGTCTTTGAGTGCATTTTTCGGAATTGCTGGAAATCACATTTTTTTGCCCCCCTAAAGCATTCCCAAAGTCCATACATGAATTTTTACATAAAAAAGTGGGCATGGCCAATATTTTTGAAAGTGGGTCATGCTCATATCTCAAGCATGGTATGACGAATGAACCTGGAACTAACACCAAACAGTCGAAACTCGATAGAGGTTCAAAATATGGGTCAAGGTCATGGAGGTCACCTAGGGGTCATTGAGTGCATTTATCGGAATTGCTGGAAATCACATTTTTTTGCCCCCCTAAAGCATTCCCAAAGTCCATGCATGAATTTTTAGGTAAAAAAGTGGGCATGGCCAAAATTTTTGAAAGTGGGTCATGCTCATATCTCAAGCATGGTATGACAAATGGACCTGAAACTAACACCAGTTTAGTCAACACTCGATAGAGGTTCAAAATATGGTTCAAGGTCATGGAGGTCACCTAGGGGTCATAAAGTACATTTTTCAGAATTAATGGAAATCACATTTTCTGACACTCCTAATGCATTCCCGAAATTCATACATGCATTTTTACACGAAAAAAGTGGGAATGGACAAAATTCTTGAGAGTGGGTCACACTCATATCTCAAGCATGGTATGACACATAGACATGGGACCAACACCAAATGAGTCAACACTCCATAGAGGTTCACAATATGGGTCAAGGTCACTGAGGTCGCCCAGGGATAACTGAGTGCATTTTTTAGTATTGCTGGAAATCACATTTTTGGACCCCTAATGCATTCTCTTGACCAAACCTTTTGAATACTGTGCACATATATGCCTTTTCTGATTCCTTTATGAATATCTGTAAATATTGTTAACGAAAATCCCTTCCTGATTTGTTTAAAAATATGTTACTCCCGAAAATAACCCTCCATAAATTCTCTTTCTATATAGTTTTTACCCGATATATATTTTAACCCTTTTCTTACAAGCTTGACTTTACTGGATTCAATAAATTCTATTTCTCTAGTATTAGGCCAAAAAAAAAAATCAATTGATTCTCAGGCAATTTTTTTTTCAAATCAATGAGGGAGGGAGGATTTTATTTTTATTTTTTATTTTTATTTCTTCCAGATGGTGAGAAAGGATTGAGAGGCAAAAGTCACTTTCTGATGTCTGTTTTTACCTGAAAAGCATGGAAAGTGCATATTGTAAAATGATATACAAATAAAACTCATTTTATTGAAAACTAAAACTGTTTTTCTTTATTTTCTGATATCACCACTTTTTGTATTTAGAAACTGAACTCTGACTTCACTTTTAACCTTTTACAAAGCAGAACTATTTTATGAATACTAGATATTATTGACCACCCTCGTATTATTTTGGTATCATTGTGAGTTATTTTGATAGAAATTAACATTTTTACGATAGAAATTTTAGAAGGGAAACAAAAACAAACCAGAATGGAAGCAAGCTTCCGGTGTCAACTCGGCATGGAACTTACACAGCACTTGTAATGTCATCAGCCGTCTGTCAAAGAGCCCCTCCCAAAGACCACGCCTATTAAAAATAGTTTGAACTCGTATACATCCAAGCGATCAAGTTTGATATTTAAAAAAGGGAAACATCACTTTATTTTTCCACTGCGGCGAAGCCCTTTCATTCATATCACTATCCGATCTCCCGTGGGTGAAATTAATAAATGGATAGGCCCAACTCAATACACAAAATAAGCTGGACGTGTCGGCCCATAAAGACTTTGTTTGTTTACTTTGAATGAAGACGTCATTCGTATTGGGAAACGCACGTGTGTTTTGAGTAATCTCCCTTGATGCACAACTGCTCTGGAAAAATCTGAATTTCAGATTCCATTCAGTGTTTGCCCATTCTTTCCCGTTATGTTCATGACACGTCAGCAGAATTTGGACTTTTGTATTTCTTTAGTAAGTGATAATTCCCCACCCCGAAAATATACTTACCTGTACCGATTATTCTCACTATTTCTCATTCGTGTTTTCACAGCAAAAAAGGTTTACTTGACGCCAGTACCTGGCAAATTTAACATTTAGTATTCGACAAGGTGGGTTATGCCTGTGTTGGACAACTCGCCCAACATCGACCGAGTCAAGTTTGCGTTTGAATTCCCCTGCCGTGTGCGCCCAATCTCCTGAAAATATGGCAAAAACCTTTCCCCTCTCACCAGGGGTCAGCCTGGCAGCTGATTTTAGGGAGAAGTGACTTCTCCCTTCAGAGACTTTAGGGAGAAGTCAGGACCCAGGAGGGAGAAGTCAGTGGACATGAAGGAGAAATCAGAAAAAAAAACATAAAACGTATATGACATCGTGACAAAATAAATGAACATAGAGGACACAATTGTGGAGAAAAAAATAAATAAAATTTATCCAAACATACAAACACACACAAAACTAAGTCAGATGGTTACATAACAGAATGTAGGTTAACCCCCCTCCCCCCCCCCCCCCACCCCACAAAAAACTGTGTCGTTCATGGTTTCTGAATACCCCCTAACTCTTTGCCTAACAGTGATGACTAAGGTTACCGTGCAGTTGATTTTGTATTTGCCTCAACGATGTGGATTTGAAATTTAGTATGACCCATGGTGAGAGTGTTCTTCTCTGTAACAGAAGGTATATTCTTTTTAAAAAAATATTTAAAGTGTTTAAAATAAATTTCAAGTTCATATAAGAAGCTGGGTCATTCATGGTTTCTGAATACCCTAACTGAGTTGAAAAGCGTAGTTAAAAAAGTTTTCGATATCCTTCGTAAATTAAGCGTTATTAACAATTTGAGTTAATTAATTTCTTTGGTAAATGACAAAACATTTCAGTTATCTCCCTTCCCGGCTGCGCTGGGTAATAATACACTGTTCAGAAAACTGACAATTTCTGCCAACCATCTTTCACTGACACGTGCGATTGGTGCTTTGAAGGTCTGCCATTCTTATCCATCCAAATACCTGTGATTTCTATTGTAGCCTTATTACATTTAACCCCCTTCCAACAAACTTCACAAGTTTTCAAAGAAAAACATTCAATGCAAATTGCCGGGCGAATTTCAATGCAGCCAATTTTTCAGTGGAACAGAGCGTAACCGCAAGCAATTTCGATATGGACGAACTGTCTCCAATACATTTTTTTGTTTTGAAACGGTGGTTAACTTTAATAAATTCTAATTAACTCGATGCGTGTCTTGTGTGATTCGTTGTTTTGTCTGGTACTTTGTTTTTAAATAGCCATTTTGTGCTGGTTGCTATCAGTTGGGGCGAATTGTTCGAACGACTACGCCATTGCAATTCTTTTCAGAAATATAAAATTGGGCTAGTTTAGGCTATTTTCATAGCCGTGTGACGGACTTTAACAGCAACCGTGTTTACTGTTTTTTGCGGAAGCGTGTGTTTTTAAAAAATAAAACATAAGAAAATACAGTAAACTGCCATGTCTCCCAAGGAAGTTTGGGAGGGCGACGCCTGTGTATATTTACCTGTTTATTCGTTGGTTTTGGGCCTTAAAACCAATAGTCCCTTTTCAATTTCCCTGTTTCCTATTTTCGTGCAATGACGGTCCAAATAAAAAGGCCCAACGCGGGCCATTTTTTTCAACGTGGCGGTGCCTGAGAATCAATTCCTTTTTTTTTTTTTTGCCTTAACATTATTTTTTATTTCAACGATTTTTGTCTAATGGATTCCATACTATTCTACTGAAATTTGGCACATATATAGAGCTTCGTTGGATGTTTCTCACCTGGATCATGGCATTTCTGAAGTTTTTCATTTTCTGCCAAAACCGTGCAAAATGTTGTCCCAATGTTACGTTTTGCCACAATTCTCAAACAAGACCCTGGACGATTTGGCTAGAGCTTTCGTAATATTTGTAGCATGACTTACTACATCTGACTACATAAGCTGTATTACCCACGATGCTCTCTTTTGGCCACAAAATTCCGAGCAAAGTGCAATTTTGGCAAAACTGGCCAATTTTCACATGCGATTTCTCAGCAGTGCAGCCACATTTTTTCAAAACGTTTCCCATGAGAAGTTTGGGCATTCATCCAAGAATAATTTGGCTGTTATATATTTTATTCAAAGTTTTAACCTTCACCCCGTTTTCAGGCCTTGAATTCGAGTACCGTAAACTTCTTCATAAAATTGGCTCATTTTTAGTTCATTTTTCTCCCACTTACGAATGGTATATCGAAAAATGATTTACATGTTCATATTCATTATTACCTATCAAGCAAATGTTCGGTTGTACGTTTGGTTGTAAAGTTTAACCATATGCCTATTCTGTATGCATAAAGACAGATGCTGTCCAAAAAAACTCTCGCTTTTTCAGAATTTGGTACGATTAAGTGACAATTTACTCCATTCCTAATTGAGTGCTGAATGTTTTCAATGGCTGCATGCAGCAGTCATAGTATGAAAACTTTTGTTTTATATGTGAATATTAAAAGTTTAACCCTTATAGATTTGAGACTCTTATGGGTACTGTCTGAATAATTGTGATTTTCGTAAAATCACCGAATATTGGTAAACGTGCAGTGCAGACATGTTAACCTTCCAAAATTTTTTTCAGGGAGATTGAAGACAATTTTCAGGGAGATGACATGATTTTCAGGGAGATTTTTTTTTGCGCATAGAAGCCACGTGTGGATCAATTTTAAATACAAATTAATACCAAATACCCCTTCCCCCCACCCCCACACACACAGACATAACACGAAACAGTCCAACAACAATACATCAAAGGAACATACGTCAACGTTCTACTAACTGGTGGTGAGTGACCCAGACCTGTTAACCTCTCGAGGTGACTGTCAGTGAGATTTTGATGAGCTCCCAGTGAGACTCGGATGCTTGTCAGTGAGATTTTTGCACGTGGGCAGCACATCAATAATTTCCATGTTACCACCTTGCCCCCCCCCCACCCCCCCCCCCCCCCCCCACACACACACACACATACATTAAACATTCCACCCTAATGTGTTTTATTTGAACAATTTGTCCTTTCAAAAGCCAAAACATAGAAATATAGAGAAAAACAGAAATCAAAAATATGGATGTGGTCATGTGCCAATATCTGAGTTGTTCCAATGACATCCATATTTCAATGGTTTTATGTACAAAATGTTTGGAGATATTTTCAACCTTTTCAGCACTATATCAGTTTTGACGCTGTGTTGAAAGTTTTGGATCTATTTGGGAAATTATGGGTACTTGCGGCGACCTGCGGTAACCTGCGGCGATCTGTGGTGTTTAGGCACACCCCGAGCCCGGTTGTTGTGGTAATTCGATCTGCCAAAGCCCAGCGCCCCACCTAACCACACCGGGTACTCACTGGAAGTAGTTGGTCATTTACGAAGGGGATTTGGAATGGGGTGATCATTTTTCAGTGAAACGTGAACATTATGCCACAGCCAGCCCAGGACAAAACATCTCCGGGATATTTAATTTATTTTGTTGTCCATTTATCACAACGAATGAAAAAACGTCCAAGTGCCGTAAATTAACAACTTTTTAGAGATTTTTTTCACCAAAAACATAATTTTTTTCACAGCCTGCTTTAGAAAATTGCGAATCGGAAATTTTTCCCGATATATTGAAAATTACGGCAACTCATATGTTTGAGCCGTTTGTCTGCAAAATTGGCTATAATTATCTGAAGTGAAAGTGAAATCTAAAATGCACAATAATAAATTTGTGCGTATTTTTGCACATGTTCGATTGGACAAAATTTATGCGTATGGAACTTATTTTTCGATTTGACTGCTACCTGTATACAAGCAAAGGTGTGCCTTTAATATATAATCAATTTCAGCAATTATCCTGCATCTCAAATTCATTTAATCCGCCTGTCAAACGTGTTGCAAATAATCACAACACGGCCATTGACAGAAATGAGATTGGTCACCAGTTCTTACGTAAGTGGTGACGTTTCACACAAACTTAATGACCTTGCCATTGAGAGTAGAGCACATGCTTTTGTATTTGTAAACAAAAGCTGGTGAATTCAGTTTTTGTCTGGTATGTCGACTTTCCGGGAGATTTTGGCCCAAATTGACTCCCGGGCGGGAGGGGATAGCTAATTCCGGGAGAATCCCGGGCATTCCGGGAGAGTTAACATGTCTGGTGCAGTGGTAGTTTGGAAAAGAATATCTGAAAATTCTGTTGACATTCAGATTCACAGTTCAATTCCAAGAATATTTTCTGTTATAAGGTAGCTGTAAAGTTTAACCCAATCCCTGTTTCGGTTGCATAAAGATAGGTGCCGTCGAAAATAACTCCATTTTTCAGAATTTGGTAAGTTTAAGTGACAATTTACTCCATTTCTAATTGATTGAGCGCTGAATGTTTTCTATGGCTGCATGCAGCAAGCAAAGTGTGACATCTCTTGTTTTATATGTTATTATTAAAAGTTTAACCCTTGGCAGATTTGAGACTTCCCTTATGGGTACTGTCGAAATAATTGTTATTTTCATAAAATCACTGAATAATGGTAAACATGCAGTGGTAGTTTGGAATAGAATATCTGAAAAAGCATTTCGATATTCAGATTCAAAGTTCAATTCCAATAATATTTTCTGTTATAAGGTTGCTGTAAAGATTAACCCAATCCCTGTTTCGGTTTCATACAGATAGGTGTCGCCGAAAAAAAAACTTTCATTTTTTTAGAATTTTGTAGGTTTAAGTCGCAATTTACTCCATTCCTAATTGATTGAGTGCTGAATGTTGTCTATGGGTGCATACGACTAGAAATGTATGACAACTTCTGTTTCACATGTTATTATTAAAAGTTTAATTCTTGGCAGATTTGAGAGTTCCCAAGTGGGTACTGTTGGAATACTTATTATTTTCGTAAAACCAGTCCCTGAATATTGGTAAGCATGCAGTGATTTTTCGGTCCTATATAAAGGTGCAAATAGTTAAAGTTGAACAGTTCATCAAATAGACAGAAATAATGCCAATCTCGGCCGTTGACAGGTAAATAATGAATGGAAATTTCATTGCATTGAACATAAAGTGGGAACGAACCATTCCCACGGTTTCCACTCGAGGCGAGGTGTTTTCCACGCGGTCAGAACACTCAATTCCATGCCAAAATGTCGGCCAGGCTTCATAGAACAAGTTCTGAAAATTGCAAGTCGCTGTCTTCAGCGGTCTGGACACAGTTCGTATATGTCTGAAGTGCTATTTTAATGTCTAATATGTAAATTTTCATCAATCTTTTCCCACCAAAAAACCTACTCACCGCCGTTTTCTTTTCACTTTTAACTTCTGACGATTCTCAAAGGTTTCAAGGTTTCGATGGGATCCCTGGGTGCTGTTCTTAAAAAAGCTACTTTGATTTACAGCCATCTCTCCGTCAGTCACACTCTATTGTAACTGTTAAGTGGACCTACCACAGAGGGGGGGGGGGGGGGCACTACGAGAGACTGCACCCATTCTGCCCTCTTCTTTCAATCCGGCTTGAAAAAGACAAATTCAGAAAATTACCTCCTCTCTTCAAAAATGCTATATGTCAGCAAATTCTCTGCAGATTTCCATGAAATTTTCACTCAGCGTTCACGAATAGTTGCTGCATTGGTTGCCTGGAAAAGCGACACAAATTGCGCGTTTCGTCATGTCCAATTCGAAAAGAGCGTATGAGCATGCAAGTGAAACTCAAATGGGCTACGCGCTCGGTTTTTTTATTTTTCAGGGACAGGTCGAGTTTGGCAGACCTTCTAGAACAAACGTTGAAAATTTCGCGTCGCTATCCCAAAAACTCTCTCCACAATCTACTGTACATGGAATGGAGTGTATACTTTTTATGACCTGCCGGCAATCATAACCACCCTTCTAGTTTTATATGTTATTAATAAAAGTTTAACCCTTGGCAGATTTGAGATTTCCCTTATGGGTACATCCACGGTGTTTCCATCCGGTCGCAGGACTCAAAAAAGATACTAAATTGTCGAGCGGGGATAGTAGAACACATTCTGAGAATTTCAAGTGGCTGCCTTGGATGGTCTGGTTACAATTGGCACATGTCCGACACTGGTGTCTGTTAAATTTTAAAGTCAGCTTAGCCAAAGAGTTAAAATATGGATCAAGGCCGCTGAGGTCACCTTGGAGTCATTGAGTGCACTCTTCAGAATCGTTAGAAAACACATTTTTGCCCCCCCCCCCCCCCCTAATGCATTCCCTTGATCAAACCCTTTTTGCTCTGTACATATATGCCTTTTCTGGTTTCTTGTATCCGATTCCTGGATGAATATCTTTAAACACTGTTAAAGAAAACCTATTTCTGATTACTTTAAAACAATTGTATCCCCAAAAATAAGCCTCCAAAGTATTCCAGTTACATTCATAGAAGGGACTCTGTGGATCAGTAGGTAGAGGCGAAAGCTGCAAACCGAGAGGTCTTCGGTTCGAATCCCAGCTGTGGTAACCCTGTTGTGTCCTTGACATACTTCACCCCCATTGCCTACTTGAAGGCATGGTGGCATTGTGCATTAACGTGTACTGCACGTTGATGGTGTACTTCTCTTTAACAAATGCTAACCTATTTGTGTGAAGTCAGTCTGTTGGGAGCCTGACAGTTGCTCGCATTTGCTCAGTGGTTCTCTCAGGGTACTCTAGCTTCCTCCTCTCATAAAACTGTCCGACACAAGGCGACAGTGGCTGTCAATAGTGTCGTTAAGCCCAATAAATAAATAACATTCATAGACGGCATGCCTTGATAGTGTGGTTGTAATATTTGTGTCTTCTATGCACTGTTTGTCAACATGATAACCTAATACAATCAATCCTATCTTAATGTTTTGTTATACTGATAGACTGTACTTGCAAATGAGTTCACTGAAGTTAAGAGCCATTATTTAAAACTTGATATAATCTCTCATAAACACAGTGGTTAGAGAGAATGCTGTAAATTTTATATCGAATAGCATTGTATATTTTTTTAATATGTTACAAAATTAACCTTGTTGAAAATAGAACCCTTCACATTTCAAAGCATTTTTAAGATTTATTTATTCTCAATCATAACTCAACAGGTTTGGGTTTGGAGTGGTGTGTGGCTTTCTCAAAACACCCATCACAATTATAAAGTAATGAAATGGAATATTTGAATGGCCTGTTTTTAACCCTCTTAATACTTCAGTGTGAGTTCAAACACCCTTCATATAACTCATTGCTACAGAATGTTTTTACGCTTTCCTTTCTGTAACATTTAATTCTATATGGAATGCGACACCTTTCCAGGTTTACCTTCCAAATTAAGACATTCTTAACCCTTTCCCCAACATAACGTCGAAAACGAGCCAGCATTATTCACTGAAATTTCCAGTCAATTTTCATTTCGTTCCTGCTGCAAAAACATTACTGATGACCTCTCATTGGAATGAGCTCCTTTTTAAAGGGTTAAAATGGAGTATTTAAAGGGATTATTTTAACCCTCTCAATATCTTAACTCTCTGCACTCTGATGTCAAAATGGCCAAGTTTTGAGCAGCAAATATTTGCCATAATGCAGTTTGATATTTAACCAAATATACTTTGTTTGACAGAGCTCAGGGAGCTCTGTCAAACAAGATATAATTGGTTAAATTCTTAGTTAAACAAGAGAAAAACTGAATGATTGGAAAAAATTATGTTGCACTACCAGTGTGCTAGGGGTTAATATGGGTCAACAAACATTTACTTTTGCAATGCAGGAATAATAATAACACTTTCTGTTCTCACAATGATGCTCTAAACATGCATGGGATCTTGGGGGACGTTTACCTCTATATTCCAACATTACTGAATTCTTTTACTCGCAAAATATTTTCCAGAGGTATCATGTACTTTAACTTTTTCTTGGTAATATGAATATTTGCTACCATCTCTAAACATGGCATATCCGGAGTTGGTGGAGCCAATATTTTTAAAGTGGGATACGCTTATACTTCTGGTTTGGAATGACCTATAGACATGTGACCTACACCGAATGTCTTGAAACCTTCTGGAGGTTCAAAATGTGGTCCCCCTCAATGCAGGCAATGGAGGTCATTAAGCGCATATTTTTCAGAACTATTAGGAATTGCATTTTATAACAGCTAATACAATGCTGAAGATTATCCATGTATCTCATCGTTCAAATAATTGGCAGAGCCAAAAATGAAAAAATTTATAGTAATTTATATATTTTTTATACTTACTAATGGCCCAGACTTAGCTGGTGCTAACTCTAAAAAATTCAGGGCCAAACACAAATTTTGACATCCAAATCCCCAAAATTTGCATCCAAAATCAACAAGAGGGATGTTACATCCCAACGCTCACCTACATTCGTACTTGATAATGTCGTTCCAATGTAACATGCCTAATATTTAGTTAATATAAATCATTAACTAGGCATCAAATGATTAATGTGGTTTATGTGATGGCTTTGGAAAATCTATATTTCTGCATTTATTATATATCAATTCAACATAGAATCATTGGATATAAAAGCATTTTTTTCTTTTAGAAATGTTTATGATTAAGAATATGAATCGTGAGGCCAGATATTAAATCATAAATAAGAATTAGGAAAGGCTTTCATAAATCACTGAAATTGTAATTGAAGTACATTCATTGGTTAAAGAGGAGTTGCGGAAAAACATTCGTTCAAGAAAGTGACTATAAGTCCCAACAAAAATACATCACATCAACAACTAAAATAAGCCTTAATGTTACTAGTAACAAGCATGAGAAAGTATTAAATAAAAAAAAAAGTTGAAAAAATTTTTTTTTAAAGAAAGTGAATATAAGTCCCAAAAATCCCCCTCAAATTCCTCAAATATGCAAGTAATAAGGGCGCAACGTCACCGCAATGTAGTTTAGTAACCCATGCGTACAATATCAATTGCCTGGAAAGACACATAGAAACAGAACTCACCTTAACACCTCACCTTAACACAAACTTTTAGAACTTAAAATTGAGTAAGTCAAAGAAAAACGTGAACATTGTGACTGAAAAAAAGAAAAGAAATCAGTTAAATTTCTGCATACAGTAGGGTTAATACCTACAGTTGTTATTGAAATGAGAAAATAAACAGTAATGAGAGGTGAAGGCACCACAATCTGCACAAAAGCTGACTTTAACGCAAATTCTTACAACACCTAAATGCTAATTCTTACAACAAGTTTTGGCAGAAAATCAGCCTCAAATTCCTCAAATATGCATGTAATGAGGGTTAAATATTACTGCAATGGAGTTCAGTAACCCAAGTGTAGAATATTAATCGCCTGGAAAGACACACAGAAACACAACTCACCTAAACACAAAGTTTACAAAGTTTTACAACATAAAATTTACTAAGTCCGAGAAAAACATGAAAATTTTGACTGAAAAAAAAAGAAAATTTCCGTTAAATTTCTGCGTACAGTAGGGTTAATACCTACAGTTGTTATTGAAATATGAAAATCAACAGTAATGAGAAGTTAAAGCAGCACAATCTGCACAAAAGCTGACTTTAACGCAAATTCTTACAACACCTAAACGCAAATTCTTACAACAACTTTTGGCAGAAAATTTTAGGTGAAATTTGGAAAAAAGTCATAGTATCAGGGTTAAATACAGTTCTGATAGTCCCCTACAACCTACATATGCAATATCGAAGGCCTGAGCCCACTGATCTTTGAGAACTCACCTTAACACAAACTTTTAGAACTTAAAATTTACTAAGTCCGAGAAAAACATGAAAATTTTGACTGAAAAAAAAGAAAATTTCCGTTAAATTTCTGCATACAGTCAGGTTAATACTTACAGTTGTTATTGATATATGAAAATCAACAGTAATGAGAAGTTAAAGCACCACAATCTGCACAAAAGCTGACTATAACACAAATTCTTAGAACACCTAAACGCAAATTCTTACAACTTTTGGCAGAAAATTTTAGGTGAAATTTGGAAAAAGGTCCTAGTATCAGGGTTAAATACTGTTCTGATAGTCCCCTACAACCTACATATGCAATATCAAAGGCCTGAGTCCACTGATCTTTGAGAACTCACCTTAACACCTCACCTAAACACAAACTTTTAGAACTTAAAATTTACTAAGTCCTAGAAAAACATGAAAATTTTGACTGAAAAAAAGAAAATTTCCATTAAATTTCTGCATACAGTCGGGTTAAAACCTACAGTTGTTATTGAAATATAAAAATCAACAGTAATGAGAAGTTAAAGCACCACGATCTGCACAAAAGCTGACTTTAACGCAAATTCTTACAACACTTAAATGCTAATTCTTAGAACAAGTTTTGGCAGAAAATCAGCCTCAAATTCCTCAAATATGCATGTAATGAGGGTTAAATATTACTACAATGGAGTTCAGTAACCCAAGTGTAGAATATTAATCGCTTGGAAAGACACATAGAAACACAACTCACCTAAACACAAAGTTTACAAAGTTTTACAACTTAAAATTTACTAAGTCCGAGAAAAACATGAAAATTTTGAGTGAAAAAAAAAGAAAATTTTCGTTAAATTTCTGCATACAGTAGGGTTAATACCTACAGTTGTTATTGAAATATAAAAATCAACAGTAATGAGAAGTTAAAGCAGCACAATCTGCACAAAAGCTGACTTTAACACAAATTCTTACAACACCTAAACGCAAATTCTTACAACTTTTGGCAGAAAATTTTAGGTGAAATTTGGAAAAAAGTCATAGTATCAGGGTTAAATACTGTTCTGATAGTCCCATACAACCTACATATGCAATATCAAAGGCCTGAGCCCACTGATGTTTGAGAAATTAATCTTAACATTAAATCTTACAATATTGGACACGCCAGACACCGATGCCGACGCTGACGCCCGAGGTTATGACAACTGATGTCCAATATGGTCCTCCATACTTTTACCTACTGCGCATGCGCAGTATCAAGGAAGTACCAAAATTGGCGCCAAGCCTCATTCTTACAACCAGTACCTGCTAAATGTTATATAATCAGTGGGGAGGTATGAGTTCCCAACTCATGGGAGGGCCATCCTCGTCTGGGCCATTGGTAAGTATAAAAAATATATAAATTACTATAAATTTTTTCATATTTTTATACTGTATACCAATGGCCCAGACTTAGCTGAACAGAGAAAAGGCTGGAGGGCCATGGACGTAAAAGAAAATCCAATAGGCTCAATTATGTATAAAGGAATATCCCATCGAGGAGAAAAGGAGAGAAAGGATTTACATCTGTCTTTTTTGTTTATTAAAATAAGAAAGACAGAATACCCATCAATAATTGAGCATAATAACATCAATGAGCTCTATTAATATCCAGTATAACCCATTATACTAATTCTATAAAGGAAAGCCAATAAATAAAGATAGTCCAGAGAATGAGACTCTTTATACTCATTTAAAAGTGTCCGAGGATTGTATATTAATGCTTGTATGACACGTGACATATACAAATGCTTTACACCAAGCTACACTTTAAAAATATTACATAAATGAGATAGACATTAGCTTTACACTTTAAAACCATCCCAGCACCGACTCGGAAGTACTGACACCGGAGGAGGTATTCCCTTGCTTTTCACTATAAAGCTGGTGATATAAGGGAAAACTGTCCTGCCCCCCTTCCCCTTGCTCTGGGTCAAATCACCACAGAACGAAGAGAGCAGCAGGACAGAGTCACTGCTGGAACAGAAAACCTACATAACTATAGCTGTAACTGTTTAGTGGAGGACATTCTGAGCAGCAGATAACAGACCTAAACATTAGACTCAATATTTCTAAGATAAAAATTAGTGAAGGTGAAGGCTGTGACCAGTAAGCAGCCTTCATGATATACGTAATAGCAATATTGTTAGAATAAGCCCAAGAGATTGACTGTGCTCTAACTTCATGCACTGAAATCTTGAGCACCGACTGCTGATTGGAAGATAAACTCTCATAAGCAGTATGAATAGCTAACAGAATCCATCTATCAATAGAATGAACTGAAATGTCCCTTCTATTGGGAATTAAAGACAGAAAGAAGCGTTTTCATCCCTTTCTGATAAACTCTGATCTGCGTTTATAAATATGCAAAGCTCTTACTGGACACAGCAAAGGTCTACAGCCATCTGATGACGGCAGAGTCTTAATAATAATAGGCTCAGGATACTTATTAGGAGCCTGATTCTTAGCCAAAAATCCCACTTTCGTAGTTTAAGTAATAGTATTACCAATACTACGATAATAAGAATCATCAATAGACAAAGCATGAAGCTCACTGACTTTTCTTGCAGAATCAAAGGCTAAGAGAAAACCCGTTTTATATGACAAAAATGCCGCTCAGGATCACCGATCCAATGTCGAGTTGTGACCTTGACCTTTGACCTGGCGAGTCCAAGGTCAATAGGGTTCTTCCTCGCACCAAGGCCAACACACCTATGAAGTTTCATGACTCTAGGTTGAACCACTATCAAGTTCTCATCCGGAAACCAATTGTTGCGATATACTATGTTCAAGGTCACTGTGACCTTGACCTTTGACCTGGTGAGTCCAACATCAATAGGGTTCTTCCTCGCACCAAGGCCAACATGCCTGTAAAGTTTCATGACTCTAGGTTGAACCACTATCAAGTTATCATCCGGAAACCAATTGTTGCGATATACTATGTTCAAGGTCACTGTGACCTTGACCTTTGACCTGGTGAGTCCAAGATCAATAGGGTTCTTCCTCGCACCAAGGCCAACACACCTATGAAATTTCATGACTCTAGGTTGAACCACTATCAAGTTATCATCCGGAAACCAATTGTTGCGATATACTATGTTCAAGGTCACTGTGACCTTGACCTTTGACCTGGTGAGTCCAAGATCAATAGGGTTCTTCCTCCCACCAAGGCCAACACACCTATAAAGTTTCATGACTCTAGGTTGAACCACTATCAAGTTATCATCCGGAAACCAATTGTTGCGATATACTATGTTCAAGGTCACTGTGACCTTGACCTTTGACCTGGTGAGTCCAAGATCAATAGGGTTCTTCCTCGCACCAAGGCCAACACACCTATGAAGTTTCATGACTCTAGGTTGAACCACTATCAAGTTATCATCTGGAAACCAATTGTTGCGATATACTATGTTAAAGGTCACTGTGACCTTGACCTTTGACGTAGCGAGTCCAAAATCAATAGGGTTCTTCCCCTCACCAAGGCCAATCTACCTATGAAGTTTCATGAATGTGAGTTGAACCATTATCAAGTTATCATCCGGAAACCAATTGTTTAAGATTTACTATGTTCAAGGTCACTGTGACCTTGACCTTCGAGGTAGCATGTCCAAAATCAATAGGGTTCTTCCTCCCACCAAGACCAACCTACGTATGAAGTTTAATGAATGTGAGTTGAACCACTATCAAGTTATCATCCGGAAACCAATTGTTTACGAAACCCGCCAGCCCGCCCGCCCGATGTCCGCCCGCCCGCCCGTCCGCCCGCCCACCCGCCCGCCCGCCCGCCATTCACCAAACTATAAGTCGAGTTTGACTTCGTTACAACTCGACTAAAAACTTGAAGTCCACGGTGTTCAAAGGTTCAAATGGAGCTTCTTTAAGCTTCAACAGAACCCAAGCCAAATTCCATTTAGGAATTAACCTATGAGTTCTAGGCCTATTTATTGAAAAGTTTTTAACTAACTTAGATAAAGAGATATTTGATCCAATTTCTAAGCTATCATGATGAGCATAGGTGTCTGATAGCATAGACCTATAACCCTTAATGGTGACTGGCTGCAGTTTGACGTCAAACAGGTAGACCAGAAAATTTGCAATGTCTGGAATGGAAGGATAAAAAATATCAACCGATTGATCTCTACACCAATGAGAGAAAACCTTCCACTTTGCCGCGTAATTAGCGAAGAGGAGGTCCTCCTACAGTTAGAAATTGCATCCACTGCTCGTCGAAATTGCATCCACTGCTCGTCCTGTAAAGCACTTCCCATGCAAGAAGGACCGCACAACAGAAATACATGAAGGTTGAGACCTTGCGGGTTGTGATGCAGTGTGCGAGATTTCCCTCCCTGTGCAGTGATGCAGTGTGCGAGATTTCCCCTGAAAGAGAAGGTCCTCCCGTGGAGGAAGCTTCCGAGGAATGTCCCATAACAGACACCTGAGTAGATTTATCCATAGTTTCTGAGGCGACAGAGATGCTACCAACAGTATCTTGTAGTGTGATTGTTTGATCTTTAGCAAGATCTACTGAATCAATGGAGTCAGAGGATATGCATATCCTATCATTCCATCCCAAGAAATTGAGAGAGCATCTACTGCGTACGCTGGAGGATCTGGGCATGGCGACACATACATCTGCAACTGATTGTTGAGGTGTGTCGCAAACAAGTCTATCATTGGTTGATCCCATTGGTAGCAAATCTGATTGAATACTCGCCTGTTGAGAGTCCATTCCGACGGCAACATGCGACCATTCTGAGAGAGCGAGTCTGCAAGAACGTTCAGATGACCCGGAATATGACGGACCGAAAGAAGAACAAGATGTTCTAAAACATACAGAAGAATTCTTTCCGTTAGATCGAACAACGGAATCGAATGAGTGCCTCCTTGGTTCCAAATGTATGCTACTACAGTCGAATTGTCCGAGAATATCTAAACATGCAAATTGTGAATAATGTTCATCCAATGACGTAGCGCTAGCCATATTGAGATCATTTCCTTGATGTTCATATGCTTGTTCAGGAAAACCGGGTCCCAAAGACCCTGTCACTTCGAGTCTGTTGGGCTCAAAGTCGCGCTCCAACCTGTTTGACTCGCATCCGTCATAACTGTAAAAGCCAGATCCGGAAGATGCAGCGGAACTACCTGAGTTAACCACTGAATGTCTACCCAAATCTGAATCCTTTGTTTTACTTGTTCCGATAACACAATGTTTGATTCGAGTGAATGAATCTTCACACTCCAGGTTTGAGTAAAAAATATCTGGAGAGGCCATGAAGGCAAGCGGCCCATCGGAATTAGATCTGCAGCCACTCTGCACAACCCCATCAGTCGAATGAACTCTATCGCTGTTACTACGTCTGAGTGTAGACAAAAGCGAGCATAACAACTGACTAACTTCGCTCTGGGTAACGGAAGACAAACTCGAACTCGACCTGCCGACCTTGGGATGTCTGACCGGTTATCTCGGCCAGAACCACGGCCCCTACCTGAGTCGCTACTTTGACGGTCTCTAGAGTAAGAGCTTGAGGATTTCTTATATCCTTTAGAGGAGCTTCCCTTGGACGAACTTGAAGTAGAAGCTCCTGCTTTACTCTTTTCTGCTGAGTCAGGTTTTTTAACAACTGACTTCAGAAGCAGCGTTTCCGAAGCTTTCTTAGTAATCTGATCATAGATTAAGGAAAGCTTGCCATCAAAAAGAAGGTCACCGGAAACCAGATCGACTCGAAGAGAGTTTTTCACCTTAGAATCCACCATAGTGGATGAAGCCAGGGCTGCATCACGTCTGACCAACTCTAAATTAGCCACTGATAGGACAGAGCTGTACGTGGAAAAAGCTATAGCCCTAGAAAGAACTCTTAAAGAGGTAGGGATGTCCTTGAATTCTTTCCCACAGAGACGTTGTGCTAACGCTCTAGTAAGGTGATCTGCGTATGACAAGGCGTCTTGGTTCGCTCTATTGGAAGAAATCGTAGTCTCCATAGTACTAGAGTGAATATTAAAAGACACAGGAAGAGACAAATCCAAATCCTCAGCCTGTTCGTCTAGACGCAGAGGAACTCTCGAGATGCCTGGACCTGCCGTTGTAAATTTATTTCTACTATTGATAAACGGCAGATCCAGAGCACGTGAAGATAAGAAACTGTGCTTCTTCTAACTCGAGGCTAGATTGAAGATAGCGTCATTACGCAAGTCAAACGTTGGAGAGACATTGCTGGACTGCACCGGATAATCAGGAACATCCTCCTTAACCCAGCCAAAAAAAGTCAGTATCCAATTACGCTATCAGTCTCTTATCTTTGGTCGCAGCACTTTGATCCGACGTAACAACGTCTGGAATGTGTTGACAGATAAACTCCATCGCCACCTTATGTTGTTCCAAAAGGGAAAAATCCAGCTCTGTAATTTCCCTTTCACCATCCGACTGGATCAGATGAGAATCTTGGTCATCCCTGTCTGACTGTGCAGAGGAACGAACCGACCCAGCTTCATCCGACAGTTCCTGATCAGAAACTGTTGCTGGATGTTCCTGAGGTTGCTGGGATGCTGCGATAAGCTGCGATAAGCTGCACTATTTGTGACAGCAAGTCCGTCACGGAGGCCTGTGGAGCTACGGATTTCTGTTGTTTAGCCGCTGGTAGCTCCTGGGATGGCTTGTCCGACATAGTCCTCTTATGCAAACGTCCCGACTGATGAGGCCTCGTGTCCCTGGCTATTGGATGGAGTGACCTTGATGACATCGAATCCTTTGTCAGCGATGCAGGCTGGATCTATGTGGTCACATAGCCAAGGTGCAGTCGTGTGTGCTGATGCGATGAACAGGAAGCCGATAGACTAGCCAATCCCGGTAGCCTATGAGACGGAGCGTCCCGGACAGACGGTGTGGACGTATGCTCCGACTGACGAATGTTATGAACAACAACCTCCGGTCCCAGATGTTGTTGTAAGAGAGAGGGACCTCTCTTGCTCGCGGTCCGGGAGGACCTGGACGAGTCGGCCGACGAACTGACTGGCTTCCTCTGTTCCGTCGTCGTAGGGTGTGCATGATCCGAGATTATAATGCTCGCAACACCCTTTTTCCTCTCCTCAACCGCTACGGACATACCCGGCGTCACACCACCCATATTCTGTGTGATAGATCAACCGGTTGAGCTAGCTGGTGACAAGGACGTAAATCCCATATTCTGAGATCTAGGGCCTTGTCTGATTTCATTGAGCACTTTTGCCACTAGCTCTTTGTTAATTTGCGATGACGGCAGCACACTTCCAGACGATATCACAGAAACATCACCATGTTCTTGTTCCTCGGAAAAAGAAACTGAACAAGAGGCCCCACGGGGCCTGAGGGCGCTCACCTGATACTGGCCGAGTCATATCACCAAAATAGCAAGGGATTCTGCCTTGTGGTTATTATCAGTTTTTCAACATAAAAGTGTTTTCTCTACTTAGTAACCCAGAGTGTTCATATGTTAGATCCCCATATTGGGTACTCAATAATTTATCTATTTATTTATTGGAATTTAAGGTCACTTTCAGCATCTAAGGCTACATCTTACAGAGGCGTAATTATAATATCAAGTTTGGTCAATCGTTTATGCCTATCACTGCCCACTTTACAGGGCTTTCAATGCAGGAATTGGTTACTACTGGGCCCAATTTTATCAATAAAGCAGAACTTGAACAAACTTCAATTTGCCACTTCTAAGAAAATCAAAAATCAAATATCAAAAGATTCTGACAGGAGTAACAGAAAAAAAAGATTTTTTAAGAATATTTCTCATACTGAACTAAGTTATACATGGGCTCCCATAGGGAGCCCAAAAATAAAAGCTTCTGAAGCAGTGTTTTGGGAGAAGAAGATTCTTCAACGTTATTCCCATTAGCTACACTGTTAAAAAATGATGACTCGGCACTTTTAGTCCTAGAAAAGAACCTTATGATAAAATTTTTACCATTTTTTTCTTCCGGTCCTAAGGAAGCTTCACACCATATAAAAATTCTCAGTGCCATGTAGTTCTGGAGATATGGGCATTTAAAAAGAAAAAAATTTTTTAGCTCCTGCAGTTCCCGTGGGGGACAGGAAAACAATTTTCGGCATAAATTAGGTACTTATGACCCAATAAGCCCTCATATCAAATTTGGTTCAAATCGACTTTTTGGTTTGGAAAATAAAAATTTTGGTATAATTTGGGCTCCCACAGTGAGCCCAAATATGAACCCAGGTACTTGGCTTTACCAAACTTCACTCTCAGCCCCTAAGAATGCTGTACATCAAATATCAAAACATTTTGACTGGTGGATCTGAAAAAAAAATTTTTTTTAAAGAATATTCCTCATATTGAACTAAGTTATAATTTGGGCTCCCACAGGGAGACCAAATATGAGCCGAAGGACTTGACTTGAACAAACTTGAATCTCACCTCCCTAAGCATACTGTATACCAAATATCAAAAGATTCTGACCGGTGGATGCGAAGAAGAAGATTTTAAAAGAATATACCTCGTATTGCACTAAGTTACAATTTGGGTTCCCAAAGGGAGTCCAAATATGAACTCAGGGACTTGGCTTGAACAAACATCAATCTCACCCCCCTAAGGATGATGCATAGCAAATATCAAAAGATTCTGATTTGTGGATCCGAAGAAGAAGATTTTTAAAATATATCCCTCATATTGCACTAATTTGAACATTTGGGTTCCCATAGGGAACCCAAATATGGACCGAGGAATTTGATTTCTACAAATATGTGAATCAATGTTCCAAAGATGTTATATGTAAAATATGAAAGCTTTTAGAGCAGTGGTTTGGAAGAAAACAATTCTTTATTTTTTTCCCATTGCCTACTGTGTTAAAAAATACTGACTCAGCACTTTTTCAGAGTCCCGAAAAAGTACCCTATGATAAAACCGATAGCAATTTTTTTTTACCAATCCTTTCTGTTGGTCCCAAGAAAGCTTCACACCAAATAAAAATTCTCACTGCCGTGCAGTTTTTGAGATATAGGCGTTTTAATTTTTTTCTATTTTTAGCTCCTATGGTTCCCACGGGGCTACAGGAAAAAAAATTTCTGCATAAATTAGGTACTTATGACCCAATAAGCCCTCACATAAAATTTGGTTCAAATTGGCCTCTCGGTTTAAAAAATAGAAATTTGGGGTGGGGCCAAAATTTTTGCTCCTCCCATAACATCGCCAAGTATAGACCTACAAACTTCTCTTGAACAAACTTGAGTCTACACCTCAAAAGGAAGCTGCATACCAAATATCAAGTCTCTGCTATTGCTGGTTCTTGAGAAGAAGATTTTTTAAGAATTGGAGCATTTTTGCCCCACCCCTCTGCTCAATATGAGCCGAAACCTAATTTGCCCAAAAATCAAAATGCCGCTATATAACCCCTACTCACATGAAATTTCATTAACATGCGGCCAGTGGTTTGGAAGAAAAAGACCCAAACACCACCTTCACGCCGGACGACGGACGACGGACGCCGGACGACGGACGACGGACGAAAAGTGATCAGAAAAGCTCACCCTGACTTTCAGTCAGGTGAGCTAAAAACTAGAGTGACCTTGTGGTGAGAGAACAGGCATCGATCTCTCACCACTAACAACGTACCATGACACACGTCTCCAACGTTTGTCATCCCAATTAGCACAAACAGAACAAGAGTTAGTTCGAGTACAATGACTACAGCAAACACAATGAGCATGAGAATCCGAGGAATACTTCCTCGATTTACAATTTGAACAATATTCTTTCATTATATCATAAATATTCAAGCCGTAGTACTCACACTAACCCTCATAATAAAACAAAGATACATGATGATACAATCCATTAAACAAAATTTCGAAAAATAATTCCTAAAAAAAAAAAAATTTGAAAAATCTTTGACATGAGCCCAAGTTCCCAATGGGAACGATGAGCCCAAATGGATCCCAAAAAAGCCTAAGTGTGGACAAAAATTTTTCTTTAAACTGGAAAATTAATGTTATACTTACGGAGTAATATAATGTATCTAATTACATACTTAAGATTACAGAAGACAAGGAATTACTGCTAGAAAGTAACCGTTGTCAATGTAAACAAAAATGTACAAAAACCGGAAACAAGACTCCAGGCACTAATACAAAACGCCCTGAAGACAGTAACAGATTCTATATAACTATCCGATGCAAGGCAGAATCTTCATGAGAAGAAACTGTGATGCATCAGATGGTAGATGCAAGACCAAATATGCCTAAACACCCCAAGGGTGAGGATGTAACCATGGGGGCAAACAGAATAAACATTCTGTTACCAAGTTAAACTCCCAGGAAATTTTCATTAAAAAAATTTCAAAAAAGGATCCAAAAGTATGGGAGCTTAACTAGGGGGTTTCAAGGCGAGGGATGAAACACTTATTGAACAGTGGAATTTTCATAGCAAGAATGAAAACATCAGGCCCATGTTCAGAAATTAGGGAACATGAAATAATTTATAATAAAAATTATAAGTTACAGCCCTGAACACATCCAACCACTGTTTCTTCCTCTCATCCTCTTAATTCATCCTTGGATCCAGCATATCCATCATTACTTTGTGTCTGGCATCATATAAACTGAGATTTACAAGTACCGAAGTCAGAGAGATGTTACTGACAGAAGAGCCAAACAAAGAAAGAGGCTTGGCGCCAATTTCGGTACTTCCTTGACACTGCGCATGCGCAGTAGGTAAAAGTATGGAGGACTATATAGGACATCAGTTTTTTTCATTTTGGATGCAAATTTTGGGGATTTGAGGGGGCAAAATTAGTGTTTGGCCCTGAATATTTTAGAGTAAGCACCAGCTAAGTCTGGACCATTGGTATACAGTATAAAAATATGTCCATTTCTGATTCTTATAAAAATTGTTCTGATTCCTGTATGAATATCTGTAAATACTGTTAACGAAAATCCATTTCTGATTTGTTTAAAAATATTGTACTCCTGAAAATAAGCCTCCATAAATTCTCTTTCTTTTTAGTTTTCTCCGGATTCTTTAACCCTTTTCACACAGACTTGAATTTACTGATGGCAGTAAATTCTGTTTCTCTAGTTACAATTTGTATTCATAGCTACACGTTGAAAAATGGTATTTATTTATTATTCAACTGGTAGAGTGCTGAATTATTTTGCAAATGTGGTTTGTAACATGAGTATTCTTTTCAAAGATTCTATTCCTGCCAAAAAGGAAGAGGAGCCTTCGTTCAGTAAGATTTTGTTAATAAATAACTGATTTGTTACAATTTATTGGAGAGTGCCTGTGGGCACTCTAATAAATTGTAACAATTTGATATAAATATGTTTTTCTGCAGCCAAGGAAACATCAAGCTTATTCATGCAGTGTAAACCATAATAGTGGCTTTCAGCATTTTTCAATACAGCCATCAGAGTGGCTTTTAGCACTTTACCAGTTATGGTCACTTTTAACATCTTTGGCTATCTCATGACTGTAACATAAGTATAAAATCAAGTTTAGCCAATTGTTTATACCTATACTGCATGCTGCAGAGGACTTTCACCCCAGTCATTGGTCCTGGGTTCCATTTTAACAATAAATTAAAACTTTTTTACTACAGTAAACGAACATTGTACCACTTCATTGGCTTCTCTTGGGGGGTGGGGGGGGGGGGGGGTGGGGGTGGGGGTGGGGGGTGGGTGGGTGGGGGAGGGTATTTACACCTCCACTTCCCAAACCACTTGCACACTGCCAATAACATGTTTTGCAATGGTCATTACTGTGCAATGACATGTAAAAAAAATCTCTCAATTCTAATCCATTGCTCAAACAGTTTATACGGACATATGGATGTATACATATACTGATGAACAAACATAAGAGCAGAGCTCTCGGTTATATTCCCTGAGGCCTCATAATCAGAGGTTGGGCATAACAAATTGAACACCTCATTATATGCTAAATTATAAATTACTGAGATGTGCATTTTACTCAAAGTGGGGGTGTGAGAGTCCCAAACAGAGGTTAGTGTACTGTATTCCTACCATGAGACACATAGGCCACCACTTATATTTTGCCAGGTGTGGGTTTCCTTGAATGAGTTCAAAATGCTTCCTACATTCCTGATCAATAAGACTGAAGAAGATCAACATCAGTATTACAGTGTTGTGGAGTATATTAAACTGTAATTGTATTCAATAGTGGTAACTACCTCTTCTCCATCAGAATCAACAAGAATCCAGCTACATTCTTTGTTAATAGAATCCAGCTGTCCACAGGCCTGCAAAGAACTCATGAAATCCTCTCTTGATCTGAAAGAGAAACAAAATCAATCTATCCAATCATACAATTTGGGCTATTAAATATAAACAGAATCTTGTTTCTCAGGCTTCTCCCTCAGCACTGAAATTCTACCTCATAAAGTACTTTTGTACCTAGTTTACTTCTTAAAGATCAAAAGTTTTGTTAGTTTAGATATCTGTGGTAGTGGTATGTGTACAAATTGATGAGTAGTGAGTATTAATACTGACATGTAACCAGAAGCTGTTGAATGACTTTAACTGGTTGAGGGCCAGTTTATTTCTGGAGGATTGAATTTGTTCACCTAAATTTGTTTTATTACAAATTATTGGAGAGTGCCACAGGCACTCTCCAATAATTTGTATTAAAACAGATTTATATAAATAAAAAATTATTTGCATTTGACTGAATACGGAACATGAGCAAGGAAAATGTTGATTTTTGCTCTGGAGCCTTCAGTTTTTTTAAAGCCCTAATAGTGGCTTTTACCCAGCCAGTTATTGATTTCATGGAGAGAAAATTTACCCCAACATACTAGTTGTTACGTACACTAGTTGTTTTGAAGAAATCTCCTCAATGATACTTTTTACAAAGTTCACTGACCTCGGTCAAACAAAATATAGTTAGTTATATTCACAGCTCCATTATGGGAAATTTTTGCTGTTGAAAACATGGTTTTTTTATGATAAAAGTGCAAAGAATTAAATTCTCAGTGCATGCAAATTTTGGGGATTGGGGGGCAAAATTTGTGTTTGGCCCTGGATTAATTTTTGAGTTAGCACCAGCTAGTCTGGGCCATTGGTTGTTGTATAAAAATACTATGTTCCGGCATTTTCGAATAAAATTTTAAAAAATGTTTTCGAAAAATTTTGAATGGAGCCTTAGTGCCCCAAGGGAACCTCATAAGCCCAAGGGTGTCCCGATAGAGCCTAAGTGTGGACAACCACTAACTAATAAAAGCTAAACTACCGGAATAAGATATACTATGTATCCCAATAGAAAAACCGTGATTGTTTAAACTAAACATTGAATTAGTACAAATCCAAAACGTTATTGAACAGACAACAACGTCAAGAGGAAAAAACAAAAACTTACCAACAACAGGCACAACAAAGGCCCAGAGTCAGTAACCGATCAACAACCATCTGATGCAATGCTAGATCTTCATATGAAGAAAAAACAATGCATCTGGCAGAAGATGCAAGAGTACAAAAACGTCCTGAATCAAAATAGACAGGATGTAAACATAGGGGATAAACTTTACAAGTTAAGCCCCCAAGAATTTAATAAAAAATTCTTCATTAAAAAAGCCAAAAGAGCTTGGAAGTATAACAGGAGGGTTCAGGAGAGAGAAGCGAGGTATTAGTAAGTGGAGTCATATTATAACATTCAGAAGCATATCCCGAAATTGGGTAACATGAATAATTTATTTACATAAAGTTACAGCCCTGAACATCCGAACCCACCATTATTCACTTCCAGCATCCTGTTACACTGTTGATTTCATGAAGACCATCATTGATTTGTGTCTGGAACCTTCAAAAATGAGAATTTAAAGCACAGATTTCAGTTCAGTTGTTACCGACTTTGGGCCAAACAGCAGAATGATGTTGGAGACAAACAGCAGAATGATGTTGGTGCCAATTTAGGTCTCTTCATGGGTACTGCGCATGCGCAAGTACTAAAAGTATGGAGGGCTAGACAGAACTTTTAATTTTCGGTATTGTATGCAAATTTTGGGGATTGGGGGGTTCAAAATTTGTGTTTGACCCTTAATAATATTAAGGTTCCACCGGTAATCTGGGCCATTGGTTTTAGTATTAAAATATGAACAGAGTAGCCTGTTCAGAAATAACAAAGAAAACAAAAGTGGAACACTAGAGAATTACATACAGCAGCAGCTCTATTTTCTCTATTCCATAATTGTACTGATGAGATAAACATCAAATTGACAGTATTAAGATGAGAGCAGTTCTCGCACAAGATGAGTTTTGAGCAGTTCGCAAAAAACACTGCCTACACAAGGCAGAAATAACTGAACCTGAGATTTGATGAAGTTGTGTTGCCCATATGCTACTGATTCAGTTATTAATAAACAATTGGGAATGGATCTGTAAAAACATTTTTTTAGTAAATTTTGTCTCTTGACATACCTACCACAGTTGTTTAACCGGAGTCCCACCCATATTCATTCAGGGGATAGTTTGTCTACACTTCCTCCCTGCTAATCACATAATTCATGAGCAGAATAATTCAACCTGAGGTTTGATAAGTTGTGTTGCGCATGTTCAGGATGCCGTGAATGTCAAACAAGAGTAGCACCTACACTGGGTGAGCACCTGCTGTGCTTGGCCAGTTTTTGAATTTTAATTTTTTTCATGGTATGCTTGCACTCTTCCTTGTTCAAGGGCCTTTTTGAACAAGGGTTCTAACTTCTAATAATTAAGATAGTTTTAGACCTTTTATTTTGTGGAAAGCCAAAGATAAACAACTGGGAGTAGGTGTGTGCAAACAAACTTCAAGAGCTCATTTATACTGGGTTTGATCTAATTTAGGCCATAAAAAAGAACCTCTGTTTCTCAGGCCCATGTGCATGGTCATTTTTGCTGTGCATGTAACCTTTTTATGACACCAAAAAATCTTTATAAAAATTTGAGATTTTGTGCTCATTTCGGTAAATTGATATCGATGCGTTCGCGAATTTTAAATTAAGACACTTCAATCTTTTTCTACGTCATACTTTAATAAAGTGGGTGGGTTTTAGCAATATTCACGACAGAAAGTGTTTTATTCTGTAAAAGGTAAGTCATAATGACAGCAAGAAGGAAGGTGTCCTTCAGTCTGACAACAGTCACAAAGGGGAATGGTCGATTCGCACCACGTTTGTTTCGCACATACCCTCAGAAAGTCTGCAAAGTCAGATGCTATGTTGAATGGAACACAGTCTCCTGGCATTTATTTTTTGTAACATTTGCATTGTAAATGGCCGTAATTGGGAATTTGTGTACTGTTATTTGAAACCATTATGAGTTTCCCAATTAATTTAAATAAATGCATTTGAGATGCAGGATAACTGGATAACTAATAGTAACCGTTGCTTGATATAAAAGTAACAGTCATAGTTGAAAATAAATCGCATATAGGCAGGTATGTGCGGTCAAATTGGTTAATAAAAACATGCAAACATTCGTTTTGTATTTCATTTTCAGATTTCGAAAAATATGATTTATGGATGAACTGCCCGTTCAAATGGGTTGTGATAATTTTGAATATAATGGGGAAAAATTGCGATTCACAATTTTATTAGGCAGGTTGTGAAAGGATTTTTTTTTTTGGTAAAATAAATCTGTGAAAGTTGGCACTTCGACATTTGATTTGTCCCAGAGACGTTTCATCCCGAGACGTTTCACCCACAAGGCATTTCGTCCTGTGTCATAATTTTCACGTTTCACTGAAAAAACAAAATTCAAACCGCACTTAATTTATGACCCAACACCCCTACGGTGAATAACCAATATATTTGCGAAATTTTGAGTGGTCCACCAGGCGTTTGGGTGGGGGTCGAATTACCACAAACAACCTCTCGGTGAGAAAATAAAAAGTAGAAAAAAAGACCGCCCGCATGCTTTTTTTTTGGAAAAAAATGGCCCGAGGAACAGACAATCAACTTTGCATGGCCTTCCAGTAATACATTTTGTTCAAACAAGCCAGTACTATGCCACTATTTGTTATAAGTATAGTACTGCTGTAATGTCCAAGTAAATCTGCAATACATTTAACAGGAGTTTACAGGTTTCAATCTTAACTCATAATTTTTAAACTTTAGGTCTCCGAATGTATCTCATGAAAGTGGTCACAAAAATTTTAAAATCAATTTTGTCCTTGAAAAAGATGTTTTTGGAATTTATTGACGAGTTTCCTAAGTCCCTCTCCAACAAAATACTGAAAAAGATTTCTTGAAAAGATATTTATGTTCCGCTGAGTATGGAAAAATGCAATAAAATCTAAGTGAGCTTTTTTCCTTGTTTTAACAGAGATCAAATGAAGATATCTAGCACTTTATTAGTTAATGATTTCCTTCACACTTGGAAATTTATTGCATTTATATATACTGTGTATCTTCTCAAAGTCAAGTCATGACTGATGCGACATAATCATGACTTAATTGAACATCAAATTCAACAAGAACACCAATTTACATGAAAATATATAAATTTAATGATCTTCCACAAGTCAATGAAAATAAGACTCAACAGGCAGACAAATTTTAAGAAGAATAGTTTCAGTTGGCCAAAGGTGCACAAGGGCAGTATAGTGTAGTTAAACCCATTTTGACCTTGCTGACAATGTTCTTGATTGTCTGAAAATTTGTTCTCCTCTCTAGTTTCTTATTTAATGAGAATATATCAGTTAACTCGTAGAGTGTTAGAAGCCCATATTTGGACTCTATTCTCAATTGTAGGTATTGCAGCTGGGCAGACATTTTCTCTCAATCTTGTGTTTGAAAGCAGACCAAGACAATACTATGACGTCACACCTTCACTTCTGGTTACTGAATTCCAAGCAAAGTCAAAATTGTTTACAGTTAATTTCATAAATATGCAGTCACAAGATCACTTATTGTCATATAATTGATTATAAAGAATGCTGAAATATCAAGAAATGCATAGCAGGAATGGAATATTGTTGGCAAGTGTAAAGAAAAAGTGGGTTCCTTTCAAACACTAGATCCATTACAATCAGATGAAAAATGTAAATATTACAAGATGTGGATTAACACTTGCAAAATAGCAACTAAAAATAAATTCTTGTGTTTCCAATAAAAACAATGTTCATTACGAAGACAATTTTTTTCCAATTACGTTCTCTGTTCTCTGGTACATAGCTTGTTCTGTCAGTTTATTGTATTTCTGAATAATGTAGTGTACATTGTTATGTATTCGGAGTAAATAAGCGAATATGCAATTCTTTTCTGAGTTTCTTTGTTTCAGGCCCAATATTTTAATTAACCAGAAACAAGTTATCATTACCAGTAACACAAAAATGGGGGGTGGGGGGGGGGGGGGGGACACACACACACACACACATGCCCTTTTTTCTCAAACCTGGCAATGTAAAATAGATGATAATTAGTTTTTCTACTTAACTGACACTAGTGTGCTATTCTATTCATTTTGTTTATATTTATATTTATATCATACACAAAATACTTTGGCATTGAATTAGTATTGTATTGGTCTCTCCTTTAAATAAATACTCACTTTGCAGGATACAGAAGAGTAGCTAAACATGTTAGAATGTGGTCAAGAAGGGGACAACCAAATGATCCTTGAACATCCACAGTAGACAAATATGGGAACTGTAGGTACTTGGCAGCCCAAGATCCAATACCAGCTGGACTTCTTAATAAATGATTCAGTATGAACATGTGATCCTCAACTGCTCCAATGCGCAGCAAGGCAGCCACCTGCATAACAAATGAAAATTTTGTAAATTTACTGAAATTAACAATCACTGGCGTTTTCCATCAGAAATGTTTCAGATCAATATCTGTTTTAAAATAATGATGGAAGACTGGCATATTTTCCACTGAATGATAAAATACTGTCATGTGACCAACTTTTTAACCCTTGAAGGCCAATTTCTGACTTTGACAAAACAACCAAACAACTGGTGCTCCAACATGCAGCCACAAGAAAATCTTCCAGAGAATCATCAGATTAGCCTTGTAGTGGTTTATAGTTAAGTCTTGGATGCCTGTATAGGCAGCCAACACTTGGCTAGAAACCACTGTCGAAATTTGGCCAAAATTGTTCAGGCCCTTAAAAGTTAATCCTTTACCTAACATAATGAACATAACTGACCAGACCTATCCAGAAAAATAGATATTTGAAATTTTATTATTTTTTAAAATTTGCTTTAAAAAATAGCTGATCACCCCACAAACAAGAAGGCTTCTCCTATACCCTTCAATAAAGGAACTCCTTGAATTTGTTCTGTAAGGATGTCATATAATTACAATAATTAACTAGACAGAGTTATTTGTGTGCAAAGCACACAATGGTGTATCCCTGCATTTCCACTGAAACACATTAGCATAGTTTAAATGTTTTGAATTAAATACCCTAGGAGCCTTTCGATGAAAACTAATTTTCCAACAATAACAGTGGTTCCACCGGAACCACTTGGGGCCATATTAAAATTCTGAAACCTTGAATCATGTACATCTAGAGATGCTACCTGAATACATCAGCATAGTTTAAACATTTCGAAATATAGAACCTTAGTGAGCACGCTCACATACCCCACGCGCCCCGATCAGTGGAGCGGAACAAAACCCCAACTTGTTCTGTAGGCCACCATGTTAGACTAACATACCACAAATCAGCTCAATATCTGGAAGCGTGTAGGAAAAAAGTCTGCAAAACTGTAATTTTGCTGAACTTTTCAAAGTTCAAGGGCTGTAATTTCGGTAAAAATCAGTGGAGCAGAACAAAATGCAAACTTGATCTGTCGGCCACCATGTCAGACTAACATACCAAAAATCAGCTCAATATCTGGAAGCGTGTAAAAAAAAAGTCTGGAAAACTGTAATTTTGATGCATTTTTCAGAGTCCAAGGGCCGTAATTTTGGTAAAAATCAGTGGAGCGGAAAAAAACGCAAACCTGCTCTGTAGGCCACCATGTTAGACTAACATACCAAAAATCAGCTCAATATCTGGAAGCGTGTAGGAAAAAAGTCTGCAAAACTATAATTTTGATGAACTTTTCAAAGTTCAAGGGCCGTAATTTCTGTAAAAATCAGTGGAGCGGAAAAAAATGCAAACTTGATCTGTAGGCCACCATGTCAGACTAACATACCAAAAATCAGCTCAATATCTGGAAACGTGTAGAAAAAAAGTCTGTAAAACTGTAATTTTGATGAATTTTTCAAAGTCCAAGGGCCGTAATTTTGCTAAAAATCAGTGGAGCGGAACAAAATGCAAACTTGATCTGTAGGCCACCATGTTAGACTCACATACCAAAAATCAGCTCAATATCTGGAAGCGTGTAGAAAAAAAGTCCGGAAAACAAGTAGGACGGACTGACGGACTGACAGACTGACGGACTGACGGACGGACCAGTCAAAAACATTATACCCCTGCAACTTCGTTGCGTGGGGTATAATTAAATACCCTAGGAGCCTTTCGGTGAAAACTGATTTTATAACGATAAAAGTGGTTTCACCGGAACCACCTGGAGCCAAATCAAAATTTTGAAACTTTCATGCACATCTAGAGATGTTATCTGAACACCCTAGTATAGTTTAAACGTTTTGAATTAAATACCCTAGGAGCCTTTGGATAAAAACTGATTTTCTAATGATAAAAGCAGTTCCATTGGATCCACCTGAGGCCAAATCAAATTTCCGAAACGTTCATGCACATCTAGAGATGCTACCTGAGCACCTTAGTATAGTTTAAATGTTTCAAATTAAATATCCTAGGAGCCTTTCAAGAAAAGCTGATTTTCTAAAGATAAAGGTGGTTCCTTGGGAGCCAAATCAAAATTCCGAAACATTCATCCACATCTAGAGATGCTACCTGAGCACTTTAGCATAGTTTAAATGTTTCAAATTAAATACCCAAGGAGCCTTTCGAGGAAAACTGATTTTCTAACAATAAAAGTGGTTCCACTGGAATCATCTGGGGCCAAATCAAAATTCTGAAACCTTCATGTGCATCTAGAGATGTTACCTTAACATATTAGCATAGTTTAAATGTTTCAAATTAAATACCCTAGGAGCCTTTCCATGAAAACAGATTTTCCAATGATAAAAGTGGTTCCACTGGAACCACCCGGGGCCAAATCAAAATTCTAAAATCTTCATGTACATCTAGAGATGTAACCTGAACACCTTAGCATAGTTTAAACGTTTCAAATTAAATACCCCAGTAGCCTTTTGATAAAAACTAATTTTCCAACAATAAAGGTGGTTCCATCGGACCACTTGGGGCCATATCAAAATTCCGAAACCTACATGTACATCTACGGATGCTACCTGAACACATTAGCATAGTTTAAACGTTTCAAATTAAATACCCTAGAAGCCTTTCGATAAAAACTGACTTTCCAGTGATAAAAGTGATTTCACTGGAACCACTTGCGGACAATTCAAAATTCCGAAACCTTCATGTACATCTAAAGATGTTACCTGAAAACCTTAGCATAGTTTAAACGTTTTGAATTAAATACCCTAGGAGCGTTTCGATGAAAACTGATTTTCCAACAATAAAGGTGGTTCCACTGGAATCACCTGGGGCCAAATCAAGATTCCGAAACCTTCATGCACATCTAGAGATGTTACCTCAACACCTTAGCATAGTTTAAATGTTTCGAATTAAATACCGTAAGGAGCCTTTCGAGGAAAACTGATTTTCTAATGATAAAAGTGGTTCCACTTGAAACACCTGGGGCCAAATAAAAATTCTGAAATCTTCATCTACATCTAGAGCTGTTACCTGAACACCTTAGCCCCTTTTAAACATTTCAAATTAAATACCCTAGGAGCCTTTCGATGATAAAAGATTTTCTAATGATAAATGTGGTTCCACTGGAACCACCTGGGGACCAAATCAAAATTCCGAAACCTTTATGCACATCTGGAGATGTTACCTGTACACCTTAGCATAGTTTTAACGTTTCGAATTAAATCCCCAAGGAGCTTTTCGATGAAAACTGATTTTCCAACCATAAAAGTGGTTCCACTAGAACCACTTGGGGCCAAATCAAATTCCAAAACCTTCATGCATATCTAGAAATGCTACCTGAACACATTAGCATAGTTTAAACGTTTCAATTTAAATACCCTAGGAGCCTTTCGATGAAAACTGGTTTTCTAACAATAAAAGTGGGTCCACTGGAACCAACTGGGGCCAAATCAAAATTCTGAAACCTTCATGCACAGCTAGGGATGTTACCTGAACACATTAGCATAGTTTAAATGTTAGGAATTGAATACCCTAGGAGCCTTTCGATGAAAACTATTATTTATTATTTATTGGTGTTTAAGGTCACATATTTCTGCACAATGGCTAACCATGACCGTGACAGTTTTACGGGTGGAGGAAGCCGGAGTACCCGGAGAGAACCACCGAGCAACGGCGAGCAACTGTCAGCTCCCCAACATACCAATTCCACACAAGCAGGGTTAGCATCGGTTGAAGACAGGTGCACCATCGACGTGCAGTACGCCTTAGTACACAGTGTCACCGTGCCCCCACATGGGCAATGGGGGTGAAGTGTCTTGCCCAAGGACACAACACGGTTGCCGCAGGTGGGATTCGAACCGAGGACCTCTCGGCTTGCAGCCTGCACCTCTACCAACTGAGCCACCGCGCCCCCTTCGATGAAAACTAATTTTCCAACAATAAAAGTGGTTTCACTGGAACCATTTGGGGCCAAACCAAAATTCCGAACCCTTCATGTACATCTAGAGATGTTACCTGAACACCTTAGCATAGTTTAAACATTTCGAATTAAATACCCTAGGATCCTTTCGATGAAAACTGATTTTCCAGTGATAAAAGTGGTTCCACAGAACATTTGGGGGCAAATCAAAATTCTGAAACCTTCTTGTACATCTTTAGATGTTACCTGAACACCTTAGCATAGTTTAAACATTTAGAATTAAATTCCCTAGGAGCCTTTCGATGAAAACTAATTTTCCAACAAAAAAAGTGGTTCCACCTGAGCCACTTGGGGCCAAATCAAAATTCCGAAACCTTCATGCACATCCAGAGAAGTTACCTGAACACATTAGCATAGTTTAAATGTTTCGAATTAAATACCCTAGGAGCCTTTCGATGAAAACTGATTTTTCATGCACATCCAGAGAAGTTACCTGAACACATTAGCATAGTTTAAATGTTTTGAATTAAATACCCTAGGAGCCTTTCGATGAAAACTGATTTTCTAACGATAAAAGTGGTTTCACCGGAACCACCTGGGGCCAAATCAAAATTCCGAAACCTTTATGCACATCTAGAGCTGTTACCTGAACACCTTAGCATAGTTTTAATGTTTCGAATTAAATACCATAGGAGCCTTTCAATGAAAACTAATTTTCCAATGAAAAAGTGGTTCCACTGGAGCCACTTGGGGCCAAATCAAAATTCTGAAACCTTCATGCACATCTAGAGATGTTACCTGAACACATTAGCATAGTTTAAATGTTTTGAATTAAATACCCTGGGAGCCTTTCGATGAAAACTGATTTTCTAACGATAAAGTGGTTCCACGGGAACCATCTGAGGCCAAATCAAAATTCCAAAACCTTCATGCACATCTAGAGTTGCAACCTGAACACCTCAGCATAGTTTAAATGTTTCGAAATGAATACCCTAGGAGCCTTTCAGGGTGTGACATACGGATGGATGGACAGACGTAAGGACTATGGACGCGCGGACAGGCAGAGATCATGACTATATCCTCGCATTTTTGAAAATGCGGGGTTAACTACAACGGTGTCATTTGTGTGCAAAGCACACAAAGGTGTATCCCCACATTTTAGGTATGTCAGCAAGATGGTCACAAAGCAATTCACATTCTCTAATGACAAAAATGGCACTTCTGGCAGAACATGCAGCCACATCAAAAATCCAAAATGTTTATGCACATCTAGAGACCCTACTTGAACATATGAACACACTTTCAATGTTTCAAATGAAAACCACAAGGTGCTTTTCACCAGAAACAGATTTTCTAAAGACAAAAGTCATGAGAGGGGTGCCACATGGGGCTGAATAAAAAAGCTGAAACTTTTATTCACATCTAGACACCCTACCAGAAAATGAAAACACTTTCAACATTTCAAAATAAAACCCCTAGGAGCCTTTCACTGGAAACGGATTCTCTAATGACAAAAGTGGTAATACAGGCACCACATGGAACCGAATTAAGGATCTGAAACTTTTATGCTCATCGAGAGATCCTACCGGAACAGATGAACACACTTTCAGCATTTCGAATTAAAAACCAATTCTCTAAAAACAAAAGTGGCAATGTGGGCACCATATGAGGCTGAATCAAAATTCCAAAACCTTTCTGCACATCTAGAGACCCTACCGAAACATATGAACACACTTTCAGCGTTTCGAATTAAAACTAATAGGAGCCTTTTGCCCGAAACCAATTCTCTAACAACAATGAAAGAGTCAATGACTCTGTAGCTCAACTTGGATATGACAGGAATTAGTACTTGCTGTGACCAAGACAACTGAATAATGAATATGACAGGAATTAGTATTTGTTTTGGCCCAGTCAACAATAATAAAAGAATTACAAGGTGACTGTAATGGACTACAGATTAAGACCAATCATTGTAGATTATTATTTGTGTGTGGAAATTTTCAGTCCCAAACAAAATATTTTCAGACTAAAATTTTTTCTTCTTCTTCTTAAAATTGACCAAAATGCATCAAAACACAAAAAACTAATTTCCGGATTTTGGTCCAAAATTTTCTAAGTCCCACCCGGACCCCTAATTTGCATAATTTATTCACGAGAAAAACTCTGTATTATATGTAATGTATCCCATGGTACTAAACATTCATACAAAAATTTATTCAAATCAGATCTTTCATTTGGAAGTTCTGCGCAAAAATTTGATTGCACTTAATTTTGAACAAAATGGCTGCTAGCGGCCATCTTGAATTTCAGACTGGACCCAAAAACACTCCTTCTCGTCCCACAGTGATAAGAAAGGTACCCAAGAAGTTTCGTGAAGATCGGTTCATAAATACGGCCGCTAGCCCGAGCCGTATTGGGATTTGCACTCACAGTGCTGAAAGTAACACTAAATAAATCAAAGTTAGCCTAATTTGCATAATTTACGCACAAGAAAAAAACCTGTAATATATGTAATGTATCCCATGGTACTAAACATTCATACAAATAATTATTCAAATCAGAGCTTTCATATGGAAGTTCTGTACAAAAAACAGATTTAAACATCGTCGATACAAAATGGCTGCTGGCAGCCATCTGGAATTTGGAACTGCACCCAAAAACACTCGTTCTCGTCTCACGGTCATAACAAAGGTACCCAAGAAGTTTCGTAAAGATTGGTTCATAAATACGGCCTCTAGCCCGAGCCATAGCAGCTTGGCACTTACAGCTCTGAAAGTAACACTAAATAAATCAAAGTTAGTCTAATTTGCATAATTTACGCACGAGAAAAAAACCCGTATTATATGTGATGTATCCCATTGTACTATACATTTATACAAAACTTTATTCAAATCAGAACTTTCATACAGGAGTTCTGTACAAAAAACTGATTTTTGCATCATCGGTACAAAATGGCCACTGGCAGCCATCTTGAATTTCGGACCATACCCAAAAAAACTCGTTCCCGTCCCAGGGTCATAACAAAGATACCCAAGAAGTTTCGTAAAGATTGGTTCATAAATACGGCCTCTAGCCCGAGCCATAGCAGCTTGGCACTTACAGCTCTGAAAGTAACACTAAATAAATCAAAGTCAGTCTAATTTGCATAATTTACGCACGAGAAAAAAACCCGTATTATATGTGATGTATCCCATGGTACGAAACATTTATACAAAACTTTATTCAAATCAGAACTTTCATACAGAAGTTCTGTACAAAAAACTGATTTTTGCATCATCGGTACAAAATGGCCACTGGCAGCCATCTTGAATTTCGGACCACACCTAAAAACACTCGTTCCCGTCCCAGGGTCATAACAAAGGTACACAAGAAGTTTCGTAAAGATCGGTTCATAAATACGACCTCTAGCCCGAGCCATAGCCAATTGCTGACAGACGGACAGACGGACGACGGGCCATGACAATAAAAATGGCACTACGGGCACTATATGGGACCGAATCCAAAATCTGAAACCTTTATGCACATCTACAAATTTTACCAGAACATTTGAACACTTGTTCTGCATTTCGAATTAAAACCCTGAGAAGCCTTTTGCTGGAAACCAATTCTCTAATGACAAAAGTGGTGCTACGGGTGCCACATGGGGCTGAATCAGAAATTTAAAACCTTAATGTGCATCTAGAGGCCATATGAACACACTTTCAGCATTTCGAATTAAAACCCCTAGAAGCCTTTCGCCAGACACCGATTCTCTAAATAAAAAAGTAGTGCTATGGGCACCACATGAGGCCGAATCAAAAATTCAAAACCTTTATGCTCATCTAAAGGCCCTACGGGAACATATGAACACATATTCAGCGTTTTGAAATAAAACCCCTAGGAGCCTTTCCTCAGAAACCAATTCTCTAACAACAAAAGTGGCGATCTGGTTACTACATGGGGCCAAATAAAAAATCCAAAACCTTTATGCACATCTAGAGTCCCGCCCAGGACATATGAACACACTTTCAGCGTTTCGAATTAAAACCCCAAGGAACCTTTTCACTGGAAATTATAAATTCATAATAATTTCTATATTTTCCATACTTTCCAATGGCCCAGACTTAGCTGGTGCTAACTCCAAAAGATCGAGGGCCAAACACAAATTTTGCCCCCCCAATCCCCCAAATTTGCATGCAAAACCGAAAATTAGAATCCTATCTGGTCCTCCATACATTTACTCTACGTGCATGCGCAGACGTCAGGAAGTGACCGGAATTGGCACCAACATCATTCTTTGTAAAATAGAGTATTACATAATAATTCAGCGAGGAGGTATGAATGCCCACTCATGGGAGGGCCATCCCCATCTGGGTCATTGGTAAGTATTTAAAGTATAGAAATTACTATGAATTTATCATATTTTTCCAACTGTACCTAATGGCCCAGACTTAGCTGAATCGTAAAAAAGGTGGAGGGCCTAGAACTTTCGAAATAGAAGATCAACATAGTTCCAATTCTGCAATCCATGATGAAAGGAAATTAAAATAATTAGGAATAACATGTATGTCTATGTAATAGAGGAGACATATTCTAAATAAGGAGCCCAAATTAAGTAATTCCTTATTGTAAGCATGAAGACAATGCTACTTAGGATGTAATAAGTTCCTAATTTTGAAGGCTAGTCCGGACTAAGCCCCAAAAATTAGGATGGCATATCTGAGAATGAGTGAAAATCCCTCACAAACATATGCCATACAATAACACTTCAGCTGTATGCAGGATATAATTACAGATAAAATAGCTTCCTTCATAGTCACATACTCTTTAAGACAGAGAAGAGGTAATGAAAGTGACAATGACACTGTAGCTCAACTTGTTAAGACATGTACATGTATAGTATGTGACACAGCAATGACAAACATCTAGGTAAACACCTGATAACAAAGGTACATGTAATGTATTGTAACGGTCTGTATATAAATACTGACCGTAGCCTGTAACAAATTTATAGGTAAAGTATTGTAAAGGTGGGTGACAGTCACATGCTAAGCTAGAAAAGAAATCTTTGAGTCCCAGAGTGAGACTGCACCACAAAATATTTGTTCTCATAGCACAGTGATAACAAAGGCACCCCAAAACACATTCGTTCCTGTCCCAAGGTGAAAACAAAGGTACCCAAGAAGTTTTGTGAAGATCAGTTCATAAATACGAGCTGTATAGAAGTTGTAACAAAAAACTGATCAGACCTAATTTCGGTACAAAATGGCCACTGGCAGCCATCTTGAATTTTGGACGGCACCCAGAAACACTCGTTCTCGTCCAAAGGTGATAACAAAGGTACCCAAGAAGTTTCGTGAAGATCGGTTGATAAATACAGCCTCTAGCTCGAGCTCTATTGACATGTGCACTTAAAGTGTATAAGTAGCACTGAATAAATCAAAGTTCATCTAATTTGCATAATTTCTGCACGAGAAAAAAACCCGTACTATATGTGATGTATTCCCTGTTACTGAACATTCATACAAAAATTTATTCAAATCAGAACTTTCATATTGCACTAATTTTGGTACAAAATGGCTGCTGGTGGCCATCTTGTATTTCGGACCACACCCAAAAACACTCGTTCTCATCCCACAGTGATAACAAAGGTACCCAAGATGTTTTGTGAAGATCGGTTCATAAATACAGATTCTAGCCTGAGCCGTATTGACATGTGTACTTACTGTGTGTAAGTAGCACTGAAAAAATCAAAGTTCATCTAATTTGCATAATTTCTGCACGAGAAAAAAACCTGTATTAAATGTGATGTATCCCATGGTACTAAACATTCACATAAAAAATTATTCAATCAGCACTTTCATATGGAAGTTCTGCGCAAAAATCTGATTGCACCAAATTTTGTACAAAATGGCTGTCATCGGCCATATTGAAATTCGGACCGGACCCAAAAACACTCGTTCTCGTCCCACAGTGATACCAAGGGTACCCAAGAAGTTTCGTAAAGATCCGTTCATAAATATGGCCTCTAGCCCGAGCCGTATAGGCATTTGCACTTACAGTGCTGAAAGTAACACTAAATACATCAAAATTAGTCTAATTTGCATAATTTACGCACGAGAAAAAAACCAGTATTATATGAGATGTATCCCATGGTACTAAACATTCATACAAAACATTATTCAAATCAGCGCTTTCATATGGAAGTTCTGTGCAAAAATCTGATTGCACCTAATTTTGTACAAAATGGCTGCCAGCGGCCAACTTGAATTTCGGATCGGACCCCAAAACACTCGTTCTCGTCCCACGGTCATAACAAAGGTACCCAAGAAGTTTCGAAAAGATCCGTTCATCAATACGGCCTCTAGCCAGAGCCGTATTGAATTGTTGACGGACAGACGGACAGACGGACACTCCAACATTTCAGGTTTATGGGCTACCAAAAAAACATTCTGTATGTCCAAAACCTTATTTTACCCAGAACCCCACCCCCTCCACCCAGAACTTATATTTAACCCTAACCCCTCCCCTCCACCCAAAAACCACACCCTAACCCTAACCCTACCCACCCTGACCCTAAACCCTAAAAGCTCACCCCAGACCCTAATCCCCACCCACCCCCGGGACCTAACCCCCCAACCTTAAGCCCTACTCTGGGGCTAACCCTAACCCCAACCCCACCCCACCCTTGACCCAACCCCACCCTAGCCAAACCAATAGGATTAGGAGCTGTTTTTCGGTTTAGGGGCTACTAAAACCCCACCCCTGACCCCCAACCCTAACCCCCCCGGAACTGAACCCTCCCCAACCTTAAGCCCTACTCTGGGGCTACCCTTAACCCCACCCCACTCCTAACACTAACACTACCTTAATTTGGAGGTAGCCCCTAATAATAATATCCCCTAAACCCCCAATGTTGGCGCGGCCAGATGGATGACGGACAACTGACCATGGCATAAGCTCAAATTTGGCTTTGCCAAAGTTGAGCTAAAAATCCTCCCGCTCCCCCTTTCTTTTGAAGGAATGTTAAAAAGAAAGAGAGGAGAGCACTGGAATCAATAAGAGCGGTACCAAAAACAATATAAATAATCATCGAACAGGCACTCAGGTATTAATTCATGATTAATAAATGGTGCTTAATGCCACTTCAGAAGTTAAGGCTATAGCGATGATCCTGATAATTAATATTGCCCGCTATATAAACGTACACCGCAGACGGCGTACACAGATCTGTCACAAACTGGTGACATGTAATATATAACATACACATGTCCAATCGAGCCACACTGAAGGATTCCTGAAGAGAAAACACACTTCCTAGGTAATCCACAGGTGGCCTCTGTACAATAAATTCCAGTAAAAACACTATCCAACATGTACAATTCGATACCTACGATCGTAAACACATGGGAGTATGCAAAATGAGTACTGACATAATAGAAACCTGGATTTAGAAATGAAAGTAGGCATGATTAACAGGCTCCGACATGGACTGCCCCCGAAATAGATTATGATTTCAAGGTCCACAAAATACAATAAAGTGTTAGCCTAATAATATAATGTGCGAGAGCATTTATATTTAGCATGTAATAACCTGAATACCAGTTAACTGGTTATGCAGCCTGCTAGGTACTCAAAGAGTAGCAATTTAATTGTGATGATTTTTTAAATAAGTGCTCGTATATAACAAATCAACAAATAATAACAGGAAACTAACCCAACTAAAAAGCAGATGTGCCCATGAGGGCGCCATAGAACACAACCCAAATGCATAGTATGTATGTATTAAATTATATGACGCTTGCGGGAAGGGGGGGGGGGGAATTCGAAGGCATATCGAAATCTCCTCACCCACATTATTTTATCGTTCCTGTGCCAGTTATCAAATAATATAGGAACCGCGATGGTTCCCTCATGTTTAACCGACTCCATTATGCCACTGCGGGTAGAGGAGGACGTGAAAAATAAAACTTCCCCTGAAAGAAGGCCCTCTCATGGAGGAAGCTTCTGGGGAGCGTCCCATAACAGACACTTGAGAATACTGATCCAAGGTTTCGGTGACAACAGAGGTGCTACTAGTAGGATTCACAACAAGACTGTTTAATCTTAAACGTAATCTATTGAATCAAATGAATTGGAGGATACGCGTATCCCATCATTCATCTTCATGAATTCTGCTTAGCGTATACTGCATGCGCTCAATGGTTTGGGCATGGCGACACAAACGATGGTAACTAATTGTTCCGGTGTGTCGCAAGCTAAACTATCATGGGTCGATACCACTGGTAGCAAAACTGTCCAAATACTCGCTTGTTGAGTGTCCAATGCAAATGAAACAGGCAACCTTTCAGAGGAGCAAGTCTGCTAGTACGTTCAGATGACCCGGTATATGACAGATAGAGAGGTGAACATGAAATAGAAAAATCTTCTCTGTTAGTTATCATAACGGAAATGAATGGGTGCCACCCTGGTTCCTGATGTACGCTGCTACTATCGAGTTGTCCAACAATATCTGAACATGCGTGTCCGCAAATAATGTGAATTTATTGATGTAGCGCTAACAATATTGACATCCTTCTTTGATGTTTATGTGTTTCTCGAGGAATCGAGGGTCCCAAAACCCCTGCATTTCGAGTCTGTCGGACTCAGGGTCGTGCCCCAAACTACTGACTCACACCCGTCATAATCATGAAAGCCAGATCTGGCAGTTGCAGCGGAACTCTCGAGTTAATCACTGAATATCTGCCCCAATATGGACCTTTTGTTTACTAGATCCGTTAAAACAATACTGGTCTTGAGCAAATGCGTCTTCACACTCCAGTTCTGGGTAAAAAATAAATGGAGGGGATGTGTGCGTAAGCGACCCATCTGAATAAGATGTGTAGCTGCTCCGCACAACCCCATCAGCCGCATAAAATTTCTCGCTGTTGATGCGTCTGAGAGTAAACAAAAGCGAGCATAACAACTGACTAATTTCACCCTGGATAACGGCAGATGAACCAGATTGTTGTGAGACATTACCGAGTTCATTATTCGAGCCACAGCCCAGGGCGAAACACATCCCTCGGAACTGAAATACTATCCCTTGGACGACGAACCGTAGATACTTTCTGAATGCCGGATATACCAGGACATGAAAGAACATATCCTTAGATCTATGCTTGTTGCATAGTCGATCATTCGAATGCTCGTTTTTACCGACTAAATGATTACCATAAATAAACTTTTAGAGTTATGATAAACATGTTATCCAGCTCCAGTCTATTATCGGTTGGAACGAGCTCTCTGGCTTCGGTATGAGTAACAGGTGACTATAGAATTCTAGAGAATCTTGATTCTCGACGACCTCTATTACTTTCATTGTCAAGAGAACCTTTACCTCCAATTGGAGAGACTCTTATGCAAGGATTTGACAGAAGCATTGTCCATCATGGACATTAAGTTAGTGGTGGTTCTCTCGGAAAGATAGCCATAGGCCGTCCGAGACCACACTTCTCGCCTACTGGTCTTCCGTAATAGTTATACAGTTTGATGCGAATCTTGATAATCATCCGTCAACTGCTAAGCAATAGAGGTCCTAACCCTCACCTGTAGTACCTGTGAGGCCTATGGAAGGAGACACGTCTCCTTCGTGAAGAGCCTCGAGCCAACAGCTTAGGGGCGTCTGGCCGGTAGTCTCGATCAGACCTAAGCCCCCTATCCGAGTCGCTGTATGACGATCCCTAGAGTAATTATAGGAGGGTTACCTATACCCTCGTGAGGAGTCCTTTTTAGCTGACTTTCTGTCTAGGACATCCTCCCTGTCTCTTTTCTGCTATTGCGGGTCGATTAGATGCCGACTTAAGGAGCAGAGTATTGATGCTTTCTTTGTAGCTTGGTCATAAACCAATGAAAGCTTATCATCAAAAACATAGTGTCTGGAAACCGGAGCGACCCATAGAGAGTTTTTCACCTTGTCATCTATTAAAGATGATGATGCAAGGGCTCTCCGTCATGTCTGATTAACTCCAAATTAGCAATTGTTAAGACAGAGTTATACGTGATAATTATAACGGCGCTGGAATGGACTCTAAATGAGGTACAAACGTCCTCAAATTAGTTTCCGTAGAGACGTTGCGTCACAGTTCTTAAAGGTGATCTGCGTAAGACATTGAGTCTAAATTCGCCGTGAATGAAGAAATTGCCGTCTCAATTGTGTCCGTGCGAATAATGAATGACAAAGGTAAGGCCATAAAGAGGACCTTAGCCTGATCATTCAAACGTAGAGGAACTCTCTATACATCTTCCCCATTTTCCGTTGAAATCGGTAAAATTACGGAAGATGATGACAAGAAACCACCTTACTTCTTCATACTGGAAAGTTGAATATGGCATCGTCTAAAAGGCCTAAGGCACATCTCGACTTAACCGGAAAAGACATGACCTCCTCTTTTTCCGGATGAAGTCAGCGTCCAACAACGCTAGCGGTTTCTTGCAAATAGTCACAGCATTCTGATTCACTGGAACAAATTCAGGGTAGTGCTGATGGACTAAATCCATCGTAACCATGTGTTGTTCCAAAAGGGAAGGGTAATCCCCCTCCGTATCCCTTTCATCATTCGTCTGAATCAGTTGAAAATCACGGTCAGCGGCACCTGAATGCATAGATGATTGGACCGACCCAGCACCATCCAACAGCTCAAGTTCTGAGACTGCCGTTGGCTGCTTCTGCACTTGCTGGGATGCTGCGATGAGCTGCACAATCTGTGACAGCAAATCCGTTACGGAGGCCTGAGGAGCAGCGGTCTTCTATTCTGGCCGCCGGCTGCTCCCGGGACAGTGTGTCCGAGACGGCTCTTTTCTCCAGATGTCCCAATATATGAAGCCTCGTCTCTTAGCTACTGAATAGTGCTACTTTTGAGCGGTCGCAGCATTCTGATTCTCAGGAACGAACTCTGGGAAGTATTGATGCGTTAGATCCATCGCCATCCTGTGTTGTTCCAAAAGGGAAGGGTAATTCTCCTCCAAATCCCTTTCACCATCCGACTGAATCAGATTATACTCACGGTCATCGGCATCTGAACGCGCAGATGACTGGACTGACCCAGCACCATCCGACAGCTCAGATTCTGAGACTGCTGTTGGCTGCTTCTGCACTTGCTGGGATGCTGCGATGAGCTGCGCAATCTGCGACAGCAAGTCTGTTACAGAGGCCAGAGGAGCAGCGGTCTTCTGTTGCTTGGCCGCTGGCTGCTCTTGGGACATCCGAAAAGGGAAGTGCATCCAAGATGGCTCTTTTCTGTGGATGTCCTAATGAATGAGGCCTTGTCTCCTTGGCTACAGTATGGTGTGACTTCTTTGACGAAGAGTGGGCCTTCTCGGTGATGCAGGCTGGATATCAGAAGTCACGTAGCCAAAGTGCAGTCGTGTGTGCTTGGTTTGGTAGATGCTGAAGAAGCCGTAACTATAGCCGACCCCGGATGTGAACTGAACTGAGCATCCCGGATGGGAGGCGTGGACATATGCTCCGACTGATGCAATTCTGAACCACAATGTCTGATCCTAGATGTTATGAAAGAGAGGGGGCTCTCTCGCTCACAGTCCTTCAGACCTTGCCGAGCTTCCCGCTGAACTTGCCGGCTTCTTCATCTCCGTTGTCGCAGGGTGAGCCTGTTATTATTTTATAGTGCTCGCTCTACACTTTCTACCCTCGACCGCAACGGACACACCCGGCGTCACAGTACCCACGGACGGTGTAACAGCTTCACCGGTCGAGCTAGCTGGCAACAGGGAGCTGAAACCATGCTGTAGTTTATTTCCCTGTCTAATATTCATGACTCTGATTGACTATCTAAATGCGACGACAGAAGCACACTCTCTGATGGCGTCACGTAAACATCACCATGTTCTTGTTCCTGTGTAAATAGAAACTAAATGAAAGTGTCAATGACACTGTAGCTTAACTTGTGTGTTGTGTTTGATGAAAAGGATAATGTTCAATGTTTATGAAAGGATTATGAAATAAGACAAGAATTGTGATAATTGGGAATATGTTCATTTCTGTTCCCTGTATGCTATTTTTTGGATAAAAATAATATGAGGTGTACACTGTACTAAAGAGCTGAGGAGTGGGTTAATGTGACCTCACAGTTAATGTATGTGGCCCTCACAATTAACGTATATCAACAAAAGTTACCAAGTTACAGTGAAATTATTCCAAAACGAGTCATCCTATCAAGTTACATTGAAATCTCTTCATAAATATGGCCTGTAGACTGTGCTAAAGGTTTTCAGGCTTCAGGCCCCTGTAGCCGTCAGTTTCCCAATTGTGTCCAAAGGGGACGTTCTCATCTAGACATTATATGAAGTCAACCTACCAAGTTACAATGAAATCCCTTCATAAATATGACCTGTAGACTGTGCTAAAGGTTTTTGGGCTTTGTATCAGGCAGCCATCATGGTTAAATGATCGCAACCAAAACGGGAAATTCTCATCTGGGCATCATCTGGAGTGATCCTACAAAGTTACAATGAAATCCCTTCATAAATATGACCTGTAGACTGTGCTCAAGGTTATCAGGCTTCGGGCACCTGTAGCCATCACAGTTGACCAATCACGACCAAAAGGGGATGACATCATCTAGGCATCATATGGAGTCAACCTAACAGGTTACAATGATATTCTTCCATAAATATGACCTTTTGCCTATGTTAAAGGTTTTTGGGCTCGGGCACCCATCAAGGCTGAATGATCGCGATCAAAATGGGACGTTCTCATCTAGACATTATTTGGAGTCATCCTACCAAGTTACAATGAAACCCCTTCATAAATATGACCTGTAGACTGTGCTAAAGGTTTTCGGGCTTCGTGCCCCTGTAGCCGTCACAGTTGCCCAATCACGTCCAAAAGGGGATTTTCTCATCTAGACATTATATGAAGTCAACCCACCAAGTTACAATGAAATTCCTCAATAAATATGACCTGTAAACTGTGCTAAAGGTTTTCAGGTTTTGGGCTCGGGCTGTCGTCACGGTTGGCAGATCATGCCCCAAAAGGGGAAATTCTCATCTAGACATCATAAGGAGTCATCCATCCTACCAAGTTACAATGAAATCCCGCCATATTAAACATGACGTGCAGACTGTGATAAAAGTTTTTGGGTTTTGGGCTTGGGCAGCCATCACGGTTGACAGATCATGCCCAAAAGGGAACGTTGTCATCTAGGCATTATACAGAGGCATCCTACCAAGTTACAATGAAATCCCTTCATAAATACGACCTGTAAACTGTGCTAATGGTTTTCGGGTTTTGAGCTCGGGCAGCCATACCGGTTGACCGATCGCGACCAAAAGGGGATGTTCTGATCTAGACATGACCCCAAACCTACATATGAAATTTTGTGACGATCAGACAAGAACTGCTGGGTGTAGCCCGTGCTAAAGGAAAATGTGAACAGACTCACAGACTTCCGCACGCGTGATGGCAATAGCTTATCTTGACTTTGTCAAGTTGAGCTAAAAACTAGAGCAACTTTTTGGCAAGAAGACTGGCAGTGGCCTCTGACTGTGTGAGGACCGGCTGTGGCCTCTTGCTAACAACGTACCGTGACACCCGTCTCCAACATTTGTCATCCCATGCGACACCTGTTAAGCAAGAATTAGTGGGAGTACATTGACTACAAGCAACCAACATGTAAATAAGAGGAAAGATTTCCTCGCCTTGCTTATTGAGCAATATGCTTTCATAATGAAGCAAACTAAGTCAATCGTACTTCCACCACCTCCACATTAAATATTATAAAAAGATACATAACAATAAATTCAAAATATAAACCGAAAAATAATTTACACAAAAAAAATTTTAGAAAAATTTTGACAAGTGTCCAAGTTCCCAAAGGGAACAATGTGCCCAAATGTATCCCGATAGAGCCCAAGTGTGGACAAAAATTATTTTTCTATCCAAAAAAAATTAACTGCATCACTACCGGAATATTTAATGTATCTTACAATAGTCCTACCATATAATAAATGGGAAACTACATATATATAAAGGAGCGCTGTCAATGTAAACATCAGAATGAAAACTGGAAACGAGACCCCAGGCAACACGGCCCGAAGTCAGCAACAGATTTTTCAACTATCCGATGTAAAGCAAGATCTTCATCAGAAGAAAAAACCATACATTGGATGTATGATGCATGACCAAAACACCTAAACACCCACAGGGTGAGGACATAACCATGGGGATATACAGAATAAACATTCTGTAATACACGTTAAACTCCTAAGAAATTTTTAAAAAATTCAATAAAACAAGCCAAAAAGCTTGGGAGTTTAACTGGAGGGGTTCAAGGGAGGGTAGGGAAGGAATACTTAACAAACAGTGGAAAAATCATTATCAATAATGATGATGTCAGGCCCATGTCCCGAAATTGGACAACATGAACTAATTTTTATAAATATTATCAAGTTACAGCCCTGAACGTTCCAAACCACCGTTTCTTCCTTCCTTCATCCAGTTGTGTACTTGGATCCACAAAATTAACCATTGATTTGTGGCTGGCATCATTATAAACTGAGATTTAAAAGCACAGAAGTCAGTTTGTTGTTATCTGGCAAAGAATGATGTTGGCACCAATTCAGGTCACTTTTTGGCGTCTGTGCATGCGCGGAGAGTAAATGTATGGGGGGCCAGATAGGACTTCTAATTTTTGGTTTTCCATGAAAATTTTGGGGATTGGGGGGCAAAATTTGTGTTTGCCCCTCGATATTTTGGAGTTAGCACCAACCAAGTCTGGGCCATTAGGTACAGTTAGAAAAATACTGATTTGCTAATGAAAAAATTGGTGCTACGGGCACTACATGGGGCTGAATAAAAAATCTGAAGCCTTAATGTACATCAAGAGGCCCTACCGGAACATATGAACACGTTTTCAGCATTTCGAATTAAAACCACTAGGAGCCTTTCCCAGAAACCGATTCTCTAACTACGGGTACCACATAGGGCCGAATAAAAAATCTGAAACCTTTATGCACATCTAGATGCCCTACCAGAACATATGAATACACTTTCAGCATTCTGAAAAAAGTGGCGCTACAGGCACCACATGGGGCTCGATCAAAAATCCAAAACCTTTAAGCACATTTAGAGACCTTACCCAGAATGAAAGTGTCAATGACACTGTAGCTCAACTTGTGTAAGACATGTACATGTATAGTATGTGACACAGCAATGACACACATCTAGGTAATGACCTGATAACAAAGGTACATATAAAATAATGTAATGGTCTGTACATAAATGCTGACTATAGCCTGTAACAAATGTATAGGTAAAGTACTGTAAAGGTGGGAGACAGCTGCTAAACTAGAAAAGAAATCTTCATGGGGTTAATGATACAATGGGAATCCTTGTATGGCGCACCATAAGCCAAATGTTAGCAATTGTTTTGGCCTGTTTGATTCAAACTCTTCTAAGGTTGATTCATCCTAATTAATAAATATTTGTCCAGTCCTTCTTAAAATATAGGTATTTGAATTTTTTATCTTTCGCTCATAGGGTTCCTACGGGTGAGGAGGTTTTATTTTTCTCATTGGAAATAGAAAATCGGGTTGTGCTAATAATGTTTACCCTCCCCAAACAACAAGAAATATTAACACAGGAACTTGGCTTCAACACATTTGAATATACACATCCTAGGGACGCTGAATTCAAGAAACATTATTTTGTCATGTGTTTTTGGAAAAGATTTTTACTTATCTCCGTTTTTGAGTCCCAGAGTGGGTCTGACTGAACCTCAAAATATTTGTTCTCTTAGCACAAAGATAAAGAAGGCACCCAATAAATTTATAGCAAACATTACTGACATAAAAAATCTTCTTTACATTTTCTGTACAAAAAATGTAATACACAGAATTTCCGTAAATATGACTGCCAACAGGCATTTTGAATTTTTGGCCAAGCCCCAAAGCACTCATTACCATCCCATGTAGTCCTTAGAAGTTCTGTACAAAAACTGATTGTACCTATATTCAGTATAAAACTGCCGTCGCCAGCCAGCTTAAATTTCGAACTACACCCCAAAACACTCATTCCTGACCCAAGGTGATAACAAAGGTACCCAAGAAGTTTTATGAAGATCGGTTCATAAATACAGCCTCTAGCCCAAGCCGTATTGACATGAGCACCTACTGTGTATAAGTAGCACTGAATAAATCAAAGTTCATCTAATTTGCATAATTTCTGCACGAGAAAAAAACCTGTATTATATGTGATGTATTCCATGTTACTAAACATTTATTCAAAAATTTAATCAAATCAGAACCTTCATATATAAGTTCTGTACAAAAAACTGATTGTACCTAATTTTGGTATAAAATGGCCACTGGCAGCCCGCTTGAATTTCAGACCGCACCCAAAAACACTTGTTCTCGTCCCAAAGTGATAACAAAGGTACCCAAGAAGTTTTGTGAAGATCGGTACATAAATACAGCTCCTAGCCTGAGCCATATTGACATGTGTACTTACTGTGTATAAGTAGCACTGAATAAATCAAAGTCCATCTAATTTGCATAATTTCTGCATGAGAAAAAAACCTGTATTACATGCGATGTATTCCATGTTACTAAACATTCATACAAAAATTTATTCAAATCAGAACTTTCATACAGAAGTTCTGTACAAAAAACTGATTGCACTAATTTCGGTACAAAATGGCTGCCGGTGGTCATCTTGAATTTTGGACCACACCCAGAAACACTCGTTCTCGTCCCATGGTGATAACAAAGGTACCCAAGAGGTTTCGTAAAGTTGGTTCATAAATACAGCCTCAGGCCCGAGCCATATTGACATGTGTACTTACTGTGTGTAAGTAGCACTGAAAAAATCAAAGTTCGTCTTATTTGTAGAATTTCTACACGAGGAAAAAACCCATATTATATGTGATGTACTCCATGTTACTAAATATGCATTCAAAAATTTATTTTAATCAGAACCTTCATATAGAAGTTCTGTACAAAAAACTGATTATACCTAATTTCAGAACAAAATGACCAGCGGCAGCCAAATTGAAAGCCCTAGGTGCCTTTCACCAGAAACTGATTCTCTCATGACAAAAGTGGCACTATGGGCACCACATGTGGCTGAATAAAAAACTGAAACCCTTAAGCACATCTAGAGGCCCTACTGGAACATATGAACACACTTTTGAATAAAACCCCCTAGGAGCCTTTCACCGAAAACCGATTCTCTAACGACAAAAGAGGCGCTACAGGAACCACATGGGGGTCCCGATTCAAAAATCCGAAACCTTTATGCACATCTAGAGACCCTACCGGAACATATGAACTCACTTTCTGCATTCTGCATTTTGAATAAAAACCCCCTAGGAGCCTTTCACCGAAAACCGATTCTCTAATGACAAAAGAGGCGCTACATGCATCACATGCCCCCCCCCCCCCTACTCCCCCCCGAGTCAAAAATCTGAAACCTTTATGCACATCTAGAGAGCCTACCAGAACATATGAACACACTTTCAGCATTTCAAATTAAAACCCATAGGAGCCTTTTCGCCAGAAATCGATTCTCGAATGACAAAAGTGGCGCTACAGGTGCCACATAGAGCTGAATCAAAAATCAGAAACCTTAATGCACATTTAGAGGCCCTACCAGAACATATGAACACACTTTCAGTGCATTAAATTAAAAGCTCTCAGGGCCTTTTGAAGGAAATCGATTCTCAAATGGCAAAAGTGGCATTATGGGCACCACATGGGGCTGTATCAAAAATCCAAAACCTTTATGCACATCTAGAGGCCTTACCGGAACATATGAACACACTTTCAGCATTTCGATTAAAACTTGGCGTTTTTCGCAGGAAACCGATTCTCAAATGACAAAAGTGGCGCTATGGGTACCACATGGGGCCGAATCAAAAATCGGAAACCATTATGGCCATCTAGACACCCTACCGAAATATATAAACACACTTTAAACAAACAAAATGACATATCCTAGGAGCCTTTCGTCAGAAAGCAGTATTTCAGCTGTCTTTAAATGGTGCTACTGGCACCGCCTGGTGACAAAAATTCAAACTAAACCTATATATGTCAACCCTATACCATACTCAATAAGTATGGTAAGTTTAAAAATTATAGCTAAAAAAAAGGACGTACGGACGGAGATTTAAATTTTATAGTAAATTTCCTTTCTTATTATACCTACTGCAATTCTTTACAACAGGCTTGCTTTACAGTGGCAGTCCCTAACTTGGAAAAATACTCTATATTTTCTTCTTTCCCAAGCGATTTGTGAAAGAAAACTGGTGCAAAAGCATCAAGAAAAAATAAGCCAAAATTGGGTCGAGTGTGACCGGCACACACCTAGTTGGGGACACTCTTTTCCTAGTACTAATCCACAGCTTCCGGAACCAGTGTGCAGATGTTTAACCAACATCTCATTCTATTTGAATCTGCCAAGATTGGAGTTATGTGATCTACAGGGAGGAAAAATTCTTACATGAATAAGAAGATGGGAGGGCCTCCACGTAAACAATTGCAGTAGGTATAATAAGAAAGGAAATTTACTAAAAAATTTAAATTTCTTATCAACCTTTTTTACAATTGTTTACAACAGGCTGAATAGACAAGAGGAGGAGGGAATCACATAACCAACCCCCACATAACCCAACTGCGCTGGAACTGTGGACGGAAGAAGAGTTCCCTAGGCCTATAAAACCATGGCATGACAACCATTAGTAAATGACAAAGGGAGATGAGGCGTATGGCCCTGTGTGATACACAGACAGAAAG